>PVIA01001201.1:0-180835 GCA_004024845.1 Tonatia bakeri
AGCATAGACAGTAGGTAGAAAATAGACAGGGGGAGGGTAAGAATAGTATGGGACATGTAGACACTAAAGAACTTATGACACATGGACATGAACTAAAGGGGGGAATGTGGGTGGGAGGGGATGGGCAGGGTGGTGGGGAGTGAAGGGGGAAAATGGGCCAACTGTAATAGCATAATCAATAAAATAAAGAATTAAAAAATAATAATTAAAAAAAAAAAGACTTTGTGAAATCCACAGGCTGCGCACTAACCGCCAGCCTCTTCCTTCAGGACGTCCTTCACACTTCGCCACGGCGGCCTGTGCTCCAGCTCCAAAGATGGTGCTCCCAAAGGACCAGGCGATCCCACCACCGCATCTCCGAAGAACCCATTGCAAAGCCACTACCACTGAAAAGGCTTCCTTGCCCCCTCTCTCCTAATCACTTCCAATAGAGCAGTTTTCCATCCGTCTCATGGTGGGGTTACCAGTTACCTGCTTTCAACGCATTCTCACCTGTGAGAGCAGGAGCCCTTCCTCACTCATTTCTGTAGCATCACAGGGCCCTGTCAGTTCATTGCACATTGTGCATTCGAAACTTCTCTGAAATGCTTTGAGGCAAAACGGCTCTGAGAATTTACTCTTTGGACACTCCCTCTGCTCTAAGTATATAGCAGGGATAGGTAAACTAAACATACAAAGAAACCAAAATGATGGTACTGAGCTCAAAACAGGATTATCATTTCTGTGACCCTGAACTAAACAGAAACACAAAGCCATGAGGAAGACTGAAGCCTCAAGGCTTCAAGGATCCGATAAGATGCAAGGGAGGTGGCCAGGCACTTAGGGGACAAAAAGTACTGCAATCCAGAGGCAGGCTCAGGGCTTGAAGCCAGGCCTTGGGGCAGATTCTTCACTCGCTTGTGACAACCCTGAAAGTAAGAGAACCCCCAGTCCCTGACTCAGTGGAAGCCAGGAGGGGACCCTGCAGGGCCCAGCTCACCAGTGAATGCAAAAGCAGCCAAAGATGCAACAAAGTCTCAGCGTGACAGGGCAGACTGGGCCCTGTAAACTCTTGAAACTACAAACGAAGCTCCTTCTCCGAAATTAGGAAACACTGCTGGAAATGAAAAAATAAAATTAATTAGGATTCAGGTAAGTAAGTCCTTTCGGTTATGTCCACCGTGGAAGTTATTGCATATCCAGCTCAGTAACATTCTTGTTTATCTTTTAAAGATCCATCTGTAAGCCGAATTCAATCAGCATTATCAAGGAGTTCCCTATAAACCATTTCTAGGAACAAGAAGGTAGTCAGGTCAGTTTGATTTTAATAAGACATATAGAGGCTGGGCCATCAATAAAATTTTGGAATCTGTCAAACTCAGGAATCCTCTAAGCTGCTTTCTTAGAAGAGGAAAAAATAGGATTTCCCTGAATCTTTAAGGGTTAATTAGTAACCCATCTTGAGG
The DNA here is from genome assembly GCA_004024845.1 of Tonatia bakeri. Classification (NCBI taxonomy): domain Eukaryota; kingdom Metazoa; phylum Chordata; class Mammalia; order Chiroptera; family Phyllostomidae; genus Tonatia; species Tonatia bakeri. The sequence goes on from PVIA01001201.1 coordinate 1,446, forward strand.
TACCAGATAAACAAAGTATTTTACCTGTGGGGCAAACAGAATCAGAACCTGTCCTTTTGGGAGTCTAGTAATTTCCTAGAGCATTCACATATTGGATTACAGTGGAATCTCTAGGAAATTTTAAATCATTTAAATCAGCTTCTAGTATCTAAGAAAATAAGTAGAACTCTTCGTATATACCTGGGATATTACTGTCCAAGTAATTTTATAATCTTCCTAGGTGAAAGCAAAGAGGTATACAGATACACTATAGTTGTTTATTTTTTATTATTATTATTATTATTATTATTATTATTATTATTTTGGCAAAGTTTTCCATGTAACTTCGAGCATCTCAAATAGAACTAGTTAAATTTAAAACTTCTTTTATCAGGAGAGAGAATAAATCCTTGAAGTATTCCAGGGCCCACTGGAACAACTCAAAGTCATTTCTCAGTTTAAAAAAGCCTTTTAAGCCCTGGCTGGTGTAGCTCAGTGGATTGAGCGTGAGCTGCAAACCAAAGGGTCGCCAGTTCCATTCCCAGTCAGGGCACATGCCTTGGTTGCTGGCCTGGTCCCCAGTACGGGGTGCGTGAGAAGCAATCACACATTGATATTTCTCTCCCTCTCTCTCTCTTCTCCTCTCTCTAATAATGAATAAATAAAATCTTTTTTTTTTTTTAAGTCTCTTAAGCCCTGGCTGGTATGGCTCAGTGGATTGAGTGCTGGCTTTAGAACCAAAAGGTTGCTGGTTTGATTTCCAGTTAGGGCACAAGCCTGGGCTGCAGGCCAGATTCCCAGTTGGGGATGTGCAATCTCTCATACACTGATGCTTCTCTCCATCTCTTTCTTCCTCCCTACCCCTCTCTCTAAAAATAAATAAATAAAATCTTTTTTAAAAGCTCGCTTAAAATTTAAACTTTGGGAAGCTTTGTCAAACAAACTTAACCAAAATGACCATAACATAAATCTTTTTTGTAAATCTGGGTAAAACAAACACATTTTATGGTAATAATTTTAAAAGACACCAAACTTGCCCTGGCTGGTGTGGCTCAGTGGACTGAGTGCTGGCCTGCAAACCAAGGGATTGCTGGTTGATTCCCAGTCAGGGCACGTACCTGGGTTGCAGGCTGGGTCCTCAGTACAGGGAGTACAAGAGGCAATCACACAATGATGTTTCTCTCTGTCTCTTTCTCCCTCCCTTCCCCTCTCTAAAAATAAATAAATAAACAAACACACACACACATGTACATACACACATATATATCTTTAAATCAATAAATAAAAAAACATCAAATGCCCTAGCTGGTGTGGTTCAGTGGATGGCACGCCGGCCTACAAAAACAAAAGGTTGCCAGTTCAATTCCCAGTCAGGACTCTTGCCTGGGTGGCTGGGGCCAGGTCTTCAGTGGGGGCGTGGGGGAGCCAAGCATTTGTTTAATATCTCACACACTGGTGTTTCTCTCCCTCTTTTTCTCCCTTCTTTCCTCTCTTTCTAAAAGTAAATAAATAAAATCTTTTAAAAAATGAAAATAAAAGGCATCAAACTTAAATCAGTTTTTCTTAAAGGTTTTATTTATTTATTGTCAGAGAGAGGGGAAGGAAGAGAGGGAGAGAAACACCTATGTGTGGTTGCCTCTCACAAGCCCCCTGCTGGGGACCTGGCCCACAACCCAGGTATGTGCCCCATTTGGGAATCTAACCAGAAACCCTTTGGTTCATAGGCCTACACTCAATTCACAGAGCCACACCAGCCAGGATTTAAACCAGTTTTGATATCAAATATCTTGTCAAGACCACAAGATCCTGCTTAATCTATATAAGTGTTTAATCTCTTTAGGCCAATAAAATATTACACCCAGTAACACCATCTGGAGGCAGAAACTGCACCACACGTTTAATACATAGATGAACACGTCACAAAGACCATACACATAGTCTGAGCTACTGATTTCGGTCGAGAAGATGCAAGAGTTTTCTCATTTGCTTTTGATAACGTTTGAGAAGACTGAAAAGGGGAGGAAAGGTCCTAAGTGCAAAGCAGGAAGACCTGTGGAGACTTTCAGGGGCTGTGAATGAGTGGTGGAAACAAAGGAAATCTCAGTCTAAGGAATTAAGCATGGCTGGGGATTTTTCTTCACAAACTTAAAACTTTCACAAAGTTCTATAACCTTCACAACTTTCTACACACCTTTTTACAACTTTCATATTTTCACAAACTTTCTTACTCATTCAGAAATGAATCTTTGGAACAACTCACTTTCTTCCTTTTCCCTCAAAAGTATTTCCATCTCATGCCTTCTAGTACCAGAACCAAACAACTGCCTTGCAACTTCATTTGAATTTCACTTTTAGAAACCTCAATTTCCAATGATAACAAAAAATAAGCCAGCAAATTTACTTTCTAAAAAAAGAGTTTATTTATTTTTAGAGAGAGGGGAAGGGAGGGAGAGAAAGAGAAGGAGAGAAACATTGTTGGGTTGCCTCTGACACCCCCACAGCTGGGTCCCGGCCTGCAACCCAGGCATGTGCCCTGCCCGGGAACGGTTCCTCTAAGGGCAAATACACTCGGGTTCAAGAAACACACCTCCGACAAAGACATTTATTAACAAGGCCTTCACTGCAGCTCTTCTCTAGCAATCAGTGTTTCAGCATTTATTGTTATTTTAAAATTTCCAGACATTGAATAGCTTTTATCAAATTTAACAGTAGCTAAATTACATTGATTTGTTCAGAAATGGCTATGGTGTTTCAACCCATTTGATAAAATTTACCTTCCAAAAAATTTGCATTTTAAAAGATGGTCCACATAAGAGTTCTTGGAGCCTTGGCTGATGTGGCTCAGTGGACTGAACGCCAGACTGTGAACCAAATGATGGCCAGCTGGATTCCCGGTCAGGGCACATGCCTGGGTTGGGGGCTCGTGGGAGGCAACTGATGGATGTTTCTCTCACACGTTGATGTCTCTCTCTCCCTCTCTCCCTCCCTTCCCCTCTCTCTAAGGAACAAAAAGGTGAATAAGATTTAAAAGAAAAAAAGAAGTCTTGGAGACCAGGTATTTGCATTTCAAAGACAGACCCTGTGGTTTCGGAGTTGCTGAGAGGAGTGGCATTTATTAGCTTCAGAAGCTTTCTTTGGCTAGGAGATAGTCTCTAAAATTGCTTTATTTTTTCTAAAGATTTTATTTAATTTTTAGAGAGAGGAAAATGACGAGAGAAAGAGAAACAACGGAGTGTTGCCTCTGGCACGCCCCCAACTGGAGGAGGGGGTGGTTGGTCCCAGACCCAGGCAAGTGCCCTGGCCAGGAATCCAAGCCGGTCCCCAGTAGGGGGAGCGCAAGAGGCAACCACGTGTTGATGTTTTTCTTCCTCTCTCTCTCCCTCCTTTCCCCTCTCTAAAAATAAATAAAAATCTTTTTTAAAAAAGAGTAAAATGTTAGGCACTTACTTCTTTTACATAGGTAGGTACGAGATAGCTAAGTCAGCAATTAGCATTGTAACAGTAACAGTGAGGGAATTGTGGTCTCTGCTGGTGTGGGTTGTTGTGCCCCCAGGGTTTGGAGAAAGGGAAGTTACCTTGCTATCCCAAAGGTATTTAATCACAGATGCAAAATGACAACAGACAGGCTCACCTAAGGTAAAGATTGGTTACTTTAGGTTTCTGAGTTTGTAAGGCTGCCGTGCAGGCCCGCCCTGAGCTTGCCAAGTTTTGTATATCGCCTCTTTTTGTCCATAATAATACATAAATAAATAAATTTTCAAAAGGGGGACCCATGATTTGATTAAAAGAATAGAATTGAAAGAAGGCTGCACAGTTCCAATAATATTCAGTGTATTTCTAGAAGACACTACTGATGCATGGTAAAGCTCAGTTTCCATGAAGTTTACGACGCAGGATAATGTGAGGTAGTGCTGGTAGAAATACTTGCTGCATTTTTAAAAAATCCTCACCCAAGGATTTTTTTTTTTTTTTTTTTTTTTTTAGTTAATTTGAGAGAGAGAGGAAGGGAGAGAGAGACAGAGGGTAAGAGAGGAACATCAAAGTGAGAAACAGCAACCGGGAAGATCCGCCTGCAGCCTAGGTCTGCGCACTGACAAGAACCAACCCCGGCCTTTCAGCGTAGGGGTCCCCCGCTCCAACGTGCTGAGCCACCCAGAGAGCTAGTTGCTGTATTTTACCATGGACATTTGAGCAAGTAACAAACGATTCTGGCTCTCCTTTTTTTTTCTCAACTATAAATTTCAGTAATTGAACTAAGGTACCTTGAGGTCACAAATAAGGCAGTGTGGACTGAAAAGTAACCAGGGAGGGTGACCTGATCATAAAGTACTAACTGAGCAGGTCAGGGTGGGCAGTCACACCTCAGGTCTATAATTACCCTAAGTAAAGGGTTATCTTTGCCTTAAGCAATCCTTGTCTATTGTTTTTGCTTTTATATTTGTTAACACACCTTTGAAATGCCTCCTCTCCAGATCCCTCAAGCAAACCACCTTCCACAGTGCACATCATCTTGTTAACTATCCTGTAATCCAATTTCTGCCTTATTTTCTCCCGACTACATGCCCTGGCTGGTGTAGCCCAGTGGATTGAACACCAGCCTTCAAACCAATAGGTCCCTGGTTCGATTCCTTGTCAGGGCACATGTCTCCCTTGCAAGCCAGGTCCCTGGCCAGTTGCGGTACATGTGAGAGGCAACCAATTGGTGTTGCGGTACATGTGAGAGGCAACCAATTGGTGTTTCTCTCCCTTCCCCTGTCGTTAAAAATAAAAAAAAAACCCGCAAAGCGGTAGTCCTCTAGAACGCATTCGCGATCTGGCCTTCTGGCAATGCCATAAGCTTGGCTCGAACAAACTGATAAAAGTTCTCTACAGGTTTGGACATGGACAAAAGTAGATCTAAAAAAGATACTGCTAACAGCTTGTAAAAATACATTGAAAAATTATTTGTTGAACTGTATGTATGGCTTTGGCTTTTGCAATTTCCTTCTACTCTTCGTTTATGTGTTTGCCCAGCAAGCAAATGCAGACCTCTTTTCCATGTGGCGTCCCCGCAGCTGCGGCCGCCTACCTGGGTGGGACATCCTCAGGCCACTGTGCGTAGGTGGCTCCTGCCCACTTAGCTCTCTCCTTCTCTGTTGTCTCTGGCACTTAACTGTCTATAACAATCCCTAGCTCTTCCCGGACAAACTGGGGACGCTTTGTTTCCACAAGCGTTCACTCCCTGGGCGGAAAAACCGGAGCTGACAGTTCTTTTCTTTTGGCCAAGTCAGTCCTTGGTAAATTAAATTTTACCTTCAGAAGCGACAAACTTAGACAGCTTTAACAAAAGCAGTGCCAGCGGAATGTTTTCTGGGCGATGGGAGGGCTCCCCACCCGCTCCCCACCCAGCTGAGCTCTCTGTTCACTCACCCCGCCCTGGCGGGGAAGCCTTCCCTGCCACGGCCGCTGCGGCTCCACTCTAGGGCCTTGCAGCTGGGGGCCCCTCCGCCGTGTGGGCAAAAGGGCTTGTTGTCCCTCCGGAGGCTGGGCCTTTCCCTGCCGGCTGCCTAGAGACCTCTGCGGAGGCTGGGGCGGAGCGCACCCGCCTGTAGCCGTGCTGCCCTCACGTGCGGCCCCCTGCAGCCTAGTGGGCCTACCGAGACTCCCCAGGCCCTGGCATTCCTCGACGCCCCTGTCGGAGCCTCTCTTGGGCAACCCCGTGAGTAAAAATTCCCAGAATTGTTTAGCACGTTCGGGCAAATTTCAGGCACAACCATCTGGATGGAAATGTAAAATTTCTTGTTTCAGGGGCTCCCTCCACCTGTGTCTTAGGACAGCTTCTCTCCTCTGCTCCCCCCCGCCCCCCCCCCAACATACACCAGGTAGTAACAGGATTCCAGGGACAAGGAGAAGAGCCGTGCCTAACATTTAGAGAACTTGCCTAGGTGCCAGGCACTCTTCTAGGCACTTAGGTACTTAGTTTCAGTAAATCCTCAAGAGGACTTGTGAAGTAAATATTATTTTCCCATTCTATCTTTTCATTCTTAGAAAACTGAGGTTAGAATGTTCCCCTCTGTGCCCTAGGCACCAGTTAATAACTTCTTCATCCACCAAATCCTCCAGTTATAAATTTTACCAATTTCTTCCTTTCCCTTTACCCCCACGTCCCCTTAACGACTATTCGTTATTCTTTCAGTGCCACTCTGTGCTAAGGTGCTGAGGACACTGATGAATGAAGCAGACAAGCCCTCTGTGATCACACAGCTTGCAAGGGGGGAGGGACGACAACCACAACGGGAGACTGTAAGTGCAAAAGGGAAATGAGAGCTGACAAGACAAATTCCCCAGGTGCTGGGAGAGGGAAAATGTGTCTAGAAAAGCCCAAATACATTTATGTGAATAAGGTATATGACAAAGGAAGTAATGTATAGAAATACATACACAGAGATAGATTATTCAAGAAATGTTTGAAATTATAGTTTGCTCAATATATGGTGTTGGGACAACGGTTAGCCATTTGTAAAAAAAGAAATTCAGCCCTGGCTGGTATGGCTCAGTGGACTGAGTGCGGGCCTGGGAACCAAAGGGTCGCCGGTTCCATTTCCAGTCAGGGCACATGCCTGGGTTGTGGGCCAGGTCCCCAGCACGGGGCGTGTGAGAGGCAACCACATATTGGTGTTTCTCTCCTACTCTTCCTCCTTCCTCTTCTCTCTAAAAATAAATAAATAATATCTTAAAAAAATAAAAATATAGTTGGAAGGCCTTTCTAAGTATGACATCAAACCCAGAAACCCAGAAGCCACACACAAATACAGACACAAACAGACAAAGCCACCACGATGAATTCCAGGTTATATCCCCAGTCAGGGCACACACTAGGTTGTGGGTTTATTCCCAGCCCAGGTGTTCATAAGGGAGGCAACTGATCGATGTCTCTCTCTCACATCACGTCTATGTTCCTCTCTCACACATCTCTCTCTCTCTCAAATCAATAAAAATATCCTTATGTGAGGATTGGGGGTGGGGAGAAAGACTGCTTACAAATTAGAAACAGAAGACCAACAACTTAGTAGAAAAGTATATGACAAACAGTTCACAGCAAAGAAAATAAAAAAAAAATCAAAAGTGCTCTTAAACATCTGGAAAGATGCTTCATTCAAAATAAAATAAATGCAAAAAAAAAGAGAGAGAGGTGCAAACTGAAATTGTAATGAAATACCAGTCTCACCAGATAAGCAACACTCACTAATGGAAGGCAGCTTGGCAACATCAACCAAAATTAAAATGCGCATTCCTCTGACTCAGCAATTTCTCGTTTAGGAGTTGTCTTATAGTTATATTCCTACAAGAAGGAGATAATATGCCTAGAAAATTTATTACAACACTATCTGTAATAACAAAGTATTTCAAACAGCCTAAATATCTGTCAATAGGGAACTTGTGAAATAAACTGACATCATACAAAGGAGTAGAGTGGTATATGGACAGCTAGGGGAGTCTTCACAATGTAGAGGCTCCGTAGGGAATGCCAGATTTGAATTACACATATAAAATGGAAACAATAACTGTACCCAATGCACAGGGCTGTTGTGAAGATTAAATGAGTTAAATACCAAAAGTACTTAGAATATTATCCCAAATATATACCATTAACTATTTACTCATACATAGTATTAATAAAAAGAACAGGGGCAAACAGCATATACAATAACTTTTTTAAAAGGAGATTTTATTTACTTATTTTTAGAGAGAGAGGGAAGGAGGGAGAAAGTGAGAGAGAAACATCGATGTGTGGTTGCCTCTCACGTGCCCCCTACTGGGGACCTGGCCCACAACCCAGGCAAGTGCCTTGACTGGGAATCATTACCAGTGTGGCTCAGCTGGTTGGACATCATCTCGCAAAGCGAAAGGTCATCAGATGGATTTCCGGTCAGGACATATGCCCGGGTTGCAGATTCAGTCCTGTCCTGGTTGGGTGGTTGGGTGCCTAAGAGAGGCAGCCAATTGATATTCCTCTCTCACATCCATGTTTCTCTCCCCCTCTTTCTCCCTCCCTTTCCCTCTCTCTAAAAATAAATAAATAAAATATTTTTTAAAAGAGAAAAATAAGCATATGAGTAAGATATTCCTTAGACATTTCATAAATCAGTAACAGAAGTTGCTTCTAGAGAGAGCAACTGAGGGACCAGGGGCAAGGCAACTTATTTTCACTGTCTACCTTTCTATACCTTTTTAATTTTTTACCATGGATATTTGACATTTGTTTGGGAAGATAAATTAATTTTTTAAATAGAAAAATATCAATTAGGAACACAGAAAGAAAAAGTAATTAAGAGATGTGGATTAATTATGAGATGTAGAAATTGTGTTCCAGGCTTTTCCATTAGTGAATGGTTTTTCAGACACTGGCTCCACACTTTCAGATCAGTGGTGGGGCACAGTGCTGGCATGGCAAAGTGTGTGTGGTCCTCAGACCAACAGCCTCCATATCACCTAGGAACTGGTTACAAGTGCCGAATCTCAGGCCCCACCGGAGACCTACTGAATTAGTCTACACTTTAACAAGGTTCTCAGGTGATATCTCTGCAGGATCTTGTTTGAGGTATTAGAAACAGTGAGCTAGCCCTAGCTGGTGTGGCTCAGTGGATTGAGCACTGGCCTGTGAACCAAAGGGTTGCTGGTTCGGTTTCTGGTCAGGGCACATGCCTGGCTGAGGGCTGAGTCCCTGGTTGGGGGTCTGTGAGAAGCAACTCATCAATGTTTCTCTCTTACACTGATGTTTCATTCCCCCTCTTTCTCCCTCCTTTCTCCTCTCTCTGAAAATAAATAAAATCTTTAAAACACACACACACACTGAGTTAAAAGACATAATAAAAAACAAAGAAACATGAAACAAAACACTGCTCTACTCTTGTCTCTAATCTTTGACCCCCATCCAAATTGCTGTGGTTAGACAATTCTAGAAAACAAACAGCTGAGTGAAAGAAGGCAACCAAATAATCCAACCTGTATGACTCCATTTATAGGAACTTCAGAAGAGAGCTACACCAGTCATGATGTCAGCGGTGAGAACAGAAGCCGCCTTTGGGGAGGAGGTGAGCAGAGGCAGGGCCCAAGGGTTAGAGCTGGTCATGTTGCTGGTTACATATAGATCTGAATGTGAACATTCTTTTTGCAAAAAACCTTTTTTTTGAAGGTTTTATTTATTCATTTTTAGACAGAGGGGAAGAGAAGGAGAAAGAGAGGGAGAGAAGTATCAGTGTGTGGTTACCTTTTGAGCACCCCCTACTGGGGACCTGATCTGCAACCCAGGCATGTGTCCTGACTGGGATTCGAACTGGCTGTCCTTTGGTTCACAGCCCATGCTAATTTTTTTTTTAATTTATTGATTTTAGAGAGAGAAAGGAAGGGAAAAGAGCAAGAGAGGGAGAGATATTAATTTGTCGTTCCACTTATTTATGCATTTGTTGTTTGATTCTTATATGTGTGCTGTTTGGGGATCAAACCTACAACCTTGGCACATTGAAACAATGCTCAAACCAAATGAGCTACCCAGCCTGAGCTATTTGTGAGAATTCTTAAGGACTATTCACTTCTGATTGGAGTACTTTTTCTATGTCTTATACTTTAATAAAAAGGTCTTTACAAGTTCCACTATTATCTCCTCCCTCAAACCCCTTGAACAGGCCTGGTTTGGGGAGGAGCAAGGTTTGTGAGGAAAAGATAGTAAGCTAGTAGATTATCTACCCCGATTTAATTACTGGTATATAACTCCCACACACTCATGTCAGAACTCCTGTGCATTTCAAAAGGTGCCTACTATTGACAGCAGTCGCCCCAAAGATGACATGATCACAATAGAGCTTCAGGGTGCTCTCTGGAGCAGTGCAGGAGCGAGCAGACTCTGCTGACTGAGTGGGTTTGGAGCCTGCAGCTACCACTCATCAGCTACAATATACAATCTTGGGCCAGTTACACTGCATTTCTTGTATCCCCACTTTATAGGAATGCTCTGTGTACTAAATGAGATAGTATGCATGAAGTGCTAGGCACAGGGCCTGGCATGTTAGACTGCTAATGGACAATTATTTGAGTAAAGGTCTTCTCAGTCAGTAACCCCCAAACACTGCCTCACAAATAATCATCACCTGCAGTTAAGCAGGAACATTCTGAAAGCCACTTCCCTGGAAGTAAATTCAGGTGTCATAATCCCTGTGGGAACCAGAATCTGGAGTGTCAGCAACAGGTTTTTCAGGATATACGCTATCCTTTCAGAAGCACCTGCCTCATTCTATTACCCTGAGCCAGCAGTGTTAACACCTGTGCCCGCCCAGTTTCCCCGTAGCTCTCTGCTTGGAGCTGGGCCTGTTTCTCACGCCTCTGCTGCATGTTCCTAGGACCCTGCTCTAAAAGCTTCTAAACTAAAATTTTCAGATGGAGATATTCGGAAGCAAACTTCATGCTTTTATTTCTAATCCTCAAGAGGTTCATCATTCTTTGCCCACTTTTTTAGTTTCCCCTGGCTCCAGCCAACAGCATAAAGGTGAGAACAACGTTTCACACCCAATGATAGAAAGAGGAGATAGCCAAAGCAGGCTCTTTGTTCTTGTTCCAAGGTGAACTTTTTCAAAACATTTGTATTTTCTTTTCCTTTTTTCATTAAAATTTTATTTATTTTTAGAGAGAGAGAAAGGGAGAGAGAGGGAGAAAAACATCAACGTGTGGTTGCCTCTCGTGCCCCCATCCAAGGACCTGGCCCACAACCCAAGCACGTGCCCTGACTGGGAATCCAACCCGTGACCCTTTGGTTCAGAGGCCAGCACTCAATCCACTGAGCCACACCGGCCAGGGAAAAAACATCTGTACTTTCAAAAGGTGATTACTTCTAGGTGGTAGATGTAGAAGGGGAAAAACATGGACTTGTTGCTCCATCCATTAACATACTCATTGGTTGCTTCTGGTGTGTGCTGATCAGAGACTGAACCTGCAACCTTGGCATATTGGACCGACACTCTAACCAGTTGAGCTACCCAGCCAGGGTGGTATTTAGCATTTTTTAAATAGTTCATTTTTTATTGTATTTTTTCCATTACCATTTATCCCCCGGATCCCCTCTACCCACCGCCCTCCCCATCCAGGGTATTTAGTATTTTTTAAATGACCTGCATTTTCCCAATTATCTACAATGACTATCTATTTAATACCAGATCCTTTGGGGTCTTCTCTAATTACAAAAGCAGTTTGTACTCAATGCAAAACAACTCTGAAAGCACAAAGGAAACAAAGCTTCCTTAATCACATGCAAAGGTAACAGCTGTTAACATTTTGGCATATGTCTTTCCAGACTTTTCTCTATGTAGAAACACTTCATTTTGGGGATCTGGAAAAAAAAAGTAAACATTTAAGAGACAAAGCCGTAGGTTTTTAGTCTTCAATTTTATTTCCATTTTAAACAGCATCTAAGGGTTTGGAAATGTCCCTAACAGCGAGGGCCCACCCCATGCACTCCCCCAGCCAGGGCTGGGGTCCAGGCTCCAGCTAACTCCCCCTCCCCCACACCAGCCATCAGGCCTGTTTTCCCTGCATCTCCAGAGCCCTGGGACAGAAGAGGGTGTCCAGTTAGAGGGAACGCTGGGACTAAGAGATGCTGCATGGAAGGACTAGGCTCAGACACAGCTGCCTCTGTTAGTCGTAGGATATTTCAGGATTTGGTAGCATGCTTAGACACACTATAAGAGGGCGTGAAGAGGGGCTCCTGGTCTCCTCTCTTGCCTCACTCACCGCTGGGCAAGCCCTACAGCACCCCTTCTTGCCAGGCTCAGGGCACTGCCCTTACAAATAGGGCAAGTGGCAGCCTGTGGTAATCCAGCATGCCTCCTGTGACCTGGTCAGCTGCACTTTACTCCTGGCTTAGGCAGGGCTGGTAATCAGGAAGGTGACAACTATTCAGACCTGAGAATGTCCCACTGCTTCCTATCACAGGGCTTAGGTCCTGACTGTACCAACTCTCACCTAAAGGGGAATAATGCAAGGACGTCTCTTTGTGAGGAGGGGCAAACCTGGGCATTTAAACCCTAAGCATGGGCACAGACCTGGGGTTTACAGAAACACCTCAATGCATGCACTGAAGCAGCTCAGCCAGGAGAGTAAGGGCCCACAGGGCTAGATGTACTCTCCCCCAACTCCTTTCCACACCCATGGTAACCATGGAAACATAACCACCCCCTCCTGCCAGCTGCCTGGGTTTAGACAACCAGGCCTGGCCCACCTCCATGCAGCCGAGGCCCAAACTGAGGAGCCCAGGCTGGCCACAGAGTGGCTGCAGGAAGAACTGGGATTGGGCGATTTGGTCAGTACAGGCTTCCAGCACAGCTTGGGAAGACTACCACAGGAGCCTCCATGCCCTGCTGCCTGGGCTGGGGTCAGATGGGGCTGGGTCAGCCAGCAGAGCTGGCCACGTGGCCCCACATGCCCTCTCTCTGCCTGTGGACTAACAGCTACTGTGGGGCAGTAGGCCTTGCTGCAGCAGCAGTAGCCTCTGGGCCTCGTTGTGGGGGCTTTCTGGCTGCTGTTCCTCCTGCCTGGGCCGCTCAGCTAGACCTCCAGGGCTGAGGATGTACCGATAGTCACTGGGTGTGCCCCCCACTGCCCCCATGCCACTGCCATCCTCAGCCCTGCCAGGAGCTGGGTCCCCACTAGGCAGCTCCAGGTTATGTCCCTCAGCAGGCTCCTCGGCTCTCTCCAGGTTGATGTACAAGGGGTCCTGGCTGCTGGACAGCACGGACAGGTGGCCCAGAATGTTTTCCAGCTCCATTCGCAGGCATGTGAAGCTTGGGCGCTGCTTGGGGTCGGCGCTCCAGCACTGGTACATGAGCTCATACCTGGGGCAGACAGAAGAGTGAGGGGCGGTAGTGAGGAGCCAGAAGAAAGGGTGGGGACGGTCGTTTCCACAAAAGCAGAGGGCCCTTAATCATACAAAACCAGGATTTTTTAAAAATTATTTTTAAAAATTGTATTTATTTGTTTTTAGAGAGAGGGGAAGGAAGAGAGGGGGAGAAGCAGCAATGCGTCAATGTTTATGAGATGAATGGATGGACTGCCTCTCGCACACCCCCAGCTGGGGACCTGGCTGGCAACCCAGGCTTGTGCCCTGACGGGGAATCGAACTGGCTATCTTTCGGTTTGCAGGCTGGTGCTCAACCCACTGAGCCGCCACAGCCAGGGCAAAAACCTGGATTTAATTTTTTTTTAATTTAACACATTCATGTACAGGGCTTACCATCACGTGTCAGGGGACTCTTCTCACAATGCCGCTCTGAAATAAGGGATCCCCACTTTACCAACATGGGAACTGAAGCGCAGAGAGGTTAAAAACCTTGGCTAAGATCACACAGGTACAAAGTGACGAAGCTGCAATTGGAAGCCAGGTGGGCTGGCCCCAGAGTCCCCCTCCTCCTCCTGGGAGGAAGTACTAGCAGTGTCTGTCTGGCAGAACACAGCCTGGAAGGTAGATTTTGACACCCACCCTCTGTCCTAAATCCCCAGCTCCTTGGGCCGTCTTAAATCCTCCTTGTTCACCAACACCTTTGAGATCTAAACAGAGCTTCCAGCCCTCTTCCCCTGGCAGGAACACTTTCGACAGTTTCAGGAACCTTACAGATTCCCTGAGGTTTTACCCTGTTCCTAAGGCATGCCTCAGGCTGAGGAGGGAAAAAAGAACCGACGGGAAGGGGCAGAGACCAGATTAGTGAAAGACAGCAAATGCCTGACTCTCTTCCCTATGCCTATAAAAAAAAATTCCCAACACTCGCCACACACCAGCCCTCCTGACAGGGGCCCCCAATGGTGAGGGAACTGTGCCAGACATCGAGTGGGCCGTGGGAACGATCTGGGGCCAAGGGTCTGTGGCCAGGCTGGGACGCATTCTCAAGGCTGTGCTGGAAGCCAGCTGGCACCTGTCCACCAGGCTGCCTGGGGGGAGGCCAGTATCTGCCCACCCCCTATTGACAACACCAGCTCCAGCCCAGGAGACTGAGCCAGGGGCTGGCCCCCACTGCCCAGCAGACTCGCTGCAGCTCCAGAGGCCTAGGCAGGCTGCAGCCCGGCCTCCTGCCCCTGCCAGGCCCTGGGCTCTGCTGAATAAATGGGAGGGGTAGCCTGGTCCGTGATTCCGATTTGTCTCTTACCTACAGTCCAGGCTCAGGGCACTTCGAACCCCTGCCCTAGAGAAAGAGGACCCCACCATTCAGGCTCAGCCTTCAGCTACCTGTCCACATTCCCGGACCACTGGAGGCCCAGTTCCACACAAGAGAGGTAATCCTCCTCTGATCCTATGAGTAGAAGACTATTATGTATCATCCCCATTTTGTAGAAGAGCAACTGGAATTAAAGAGGTCAAGTAACATGACCAATGTCACACAGCTATTAAGTGAATGAGTCAGGGTTTGAACCTAGATCCCTGTCATTTTAGAATATGTGCCTCCTACCTGTGACGCCCACTGTGACTCGTCTGTTCTAGTGTTATTCCCTCACCCCACGCAAGCCCGAGTGTTCCTGGGCCCCCAGAGGACCTTCTCACTTATACCAGCGGGACAGAGTCCCTCCACCCCGCTGAGAGGCCAAGACAAGGAAGGAACCTAACCTCCTGTCCCCCGCACCCCCTCCTTGTCAGGCAAGGAATGTGGTGGAGCAGCAGATTTTTCCTTGTCACCCGGCCCCCAGGTGCAGCCCTCTGGTAGAGGGAGGGAAAGCTCCACTCCGCCTGGCCTCCGGTCTCAGACTAGCTGGGCGAGCAGGGGGAGGGAGGGGGAGGGTAACAGGGAAACCTGCACGGACTGCTGCTCAGCCCCATAACCTCTGCCCTCTGGGTTCCTGCTTCTCCTTGGAAACTGGAGAAAACAGTGACAGGAAAAGGCTGGAGTAAGAAATATGAGAGAGAAAGGGAAGAAAGAAAGAAAACAAGGAGGTGGTAGGTGAAGAAGTTTGGGGTGAAGGTCAGTCTTCCCTCTAATGAATAACAAGGACATTTTTTTCAAAAGGGTGTAATGGAGGTTCTGACTGGCCCAGGCAGCTGTGGTGTCACTCATCCGCGGAAACCCGAATCCCCGTTTCCTCCCGTAACCCCCTTCCTGGGCACTCACACGTCCTCCATACAGTCCGGAGGCTGTTTCAGGCGGTTCCCGCCAATGAGGTAGTTGTAAATCTCAGCGTTCTCGATGCCAGCATACGGTGTCTGCCCACGAGTCATGACCTCCCACATGGTCACCCCGAAGGCCCACTGTGACAGAGTCGAGACAAGAGGAAAGGTCACCAGGCTTCCTGAGCCCCGCAGAGCCCCGCAGCAAGCACATCTTGGGGTTCAGGGGCCCCATACGAGGCAGCCGAGGCCCAGAGCGCTGACCTGGCCGGGCCCTTGAGGATCCTACAGGCCCCCCCCGCACAGCAGTCCACACCACTTGTGCTACCACCAAGCCTCACGGCGCCACCACGCTCACCACGTCACTGTGCACAGTGTACAGGTTGTCAGCCAGGCTCTCCAGGGCTAGCCACTTGACAGGCAACTTGGAGGCACAGCCCTGACGATAGTAGTCCCCACTGTAGATCTTCCGGGACAGCCCAAAGTCAGCCACACACACAGTCATGTCTTCTGCCAGCCTAGGAGGAGTATTGAAGGATGAGGTCTTGCTGGCAGTCTTACTAGGTTCCTGAGCTGTCCCCTCGCCTAGCAGATACTGCCCTGGGCGAGAGGTGACAATTAGCTAGCTCCTCCAGGCCCTGGCCACTCCCTCCCAGTCCAGGCCTCCAGAATTCACATACATGCAATTCCGAGCAGCCAGGTCTCGGTGGATGAAGTTCCGGGAGCTCAGGTACTCCATGCCGCAGGCAATGTCCACCATGAACCGAATCAGGGTCTGCAGGGGCAGGTTCTGGTGGGCAGACAGAGCAAGCTCAGCCTGGATCTGTCTACCCCACCAGGGCAGCGTAAATGGTGTTCCTCAGCCAGAAAGCCTAAAGACTGTCCTTGGAATCACTGAAAGGAAAGAAGTAGAGGGGCTTCCCAAAGCAAGGAAGCTTTGGCAAATCTTCCAGAGCGTCCCAAGTGATTCCCCCAAGATTTCCCCAACTGGCGACTCCACAGGCCTCTTCTCTGAGAAAGGGTCCTTGCCCAGCCTAAAATTCCCAGCAAGCATAAAGAATCAAACTTGACAAATACCATATGATTTCACTCATATGTAGAATCTAATGAACAAACTGAACTAACAAGCAAAATAGTGACAGACTCACAGAGAGCAGGCTGACAGTTCTGGGGCGGGACACTTAAGGGGGTAGAGGGATCCAGCAAAAAGGAGAAAGGACTCATGGACATGGACAATAGCGTAGTGATTGCAGCAGGGAGGGAGTATAAGGGAGATAAATGGTAATGGGAAAAATACAAAAAAAAAAGTCAAATTCAAGGTCTGCCTTCTCCCGACCAGTTCAACTGGACCTCTCTATCTAGACAGCCTCTCTCCCAGGGTCTTCGTCCCTTTCCTACTCCTGGCCACCGCCACCCCTGGCACTCACAAAGGGGTTCTCCCCAATCCGGGAGGCAAGCAGGAAGGCGTGCAGGTCCCCGTGCTTCATGAAGGGCAGGATGACCATGGGGATGGGGAGACGGCCTTTGGCCCTGCTCCGGAGGCTGACCCCTGGGAACAAGGGAGAGTCAGGAGCGGGTCACAGAGGGGTCAAAGGTGGCTCAGGTGTCTGCATGAGCACCCGCCTCTAGCCCTGGCTCTACTGCCTCTTTCCCCGGAAGTTGCACACTGGCCTGGTGACCACCCGGATGGACTGTGCATGCCCCCAGATCTCTGGAGCATCCTCTCTGTCCCCTCTTCCTCCTTCACATGCAGACTTCCAGTACAGGGCCTGCAAACTAAACTCCTTACCTGGAGTTTGAGCAGATTTCAGCCAGGACCTCCTGGTTATTTTGCCATCTGCTTGCTTATCAGATAAGGCCGAACCTCACTCCCGCAGGCTGCCCTCCCACCTTTGGGGAGCACAGTTCTAGCCTTATTTTGTGTCTGCCTCCCCTAAGAAGGAGCTCACCGACAAGCTTGGCCACATGTGGGTGGTCGAACTCCTTCATGCAGGCCGCTTCCCTGAGAAACTCTTCAATGTCGCTGGAGGCAATGATGTCAGCTGGGAGAAAAGGATGGGAGGGAGGGAATGAGGAAGATGTGTCCCCAGTTCTGACCCGAGAGACTCTTAAGTGTTGTCCTTCAGATATCCTGGGCTTCCCAGGGGGCCAAGGAGACAGTCTGGCCATGGGCAGGAGAAACCCTGGCACGGCACTGGTGCTCTCTAAGAATTTCTCCACTCGCTGGTGCCTTCCCTTTGGACAGCCCAGCAGCTGGACCAACCGCAGCTTTCATCACTCTGCGTGAGCCCGGAGGATGGTCTCCGCTGCCGGCAGAGAGCAAAGGCTGGGGCATGCATGTGTGTGGGCTCCTGCCTGTGAGCTAGTCACGTGGCATCCCAGTTAGTGCTGACTAACTCTCCTCAGAAAGCCCGGAGGCCCCGCAGTGCCTACTTTAGGATCAGTCACCCCTTTCATCCTCCCAAGCGATGCCCCACTCCCCATCTACTACTCTCCACTCACCTTTCAGCATCTTCACAGCCACTTTCACAAATGAGCCGTCCTCCTGCTTCAACTGGGCCTCCCGCACTGAACCAAACTCTCCTAAAACCAGTCCAAATGTGGTGAGGAGACCCCTCACCCTCTTGTTCTACCCTCCCACCCCTCCCAGGTGACCCTCCATAGGCACACAAACTCATTAGCCTCCGGGGTCACTGGAAGAGGCCCCTTAATCCACGGCCAAAGCACAGCATGCTGGGAGTAACTCCTCAGCAGTGCTCCCTGTCCCCAGCTGTCATTCCCCCAAAGACCCCAAACGCGGGAGTTTGCAAGCACATCCTCTTTATGGGATCTGACCCAAATCCACACCCTCAGAGGGATGGGAGCAACCACACACACCCAGACACAGCAAACTCCACTCACGCCAACCCCTGCACAGCCCCACGGACCTTTGCCCAGCATGCGGCCCAAGGTGAACTGCTGCTCCGGGATGAGCACATCCTCCAGTTTGTCCTTCAGTTCATCACTGATGCCCAGGCTGTCCACTGGCGGGGAGGGGTGCAGAAAGGAGAGGGACTCTGGTTCCCAACCCCAACCCCAGCCTGCCTCCTCCACCCCAGACTCCAGCCACGGAGCACAGATGAGGTTAGGTTGGCTCTCCCACAGCTAGAATGGTGACCTCCACAAGGTAAGGTCTATGTGTCTTTTCCATACTGTGTGCTTGGGACTCCTCATATTGCTCAAATTAATGAATTAGTAAAAGGAACACAGATAGGGGTGCAAGGTACCCCATTCTGCCCACATAGATTCCCCACCACTCACACGTGGCCTCAATGCGTTCAGGCCTTTCCCGACTGAAGGACCGGGCTGCCCGGAAGTGAACGGCGGGCTCTCCTCGGGCCATGACACTGTCGAAGGCTTGCCTGAGGGGAAAGCCAGGACTCAGGGTCAGCCCCAGGCCTTCAGTCATCCTCTGCCTCTCCGTCTATGTCCCCACCCCTTACCCGAAGCGTGTCTCCTTCCGCCTCTTTCGAAGCAGGATGAGAGCCAGAGCGGCGGCCGTCACCAGAGCTGTCAGCACGCCCAGGACCACAGGCACCCAGGACGTGCGGCTGTGGGGAGGGCCCTGCTGGCCTGTGGGAGACACGGGCGTGAGGCAGGCCAACACCAAGGAGTCCCTTTAGAGCTTTCCAATGATGGCCGTCTGGCCCAGTCAAGAGACTCAAGTCACTTAATGTCCCAAGGAGAAAGAGGCTCCAGACGAAGTCCTGAGAGCCCCTACCCTGTCAGTGACGTGCTCTGGCAGTTGGGACCCGAGGCACAATCAGAGAATGAGATGCAGTGTAAGTACTGACCCTGGCCTCGACCATTTGACCCCGAGTCCTTGGGCCTGTTGAGAGGTAAGGTGCTGCCAGCCTCCTCCCACCGGTCTAGGGCGCCCTTGAAAGCCCTCGTCCTGTCCCCTTCCTCTACTGGCCTCACCTGCGTGGTCATGAGACGGGACCACCAGCGGCTGACTCCAGGGCCCACAGCCAACTGCATTGGAGGCACACACGCGCACGACCAGGTCCTTCTGGGGATCCCAGACTGTCAGGTTGGCCCAGGTGCCCTCCACCACCAGTTCGCCCTGCAGCCAAGAAAAGCCCCATCTCACACTGAGTCTGAGGAAAAGGCCTCCAGCTGGGGCCTGAAGGCAGAAAAAGGTCTAGCTAGGAACATGGGAGCCTAGAGGCACTGGGCTCAGAGGTTGCAGGAACACGACCTGCTGGGAGCGATCACATTCCGCTCAGGGCTGCAGAGGCCCCTCGGGAACACAAACAAGGCTCAGTCCCAGGAATGCAGCAGTGGGGGATGGGAGGGACTGGCCCGAGGATAATAAGGCCTTATCTGTGCCCTCCCCCAGGCTGTGCAGAAATGTGCTTCCTGCTTTACATACAAAATTAGCCAATGGATGCAATCCTAATAGCAAACATAATCCAGTAAGAAGTGTGGCCTGCAGGGGAAGGTGGGAGAAGTGGGCTTCCTGGGGTGGTGGGAGGCCCAGCCCACCAAGCCCCCCCCCCCACCGGCCCCCAACAGCCATTCTGAAGCCAACTAGCAGCTTTAGAGCCCTGAAGGGTGACACAAGGACACTCAAAAACTGGAGGCTTTGGTCTTCCCTTACCTGGGTTCCTTCCCTTACCTGGGTTCCGTTGTCTTGAACCCAGGACAGTTTATAGGGTCCCAAGGGGCTTTCGGAAAAGCTCTCAGGGATCACTTCTTCCCACTCCAGGATGAGGCCTGAGTCTGTGCGGATGGCATGGAGGTTCTGGGGAGCACTGGCTGGGGCTGCACCCAAAGAGAGAAGGTTGCTAAGAGCCCTGCCTTTCTCACCGCCACCATCCCAGGCAGGCCTCTGGAGCCAACTCCCAAAAACTAAACAGCGCAGAGAGCAATGGATCAGGGAAAGATGACCTCCTAGTCCTGACTGCTCGCGCCCTTGTCCTGGGGAGCAGGGCTGAGCAGTGGCAGAGTGTTCCCTTAATGGCCTCGGTGACTGCCTCAGCCACGTCCTTCACTCTTCCCATCACAGTCCTGTCAACCTCTTTGCAATTGCTGGAGAACTCAAACTGAGTTCCCGCCATGAGGTCTTTGCACTCACTGTGCCCTCTTTCTGCAGTGACACCCTGCCGAACCGTGGCCCCTTCCTTATCAATCAGACCTAACCCTGGGGCACTCTCCTTATCCCATCTTACTTTGCTCCTCTGTACCACTTACCAGACTAGAGCTGCGGGGGTGGGGGCGTGGGGTTAGGGTTTATCTAGTTCACGAGTAGGCTGCAAGTGTTGGCCAAACGGGGCATCAGCTCCCTCTGACAGTTCCTCTCCCTGTCAGCTGAGCTCAGAACTGGAGCCCAGACAGCCCCTCCCTTGCTCCAGCCCCGGGGCCACTCTGCCGAGAGTGCCTTACCCAGACCCTCTGTCCGAAAGGGCACCCAGTCAGCATACGGAGAAGGCCCCAAGGCATTGGCACAGCGCACCCTGAGGCTGTAGTTGGTGGCAGGTGCCAGGTCCCGGAGAAGGCAGGTAAAAGGTGGCACAGGGACCACGACAGCCAGGACCTCCCAGCCCCCTGGGGCCTGCATCACCTACAGAGAGTCAGAAAACTAATGATGTAGAGGGAGACAGAAGATGGGATGGACATGGGTAGGGGGGGCTTGAGCGAATGCCTCCTCTAAGCATATCAGCAATCACAACCCACCGCTTCCCACCGACCCCCCCCCGCCCAGCAACACACGAGGTGTCGCAGCTACACGCCTTTATGAATGCTGCTCCCTTTGCTTAGAATGACCTGTTCTTCCTAGCAAAGCCCAGCTCACCCTTTAACGCTCAACACAAACACCACTTTCTCTGCGAAGGCCTTTCTCAACTGCTCCTGACAGACGTGGCCACTTACTGTGACTGTACGCCAGCCGGGTCAGAGTCTCAGAGCTTCTCCAGGGCAGCCACTGGGAGCCTGGGGGCACCGAGAACCGGGCCTTCACCCCCCATTTGGGAAGCCCAAGGCAACAGTACAAGTGGAGACCCATGCCCCATATAGCTAAATATTTAAATGTTATATAAATCAACTAACAAAGCTGTTAAATAAAACACTAAAATATTTTCTATGTTGATGTACTGACAGACAAAGCTTCAAACAACCTGCAAGGCTTGCCTTTTTAATCCTCCAACTCCTTGGATGGCCAAGCCAGAACGTGGAGTCAGAGGATCTGCATTGTCACGTGCACAGGGTGGAAATACTGCCCAACACCCTTCCCCCCACAAATGGCTGCCCTTTGGACACAGGCGTACATTCCATACACCCCAGGAATGGATCAGGGAAAAGGCCCAGCAGGCCCAGAAGCAGACTTATCACAAGACAAGAAACCCCGAGCATCTAGAGTACAGTGGGGTGTGGTGGCTGGGGGAGGGAGGGGCTGTCCTCACGATCTGGGTGGGCATGCCCCACTTGCCCTGGGACAAGGGTGCGGGGGTGCAGCCAAAGGAAGGCCAGAGTGGGGTTGTCTAAATGGTGCAGGGCAGAGCTAGGGCCTCTCTTGCCTGGGGGAACTGTCTAGAACAGTTTCCAAGGTGCTCATTACATACCTTTTGATTAAACATCTGAAAATAAATAAGCCTGTGTCACCTCTCATTTTTAGTATCACCTTATCCAGGTTTTCACTCTCTGGGGCCAAGAACTCCTAGTGCCTTTGTTCCCTCTGGCCATGAGCGAGGGGCGAGGCATGAGAGTGCAGGTATCAGATAAATCAAAGGTTTGGGTTTTCATCAGCATAAGACAGACCCTTCCAGACATCCCAAGTTTGCTCTAGTGATTCGCTTTCCAGTCTGAAGAATGCATGGGTTTCAGCCAATCTGCACAGTCGCTTGGTTACCAGAGCACCCTACGATAAGAGGCAGCAGTCTGGACAGTTCTTGGTAAGGGAACGACACCCGAATAGAGCTGGAGACAAGCCCCATGGGCGAGTCTAGTGTTATCCAATACGATACCACTGGCCACAAAGTGCCACTGAAGCAGCCAGAGTGAACATGGCCAGGAGAGCCCGCCCCGCCCTCTCAGTTTACCTGGACTGTGCAGGACTGGAGCACAGCTCGGCCGTCAGCACCGGGTGTCCAGGCCACGCTAGCATTGCTGCTGGAGAGCTTTGTCACCGTGATGTTGAAGGGGGCTGCAGGCAGTGCTGTGGGAGGGAACTCAGAGTCAGTGCCCAGGACATGAGAGGAGGGGAGAGAAGGCATCAGAGTCAAGCCTTGAGTCCCTCCCTAGGGTCTGCCCCACCCTCCAAACTGAAGATGCCTACTCAGCACTCCCGGAACCACAGCACTATACAAACCACGCAGCCAGCAGGAGGCAGCTGCTCACACCTAGGACAGTGCCAGGCTGTGGGGAGGGGCTACCTCTCCCAGAACCGGGGCCCTGTCTGACCAAGGAAAAGGATGACAGTGGGTGGGTGTGGGGGGCCGGCAGTACCTCAGTCTTGGGAGAGGAAGCCCCTGCAGCCACAGCCCATTCTCCACAAGCTGGATCTCCCCCCACTTCCCTCCCTCTGTGCACACAGCCCTGTGGGTCTCCTCTAGCATCCTGCCAGGCTGTTTTCCCCTCCCCCACTCCCTCCACAGGGGCTGGCAGAAGCAAGGTTGGGCATGAGCCTTGACCATCTCCCGCTGGCACTCTCTCTCTCCTCCTCCCTCCCTCCCAAGGGCTCTGCTTCATGATGGGAAATCTGCTGTGACGTCAAGTTTCTATTCTCATCTCAGCCTCGGCAGGGTCTCAGGTGCTCCCACTAGGAATGGAGCTATGCCAATTAACCCCTCATCAGATCCCAGCAGGACTGAGAAGAGCTGAAATACCCAACGATTCTGCCTTTCTCCACTGCTGGACAGCTCACCAAGAATGCCCCTGCCTCACCTACCCTCTCTCCCCACAGTTCTCCTACCTTGAATGTGTACAGTAGCTGGGCGTGAAGAGGCCAGGCCTTTCAGGTTGTGAGCTTCACAGGAGAACACAGTGCTCCGGGTCACCCCTGGGGCACGAAAACTTCAGTCAGCTCCCACCCCACCCCCACCCCCACGCAGCAACTCCTACTCAGTCTGGGATTGGGGAAGGTGGTTACTTAGGTTTCAGAACTTAATATCCCAGAAGTCCCTCCAGCCAAAGGGGCTACATAGCCGAGTACGGCAGAACAGACAGGGACTTTGGAGTCTAATGGGCCTGGGTATAAATCCAAAAGCTGGGGCTCTGCCTTCTCATCTCCCAAATGAGGGGGCTGTTGAGCACCAAATAGTCAAGTGCACGGCGCACAGTAAGCCCTTGAGAGATGCAGTACCACCCCTCCCACTTCAATCCCATCCCCCAAACACAGCACAAAACTGCCTCCCTCTTCTGGTCACTCCTTTATTGCACACTCCAGAGCCCTTCTCCGTCTGCTCCGTGCCATGGCATTGCTGTGTCTGCAGATTCTTTGCCTTGCAACAGTTCTTGGCTCCCTATGCATGTGTCTTGTCTCTAATTCCTTGGGGGCTGGACAGATGGCTGCTAGTTCTTTTGTATTCCTTCCATCCCCCGTGGTGCCTAGCACAGTGTAGTGTGTGGAGTAGGAGTTTAGTGAGTGCTTATTATCAGGCTGGCTGCCTGAGGGTCCCAACCACGCACTTCTGGAGAGAAGGAAACCCGAGCTCCCTTCTGATCTACTCCAACCCAGCACCTCCTGAACAGGCCCTGCCCTTGTTTCCAACAGGTCCTGCCGTCCACCTCTTCTCAAGATCCACACCAAGAGGGAACTTGGCAGGTGAGAGCCCGTCCCTCCCACCGGCCAGTCCCTGAGACCAACCCCAAACAGCGATCTTTTTTTGGCCAGTTCAAGCCTCCACCAGAAACATTAACTTTGTTTAACAAATACGTTGAGCCCCTCAACCCGTGAGGTATGTGCCCCAGGATCTCGGGGTCCAGGCAGGAGTACAGGTGCGAATGTTTTTTGTCTAACTGTGCGGAGGTATGCACAGAGAGTTGTTAGGAAAACAACGCAGGGCTGTTAGGAGAGGAGGCCCTGCATTTTTGTGCTGTCCTCCCCTCCCCGTTTTCCTTCCCTCTACGTTTTCGCCTGAGACGCTCATCTTCTAGGCAAGTCTGCCAGACACTCCTCCTAGCTCTGCGTGGGCTGGTTCCTGGCTCCTTCCCTCGGGAGAAGTGGGGGTGGAGGAGGAATGGGTGCCCCTGAACCTATCCACCGCACCTCCCAGTACCAGCTGTACACAGCCTGCACTATCGTGAACCAGGGAAAGAGGCTCCAGCATCCTCCTTAGGCACACACAGCAGGATCAGCATCAGTCTGCCCACCCAGCCAGCCTAGCACACCTGACTAATGAGCTGAGCAATGGTGCAGCGCACGTACCCAGGCATCAGGGTTTGCTTCGGACACTCACAACAGCACACAGTGATTTAAACAGATCAGAACTCTGCCAGCCTCACCACCCCTGCTCAAAGCCCCTCCTAAGCTTGCTCACCTGTTACATTTAAAACAGAGGGAGAGGGAGCAGGTCCCCCAACCTTTGTGTGTTCTCTCCACCAGATAATGGTAACAGGTTCAGGGGGACCCACGGCCTCACAAGACAGTTGAAAAGGGGCATTGGGTGGTACTGCCAGATCTTTCGGCTGCACGGTGAAAAATGGCACACCTAGGGAGAAAAGGGGCACAGGGAATGAGTCTCGCCACTTCTCAGCTTCCAGCTGCCCAAACTGCAAGTTTGCTACCAAACGAAGCTCTCTCTGCATAAGGTCCCACGGGCCCTTATGACTGGGTCAACTGCAGAACAGCACCTGGCTTGACAAAAGAGCTCTTCTTTGCCCCCCTTAGGAATATCCTCTATGCTGTCCCTCTGGGCAAGGCAGACTCTCCCTTCCCAGACCTGCTCTGACAGCCCTTCTCCGAGCAAGGAGCAAGAGATGGGGCAGAGGGTGGGGAGCTGGGGGAAGGGCAAAAAAGGGAGAAGTGGGCGGGAGCTTGAGCAGAGTTCTGCTGGCAGGACCCAGATCCAGTTGAGAGCCCTTTGTTACTTTCTTAGTCACTTTGTTTTCCTGGGCTGAACAGCTCTGAGCTCACAGCTGCAGAGTCGTCGTCCCCTCCCCCACTTCTACCCCTCCTTGCCTGGCCATTCGGCAAAACAGGGTCCAGCCCAAATGGGTGCTTGAGGCTTGCTGTTCAGACAACTGAAAATGACTCCTATCCCATAGGCTGTGAGTCCTAGTTGCACCCTTGGTTCTCAAATCCCCAGACTCCAGTGGGTACAATCTTCCGATGATGGGGTGGGCCTGGAGCCTGGTACCATCAGGCTCCAGCAGGCACTGAGCCAGCTTTCCTCCACTGAGCTTTCTTTTCCCGAGGTGTAGTCACCAGCGACAGCCAACATGCCCATTTTCCTCCTCACCTTCTACCGTGAGCGACATTGGTGGGGAAGTCTTGGTTGTGCCCCCGTCCTCCACCTGGCACCAGTATTGGCCTGCATGAGAGCGCTCCGCTGACTTCAGGCTGTGGAAACAGGACACCAAGCTCACCTCCCAGGGTCAGGAGAGGTAGCTCTGCTGGGCAGACTCAATGGGTTCAGCCTGCCCCAACCTCTGGAAGTTTCCACAGGTTGCCAAATAAAGAACCACAGACCTCTGGGCCTCCACCCTGCCCCCAGCTGCCCAGGTCCCCAGGCTGGCATCCCACACCTTCCCCCACAGTGCTGCACCTGAGGAAGCCGATCCAGTGCTGCTCGCTGATTGAGATGTACACCTGATCCAGGCCCTGGACCACAGCCCCGTCCTTCATCCACTGTATGTCAGGATCCTCCATCCCCTCCAGACTGCAGTTGAGACTCACCGGCTGCCCCTGAGACACTGTCAGCTTCGCCGGGGCTCCCGTGAACTTCAGGCCTGTGAGGCGGGAAGGAGAATGTGTCAGACAGCTTGAGAGGTCCCCGGTCTCTGGAAATAGCCCCTATCCTCTTCTAGAATCTAGCTTCTGTGTCAGAGGGCTCATTCTCAGCCAATGGCCAAGAAAGCAGAGGCAGGACAATGTGGAAGGGCTGTGGGTAGGGGTAATGATTTACTCTCCAGGCACCATTTCTGCCACTGCCAACTTTCCCCCAGTGCTAAGGAAAAGACCTCTGCCCCATACCTCCCTGTTGGACAAAGTTAGGTTCAGGCCCAAAAAGCAAAAAGAAGGCAAGCCACGCTGAAAGAGTGAGGTGTTTTTATACACCTGGAGCAGGTACTGCCCAGGGAATGGCTGCTGTACCCAGCCAGTACAACAAGCAGCCAGTTCTCCACCCAAGGTGTCAGCCCAGACCTGTGCCACTGCTGGCAATCCCCTGCACCCCACCCAGGCAAAAGAAAGGAGGCTAGGAAAGGAAGGGGGGGGTGCTCCCCTGAAGCGCAGAACATATGGCTGCAAAACCACGTCAGATCAAACACATGGCAGCCTTCCTGGCAGCCGCCTGCTCTATTAATACCTGAATGTGTGCAGTGGTGGGTGCTAGGAAGGTAGGAGGTGGAAGGGAGAGGAGGGGCCCTGAATGGGGAGCAAAAGCCCCCTGAGCTACTGTCACACCAACAGAAGCCACCCTCTGAACACTACCCTCTACACACACACATACACACACACACACACACACATGCACACCCCCCTCCTGGTCTCCTCTGAACTATCGACATATCTGAAATCCAGTTCTGCTTCTTCTTACTTTGCTGTGTGACTCTATAGTCAAATCCTGGACTCTCTGATCCTGAGACACACGCCTTTCAGATTGTAAATACTTTTCACTGTTTCCTTTCCCTTCCCTGAGAGTCGGCAGGGACTGCTGTCTCAAGAGAAGGTGCCAGCTCAGTGCCGGCTGCTCGGCCTGTGTTTCTCCTTACTCCCTTCAGCCGGTCAGGATCAGTCACAGGGCAAGGAGGGAGAGGCTCACCCTCCATACACACCCAGCAGTCTCGGGTGCAGAGAGTAAAGTTGAGGATCCAGGGTGCTACACGGAGCACTGCTGTGTCTGGCAAACGCCCCCATCGCTATGTGGGAACACAAGGCTAACCCCCACAAAGACTAGCGACCTCTCACCCTCTCCAACATGCCAGGCTTCAGGAAGCTCAGCGGGCACAGAAACCAGAGTCTGCCCAGACGTTTTCTGTGAGCCGGCACCTTCACAACCCCTGTGCCTAAATGGTGTCTCTTGGGTGTTCAGCTCCAGCCCCAGCGATTTCGGAGAAAGACCACAGTGTGTGGCGTGGGCAGAATGGGGGTCCCCAGGACTGGAGGGGGAGAGTAAACAACTAGGAGCACAGAGGTGAGAAAATCCAGTCCCAAACACCCCCACTGACCATTCAGCACACTGCCCCACTCCTTTCCTTTCCACCCCTCCACAAGAGCCCCAGACGAGAGAAAGTTGGGGGTGGGGGCCCCAAGATCCGACTGCGAACACACCGCTACTGCCCCTCCCCCAGTCCCCAAGCCTCGGCCTTCCAGCTTTGGTCCCCCCACCCAAATCTCCTGCCCGCCCTGGCCCGGGGTTCGCCCGGCTGCGATGCCCGACTCCGACACGGCCGCGCCCCTCCGCAGCCCCTGCTTCGCGCCGCCTCCTGGGCCAGCTCTTACCTTCGGCCACCGGCTCCGGGAGCAGAAGAGTGGTCAGACCCGCCAGCAGCAGCAGAAGCGGCTGCAGCGGCGGCGGCGGCCGCGGGAGCGGCGGGAGCCCCGACCGCCCCATGCTCCGCCTCAGCGCCATCGGCGGCGACGCCGCACCATGCCGGGCCCGGCCGGCGAGTGACCAGGGAGGAGGGAGAGGGAAATGAGGAGGAGGAAGGGGAGAGGAGGGCTGAGGGAGGGGGGCGGGAGCCGGCCGGGGGCGGTGCTGAGCCCGCGCTTCCGAGACCCGCGCCCGCAGAGAGTAGCAGCGGCCGCCGTCAGCGGCGCGAGGTCCCCGGGGCCGCTCCTGGGCCACCGCACTCCTTCCACAGCCGCCGCCGCCGCCGCCGCTGATTCATGTTCTTCTCGGAGCCGCCGCCTCCTCCCTACTCCTCCCGCCCGCAGCCGGAGCTCGTACCGCCCCCCCGCGGGGCCCCGGGCAGCTTGCTCTGAGCGCCAACCGAGCGGTTGTCAGACTAGTCTCTGGCTGCCGGCCGATCACCACCCGGGCCAGCACCCCTGCCCCAGCTACCTCAGTGCCGAACCCAAGGATCTGAGTGGGTCCCTGAATGGCACCTCAGCCACGCCCCTCCTTTCTCAAATACACTCCAGAATCTTTTCAAACCCAGCACTCCTGATCCTTCCTCAAATCCTTGCTAGAAGCCTCTACCACACACCAACTTTTGTCCAGATTCTGATCCTGAAAACCCAGCACCTGCTTCTCAGGATATAAAGCATCTCAATGTCCTAGACACTTCCAACCATCGGGACCCCCGAAATTGTGACTCAGGGCTCCCCCCACAGGATCTACTAGCACTTCATGTCTCTTGAGACTTTCACCCAAATTCCCCAATTGGTGCTCCATTCCCCACCCCTTCATTTCCAAGATGTTGGGCCTTAAGCCTTGAGTTTGCCAAGCTCTTCTGGTAATCCTCAGGTTTTATTTGCTAGGCCAAAGTCCAGTGCCCATATCTTCGGGGGGTTATCATTCCTCCTAGTCGCTTCCTCAGCTTCTACCTCCCACTCCGCAGGACCTGGTATGAAGGTTGCCTCTATTACTTCAGTATCTAATAAAACATTAGTTATTAGTAGAGCACCTTGCACACCGTAAATAAGCAGATGCCTGTTAAATAATTTCCTCAGAGCTTGGCCTGTCGCACAACCAGTAATCACTGGGGTGGATGCTCCCACAGACATCCTGTCAGGCAGATGCTGAGCTGGTTCCACATACAGGTGTTCCCTTCCCCTTGTCCTAGCCTCTGTCTACCTGGGCCTTGGAGCTTACTCCAGATGGGCCTTTCCAGAACTCCTGCGTGGGGAGGAGGAACAAGCCACCACTCAGTCCCGCGGCCTCATTGGATCTTTCCAGGGATTCGCCTTCAGAGCAGCGGGAGCCTGCCTCTTTTTCCACTTGGCCGCATCAGTGCTTGTTTATTAATTACGCTAATGATAACAGCAACAGCAAGCAGTACTGGAGGCAGCATCAGACCCAGCTGGGGGCGCCCCCAGGCGGCAGCACAGGAAGAGACTCCGGAAGCGGAAGCGCTGTCTGATGGCAGGGGCCCAGCCTTCAGGTTAGCGGAGCACTAGACCAGTTTTCTTGGGTACTGTGGGTTAACTCCAGGACCGTTTCCTAAAGAAAAAAAAAAAAAAAAAAGATTGCTCCTTTCCAGAATCCACAGCTTCTGAATTTGGGTTGAGTCGGATCAGATCAGGCAGACAACAGTCTGGGGTTGAAACCAGATTTGCAAGGGCCCTACTGTGGCGATG
Source organism: Tonatia bakeri (assembly GCA_004024845.1). Lineage (NCBI taxonomy): Eukaryota > Metazoa > Chordata > Mammalia > Chiroptera > Phyllostomidae > Tonatia > Tonatia bakeri. Next base: position 30,983 of record PVIA01001201.1, read on the forward strand.
TGGCTGCTGCAGCCCTGTACTTGATTGAGCACTTGTCACTTCTCGAGGCTCTCTCCCCAACCTGTCCTCTCTAGATGGGACTTCCAGTTTACAATGGAAGGAAGCGTTCTCCTATTGACAATGGAAAGAACCCTCCTAGAGAATGTTAAAGCCAGAGCCCAAACCCAGCCTTCCACTTCCTTTACTCTCCTCATTCCCTCCCAGTCATTTCCTGAACTCTGACCGGGAATGCCAGCCCAACGAACATCCTTTGCCACCCGTCAAAATAGGCTTCTCAGACATGCTATGGATGCCACTGCATTCTCTATTCAGAACCTCCAAACCTCCTGCCTCAGCTGCAAACCTGAGACACATCACTGTCACCTGTCCACAGCACACTGTCCATGTGGGGCCTGAAGCCCTGAGTTTCTGCTTCCTCTACCCCCGCTTGTGAATCCTTCTCAATTCTTTTTTTTTCTTTTAATATTTTATTTATTTAGAGAGGGGAAGGGAAGGAGAAAGAGAGGGAGAGAAATATCAATGTGTGGTTGCCTCTCACGTAGCCCCCACTGGGGACCTGGTCCGCAACCCAGGCGTGTGCCCTGACTGGGAATCGAACTGGCGACCCGACCCTTTGGTTTGCAGCCTGCGCTCAGTCCACTGAGCCACACCAGCCAGGGCTCAATTCTTGGTACTTGTACTTGCAGGGCACTTGCCTTCCTGAGCCCTCGCAACCCATTCTTCTTGCCTATCTCCTCTTTCTCTGCATGGTATGAGAACACACTTCTAGGGGTATTCAAGCAGGTGTGATTTTGTGGGAGAGGTGTGTAGGTGGGTGAGAGGGTGTGCATTTGTGCAAACTCTAAATGTGACTGACACTTTGTGGGTGGATAAGGAGAAAATGTGTGTGTGTGTGTGTGTGTGTGTGTGTGTGTGTGCCACGCACGTGCCTGGAGGAGGTTGGCAGCCTATGCAAATACATGCCTGCAAAAATCTCCCTTCCTTTTATAAATGCATTGCTTGGAAGGGAACTAATCAAATCAACAGGAAATGTATTTGACCTAATGAAAGATCAGCTGTCCCAGGAATTCCTGTCCTCAGAACAAAACAGGAGCCAGCTATGATCTATCCCTGGGGAGTAAGAGGCTGCAGGAGACAGAAAGGGCCACAGCAGTCCTTTATGGATGGAGCTAGGCTGAGACCCAGCATTTCGCTACATAGGTGGATTCGGTATCTCCCCACTCTCTGCCTTGTATGACCCAGGACTGCCCAAGGAGGCCAGTGATCCAGAGAAAACAAAGACAAACCTGGAAACAAAAACCATCTGCCCACAGGAAGCAGCTACTTCACCATGTTCAGAGTTTGGACCTCCTCTCCCTGGCTTTCCACCCCCGCTCAACCCTGGGTTGGAAATAGGGAGACCAGAGAGATCCAAGGTGAGCCATGGAGACCTGGGACCACAGCCCTGTTCTTTCCCAACCACTGGTTAAAGAGGAGAGCATTGGGAAGTCTCCCTCATGAAATGATGCAGGCCACAGTCTGTTCCTCAGTTACCTTAGAGAAGGCAGGGAATGTATGCCTGTGGGGCTTGGAGGAAAACCACCCACGGGTACAATTCCAGGGGTGCTGGGGACTGTTGCCGTGCCTGAAATTCCGAAGCCAAAAACAATGCCACTCCATGTCCAGCCAAAGATGAAGCAGAAAGGTAAATTCCTAGGAGAAACTACACTTTGATTTATAGTCACATGGAAATTTCAAATGATCGGATTTTTCCCAAAAGCAGATTTAGGAAGTAGAACGACAGCAGGAAGTTTGAGGTTTCTGTACAGGCAGATGAGTCCAAGCATGTGGAAGAAAAAAATTTGTCCTTTTCAAAATTTCACTTAGGAATGAAAGAGTTTCACCTAGAAAGGAGGAGTTTTGTGTGTGAGCGTGAGTTTAAGTGTGGGTGTGTCTGAATGTCCCGTGTCAGGCTATCTGTATTGCTCTTTTTGACTTGAGTATCTTTAAATGAGGCTTTTCTGGATTTCTGTCTGTCTGTCTGTCTGTCTGTCTCTCTTTTTTAAGAGGGAGATAAGCATCAATGTGTGAGAGATACATTAATTGGTTGTTTCTCAAATGCCCCCAACGGGGGACCTGGCCCACAACCCAGGCATGTACCCTGACAGGGAATCGAACTGGTGACCTTTTGGTTCGTAGGCTGGTGCTCAATCCACTGAGCCACACCAACCATGGCTGGATCTATTTTTATATTAAAAAAATTATTATGGAATATTTTAAACATACACAGAAGTAGAAAGAAGAGTGTAATAATGAATCCCCAAATATACCCATCACTCTGTATTATCTTAGTCAACTGTCCTATTATTTTGTTGTTTTGCTGGAGGGTTTTTTTTTTTTTTCAAGATTTTATTTATTTACTTTTAGAGAGCATGGAAGGGAGGGAGAAAGAAAGAGAGAAAAACATTAACGTGTGAGAGAGATGCTGATTGGTTGCCTTTCACTCTCGCACACCTCCCCATTGGGGACCTGATTAGGAACTGAACCAGCAACCTTTCAGTCCACAGGCTGGCACCCAATCCACTGAGCCACAGCAGCCAGGGCTGGATTTTTTATTTTTTAAAATACTTTATTTATTTATTTTTCGAGAGAGGGGAAGGAAAGGAGAAAGGGAGAGAAACATTGATGTGAGAGAAACATCGACCAGTTGCCTCTCATTTGCACCCTAGCCAGGAACCTGGCCTTGCACTCAGGCGTGTGCCCTGACCAGGAATCGATCCAGTGACCTTTTGGTTTGCTGGACAATGTCCAACCCACTGAGCCACATCAGTCAGGGCCTTTGCTGGAGTTTTTAAAAGCAAATCACAGCTGTATAATTATTTTCAGCTGTAAATATTACACTACATAGCTGTAACAGACTTAAAAAACTCACCCATATATAGATTCAAGTGGTTATATATAAAAATATGTATAGACATTGCATATATATATAACAGTACACACATATGTTTCCTTTGTCAGCTGAGAAGGGCAAAAAGAAAGACACCCCATGGCAATGTATATATCTAGTACTCAAATCTTGCCTTCTAATACCATTTTCTAGTAAAAGGAACCAAGAGTCCTTGGAGAAATGGCTGATCCTAGGACTGAGGCAGGAAATATACAAGATGAGCCTGGAGCATCTTATAGTCCCAGAAAGTAAGAAAGTGCCCCAAAACAGAAACAAGAACCCGGACACACACAATGATGGCATATGTCAAAAGGTCAAATATCAGTATATGTTGGAATAAAAAACAAATAGGGATTGTAGATAAAGCTCCCATGTGGAAGAATTACAAATAATTTATATAGATACTTCACGCAAGGAGATGGGGCATAACTCCACACTCACCTGGGGAGTGTGGCACTCACAAAGTGACTGCTTTCTCAGAAAGGACAGGATGGAGCACCATGGGGTAAAGGTAACTTTTGAGTGGGAGATCCGACAAACATTACCTCTGCCAGATGAGTAAGGTTAACGTAAACAATGGCAAGTCATGTTGATAGTAGCTACCCTTGTAAAATGGCATTTTAGTTCTGTGGTCTTCCTCCCCAAAACCCATAACCCAGTCTTACCCCAGCAGGTGTGGCTCAGTGGATTGAGCATCAGCCTGAAAAACAAAAGGTCCACTGTTTTTTTTTTTATTTTATTTATTTATTTTTAGAGAGGGGAGGGATGGAGAAAGAGAGAGAGAGAAACATTAGTGTGCGGTTGCTGGGGGCCATGGCCTGCAACCCAGGCATGTGCCCTGACTGGGAATCGAACCTGTAATGCTTTGGTTCACAGCCTGTGCTCAATCCACTGAACTGAGCTATGCCAGCCAAGGAGGTCCACTGGTTTGATTCCCAGACAGAGCACACACCTGGGTTGCAGGCCTAGTCCCCAGTAGGGTACGTGCAAGACGCAACCACTTGATATTTCCCACTCTTTCACTCTCCTTCCCGTCTCTCTAAAAATAAATAAACAAAATACTTTTTTAAAAAAACCCATAAGCCCAATCTAATAATGAGAAAAACATCAGAAAAAAACCAAATGAGGGACATTCTAAAAATACCAGTACTACTTTAAACTGTCCAAGTCATCGAAAACCAAAGTCCACAAAACTGTCACAGCTGAGAGAAGCCAAAGGGGACTGACAACTAATAATGTGGTTGGTGAAACAGAGAAAGGACATTAGGGAAGAGTCGAGGATATCTGAATAAAGTGTGGGCTTTAGTTAGTAATAATACGTCAATACTGGATCATTAATTCTGGAAAAAATGTACCATATTAATGGTAGACATGAATAGCAGGGTAACTTATGTGTATGATAAATGGAAACTATATTTGCAATTTTTCTGTAAGTCTAAAACTATTCTAAAATAAAGTTATATTAAAAAACACATCCATACCCAATAAATTTTTAACAAATGCTTAATATCATGCTGCACTCAGTTTGTATTTAGTTTTTCCCAGTAGTCCCCAAAAATGTCTTTTTACAGGTTTGTTTGAATCAGTATACAAACGAGGACTATATATTTAATAGATAATCTCTTTCTCACTTGGATATGAAATGTATAGAAGAAATTTGATAATTTTCCACAATCTGACCCTGACAGGTGTGGCTCAGTGGATTGAGTACTGGCCTGAGAACTGAAAGATCGCCGTTTGATTCTAGGTCAGGACACATGCCTGGGCCAGGTCCCTGATTGGGGGCGAGCAAGGGGCAACTAATGAATGTTTCTCTCCCTCCCTTTCTCCCTTCCTTCCCCTTTTTCTAAAAATAAAATAAATAAAATCTTTAAAAAGAGAAAGAACATCCCACAATCTGGATTTGTTTAATTGTATCTTTGTGCTATCATTTAACATGTTCCTCTCCTGCCCATATTTCCTGAAGTGTGATAGTTAGATCTAGATGCTTGGCTAGATTCAATTTTTGTCATGAAGTCTTCTGAAGAAGTGTTTTGTATTTACAACTGTATCACATCATGAAGCATACTATGTCCAGTGATCCCCTTTTTAGTGATGTTAAGATTCATCAATAGATTTAGCTCTGGCTGGTGTAGCTCAGTAGATTGAGCGTGGGCTGCGAACCAGGCATCGCAGGTTTGATTCCCAGTCAGGGCACATGCCTAGGTTGCAGGCCATGTCTCCCAGCAACCGCACATTTCTCTCTCTCTCTCTCTCTCTCTCTCCCCCTTCCCTCTCTAAAAATAAATAAATAAAATCTTAAAAAAAAAAAAAAGATTCATCAATAGATTCAGTCCTGGCTGGTGTGGCTCAGTGGATTGGGTGCTGGTTCAATTCCCAGTCCGGGTACATGCCTGGGTTGTGGGCCAGGTTCCCCCATTCAACCACACATTGATGTTTCTCTCCCTCTCTTTCTCCCTCCCTTCCCCTCTAAGAGTAAATAAATAATATCTATTTAAATTATTTATTTACTCTTAGAGAGAGGGGAAGGGAGGGAGAAAGGGAAGAAGTGAAATATCAATGTGTGGTTGCCTCTTGCATGCCCCACATGGCAGAGCCTGGCCCATAATCCAGGCATGTACTGGGACTGGGAATCAAACTGGTGACCCTTTGGTTCACAGGTCAGCATTCAATCCACTGAGCCACACCAGCTGGGGCTAAAATCTTTTTAAAAAAAGATTCATCAGTAGATTCACCAATTGGTAACCTGATCTATCCATATAAAATCCTAATTGACCTTTCATTTAATAGTTTTATCAGCCATTAATGAACATTGCCTGGAGTGATTATATCATTAGTGGTTCAAACAACGATTTTCTACTGTCATTCTTCTTACATTTTTGGCTCCAGTTCCCCTCCCTCCTTTCTCATAACTTGTGACCAGGTCCAGTACTATTTTGGACTCCGAGTGTGGCTAAACCCAGTAGCTGAAATTTACTGCTGCAGTTGAGATCAAGAGAACTAAAAAAGGGTTCTAAAACTTGTTGGAATGCAAATTCTCAGGTCCTATTCCAGACCTACTGAATCAGAAATTCTGAGGATGAGGTCCAGCAATCTGTTGTTGTTGTTTTTTTAATCCTCACCCGAGTTCATAGTTATTGATTTTAGAGGGTAAGGAAGGGAGAGGAGGGCAGGAGAGAGGGAGAGAAACATCGACGTGAGAAATATTCTCCTACGTTCCTGAAGAGAAGGAATCCACACCCCAGGCACTTGCCCCATCGGAATCGAAGCTGAGACCCGCCCTCCCTCCCTGGTCACTGAACGACACTCTCACCAACTGAGCACACCAGCAAGGGCCAGCAATCTGTTTTAACAAGCCCTCCAGGTGACTGGTGCCTGCTCAAGTTTAAGAACCACTGGACTAATAATTATTGGCTGTCCTAAGATGGCAATGATTGACTAAGGTCTTATGTACATGGCAATGCGGTGGGTGCTGAGCGTTAGGGATGCAAAAAAGAAGGCCTGATGCCCCCAAGGAACTCAGTCTATGGAAGGGTACAAAACATACGCTTGCGAAAAAGTACCTAGTGATAGTTCCCAACATGCCACACGAGGTTCCAAGCGAAGTTCAGTGAGTAGCCAGGTTGGCCAAGGTTTTACAGTTGACTCCAGCTAGGCCTTAAGAGAAACACTTTGGGCGTAGAAGGAAAATTTCCAATAATGGACACTGGCTAACAAAAGCAGAATGCTCACGAAGGGGATCCCTTGCGGGCAGTGAGGCTGCTTTCTTCTCTCTTCTCAGCACCACCATCCCTGCAACTTGGGTTATCCGCGCTAGTGAGGATATCCGCGCTTTGCCTCTGTCGCGGGTGTTGTATGTGAAGAAGGACCCGTGCCTACTGTACACCGAAGAATGTGGTATGTCAGCATACAACTCACGTGGTGGGTACACTGCAAGCCGACTACTTCACCGCTCAGGTGTTCCCTAAAGCAAGCCCACACACCCAGGAGCGGGCGGAGCCTGGCCCAGAGAGGCGGAGCCTGTCTGCGGGGCGGAAGCTCAAATCTGGAGGCGGCGGAAACGAGGCCAGTGCGGGGCAAGATGGCGGCCCCCAGGCTGTGCAGGAGAGAGTAAGTGGCTGGTCTGGAGAGACGGACTTCAGGGGATCTCCGTGGAGGGCTCTGTTGCAGAGTATTCAGTTCCTTTGTCAGAGCCTGCGGGAATGTGTTTGAACTGCACAGGAGCGGCCGAGGCCACTTCGGTGTGGAGATTCCGGTCACGGCCCTTCCTACATCTGCCGGCAGCGTAGGCTGAAACTACGTGAATTCTCTTTGCTGACACGGGTGGTCCAGGAGCACGCGCGACCATAGAGCCGTACGCGGAGTTGTGGGGCCCCACAGTGTACAAGACTTTTACTTCCTTGGTGGGATTTATTCTTAAATATTTTATTCTTTTTGATGCTATTGTAAGTGGAATTGTTTTCTTAGTTTTCTGATCATTCTTTGATAGTGTATAAAACTAGAAGTGATTTTTATATATCGTTCCTTTAACATCTCTTGGTGGTTTACTAATTCAGTACCTTTAGGCCAGGCATGTTCTTGCCAGTTTGATACGGAATCTGCACTCCCCGCCTGGGTGCTGGTAACATTTTCCTTAGTTCCTCGAGACTTTTTGTTATCCACAGGTTGTAATCAGTTTAAGTTGGCAATAAATATTGTTGCTAGGCTGACAGCATCAGGGAGGGCTAAATAGGAAGAGAATGGCAAGAAGGCATGAATGAGGAGGAATAAGTGGGCAAGGAAAAAAGCCTTCTTTGATGCACAAGAAAGAGAATCAGGGTTCACTTAAAGAAGGCCCATCTTTATTGCTTTTAGGAGTGAATGAGAGGGAGTCCCCCCACCAAAACAGTGCTGGAAAGAGCTGCACTAGGGAGGCCCCTGGAGTGTCAAGATGCTGTCCAGACCAAAGCCAGGGGAGTCCGAGGTGGACCTGCTGCGATTCCAGAGTCAGTTTCTCGCAGCTGGTGCAGCCCCAGCAGTACAGTTGGTGAAGAAAGGAAGTAGGAGCAGTGTCAGTGCTAACCTGGACCAGCCTCTGCTGCAGGATCATCGGGATACAGTGATGCTGGACAGTGAGTGGCTGTGGGTATGAGGCTGAGAAGGGGAGGGTACTGCCTGAGCCTCTTCTTCCTCTTTCTGTTGTGGCTGAATTCTACCCATTATTATTTCATACACTGCATAGCCACTGTTGCTGCAATCCCATTTTACATAGAAAGAAACCAAGGCTCAAAGAGGTAAAGATTTTGCCCAAGGTGACACAGGCTGAGCCAGGGCCCCCCAGCAGCTGACTTTCTTTCTTTGGCTTTCCCCTAGCCCTCAGACTCTTCCTGGGAATGTATGAACATCCTCACATCTGGGTTGTTTTTTCTTTCTCCCAGGTCTCCCTGATTTGCCCCCAGCTTTGGTTCCTGCGCCCCCTAAAAGAGCCAGGCCTAGCCCCGGCCATCCCCTGGCTGACAACGAGGACGCTGAGGAGAGGCTGAACAGGCATGATCAGCACATCACTGCTGTCTTGACTAAGATTATTGTGCGTCTTATCCTGGCTGAGTGGGACAAGGCATCCTAGGGCAGCATCGACATTGGGTGGGGGTGGTGAACCTTATGAGTGAAGGATGATTTAGAAGGGTGGAACCTATAGTCAGGGCTGGTTTAGAATCACTGTCCCCCATCACTTCTTGGCATTTTGGCTAAGGTCAAGTGTAGAATCACTGTGTCCTAAAAAGCAAGGTGGGTGTATTACTTCCTAGAGTGAGGTTCTAGTTATACAGAACTGGGACTGCTGGGATAGGCTCCAGCCTGGGGAAATCTCTATTTCATCATTTCTTTGTGCTTTGTTGCTGCAGGAACGAGATACAAGTTCAGTGGCTGTGAATTTGCCTGTGCCCAGTGGTGTTGCATTCCCCCCTGTATTCCATCGCTCACAGGGGAGACAGGTAGGCAGGAGTAACCTTAGATGGTGCTTTAGGGTTCAGTCAAGTGAGCCTCATAGTCTCATAGTGCATCTTTCCCAGATTGATAATTTTTTAAAATTTTTATTTATTGATTTATAGAGGGAAAGGAAAGGAGAGGGAGAGTAAAACAAATTTTTTTGTTGTTCCACTTACTGATGCATTCATTGGTTGATTCTTGTATCTGCTCATACTGGGGATCAAACCCACAACCGTGGTGTATCAGAATGATGCTCTAACCAACTGAGCTACCTTGCCAGGGCCAGATTGTTACTCTTAATAATGATAAATAATTCTGTTGTTAAAGTGGCACCATACAAAGCACTTTATATACATTACCTCATTTAATCCTCATAATAATCACGTAAGGTAGGTAACATTATCCCCATTCTTTCAAGTGGGAAACTGAGACCACCTCCAAAACATAAATAACTTGACCAACACCACAAATCTAATAGATAGAAGAGTTGGAAATCCATCCCAAGTCTGTCAGACTTCAAGACCTCTGCTTCTATAATACCCTTCTTTTTCTGAGCACTAGGGCTGTGATCCTTGGAGATTAAGCAATTCCCTTTTATCTCTTTGTTCTAGTGACTTTGGTATAAATAGGTTGAGAAGAGAATGGGTTAGTGAATATCAGTCATCCTTGTTTTCTTTTTGCCCCATAGAGAAAGCCAGCAGTATCTGGTAAGAGAAGCATCTTTGCCCAGGAAATTGCAGCAAGGAGAGTGTGTGAAGCCAGTGTCCTACCAGACAGAGGAGTTGTGTCTACTGTGGACCCACCAGAGGGTGAGCTGAGGTTGAAGAGGCATGGGTTTGGCTTTTTTGTGATGCATGATCATAGAGTCACCTTTGGATCATACACTTCTTCCAGTTGCTTTCCCTGCCTCAAATATCAATCGCATTCGAGCCATCTAAAGAGGATGCTGTCCCATATCCTCCCATAGAGTATGAAGTGTGGGTGGCTTGTGTCCATATCTGAGTCTTAGGTGCAGGAAGAGGGCAGGCCAAGGGAGAAGATAGAAGTGTCTGGCAGAGACTGTAAAATAAAGACAGAAGCCATGGTTCCTTTAATGATGCAGATTACCAGCAGGACAGTTGGGGTCATGACCTGGAGGCAAATAGTAGCTTGAACATCTATGAGAAGAGTCGGAAAGTAGGATGTTTCTAAGGGAAACTTCCTCATATAAATCCAGGGGAAAGAAGGAGTAGGGGTGGAGGTGGGTGTCTCCACCCTGTGCCCAGGAAAGCTTTAGGGCCTCCAGCTGTCTCCAGGGCTAAAGGGGTTGGAAAAGAGGGCCAAAAAGCCCAGTTGGTATGAGGCAATGAAACTGATTATACACTTCTTCCAGGTGCTGTGACCTGTGAGTCCCCCACACCCAGAAAGAAGTATCACCAGCTTCCATGGGGCAGCCACAACTTCCAGGGGCCCCATCTGGTCACAGGGAAAGGGCTCAGGGGCCAGGAGGCTAAGCAGGAAGCCCAGACCATCCATGAAGAGAACATAGCAAGACTTCAAGCCATGACTTCTGGGGAGATCCTGCAGGAACAGCAGAGGTTGCTGGCTCAGCTCGGTATGAATACTTGGCTTTCCTGCTGAGACTGAGCTAAGAAGGGCCAGCCACTTATTGAGGAAAGCTTACTGTGATTTCTGGGCATCATGCTGGGTACTTAAATGCGTTGTATCATTCCGTCCTCAAACTGTCCTGTGAGGTAGGTGGTGCCAGTCTCATTTACTTATGAAAAAGAGAAAAAACTGAGGCTCAAAATTTTGAGAAATTCTGCCCAAGTCACCCAGCTGGTAAGGAACATGGAGGAAATGTAAACCCGTGTCCATGTGGTCTCAGGCCCTGCTCTAACCACTCTGCTGTGGGCACCGTACTACCCTAGTGTAATAGGCGCCGTGTTATAGCTGTTCTGTAGTATGGCTGCAGTGTGCTCCACTATATGATGCTCCACTATACTATACCTCCCTCCTAGTTTCTATGCACCAAGTCCCCGTTCCAAACTGTATATCTAGCACCTATATAGTATGTAGCATATATTAGGCTTTTAGTGAAGATTTGTGCATAAATAAATTAGCTAAAAGTGAGAGAAACTGTTCCCCTAAATGCCTTCTCTTTTGCCCTAGTCAACAGTTATTCATTTTTTCCCACAGCCACTTACTTTGGGCCTATGACCTGGAGCCAAGCACAGGGATGGGCGTAAACCTGGGCCAGGGCACTGAAGGATGGAGGCATGGTCAGGCAGGCAGGTGCCAGGAGAGTGCAGGGGGCTCAGGCCAGGGCTGGGAAGTGGCTTGGCTTGTCATCCGTAGACAGGTAGTATTTGGGTTTCAGGTCTGGAGGAGGTTAGAGAGGATCTGCCTTCACCGTGGTGAGAATGGTGAAGCCAGATCCTCCACCTCTCCTCCAGATCCCAGCTTGGTTGCTTTCTTGAGATCTCGCAGCTGTACCCGTGAGCAAGCAGAAGAAAAGTCCACGGAGGAGCAGGGGCCAGGAGGACCCTCTATAGAGGTTACTGGAGAAGAGCCCCTTATGCCAACTTCTTCCAGTGAACCCAGGCAGGAAGAGGAGCCGGAGCCAGGAGCCCCAGGTTTGCAGGAGGTGGAGGGGACATCTTTTTGGCAATAAAAGTAGAGGAGAGTATTCCTTCTGGTAGATGAGAAAAGAGAATGTTCTCTGTTCTTGAGCCCCTAACATGAATCCTCATATGTTGCATTGAAATCATTCTTTATCTGCAGTGTGTGGTGGCTGAATGCCTGCCCCCCCCCTCCCCCCGCCACTGGCAGACCATCTTCACCCTTCCAGCTGTGGCTCCACCCATCCTAGTTTTCTGCCCCTGCTCTCAGTGGCGGGGGCAGCGGGGGGGGAGATGGCAGGGCCAGGGGGATGGGGGAAGAGTGACGCAGGTCTTATGAACATGCCAGACCTGAAGCATAGAGGCCAGTGGGAGCACTCATTTCCCAGGAATTTGATTATTTTATTCATGATTAAGAAAAGAAGAAATTGAATTATGAGAGCCAGGACCCGCCTGCCCCTGGATGAGCTCCAGGCCAGCTGAGCAGTTTGGGTGGGGGTTGCGGTGAGAGAGGAAGAGGATGTTGGATGTTGTGGGTGTGTGTTTTTGTATCTTGCCTTGAAGCAAGCTCCCTCTTCATCGTCCCTACTTCTCTGCTTTTTTAAGAGGTTGGTACTAGGCAGTGGAGAACTGTGTTTTCCCTGATAAGTGTGGTCCTCCCTTCCTCCTCTCCTCTTCTCCAGTAATCCTTCTCCAGTAACCTTCTCTCTTCTCTTCCTTACCTTCTCCCCTTTCTCCTTCTCCTCCCAACAAATCCTTGGGGTCAGATAGGGGCTGGAGCCCAGGGACGGGGTGTGTTCTGCCATATTTGAGACGTTCGCCCAGTTCCCAGGAGTCCAGCTCCTGGGCCGTGTCATTTAGCCACAGCTGAAGGCAGAGGCTGCCAGACCCTTGGGTAGAGATGGACATGGCAGCTACGGGGTGATGGCTGGGACACCAGTGGGTCAGTGAGCTGAGTCCCTTTGGGAATACTACTCTGCTTCCATCTTCCTAGCTCTGGCACTGCCCGTAGCCCCCAACAAGGAGTGGCTGCACATGGACACTGTTGAACTGGACAAGCTCCACTGGACTCAGGACCTGCCCCCACTCCGGCGGCAGCAGACACAGGAGGTGAGGAAGGCCCCTGGCCTACAAGGGGTGGAGCCGGGTGAGAGTGGGCTGCGGCTCTTGGCCCCAGAACTCAGGCCCTTTTCTTCCCCCAAGCTTGAGAAATGTCTCTTCTTCATGCTTACCTCCTAGCATCATAGGCCAGAGGAGCCGTTTCTAACCAGGAGCAGAATCAGGACCTAAGTCCTAAGAGGCTGGGATTACAGATGAAGGATGGGTATGGAGACACTATTGCTGGCCCCATGCATAGTCCTCTTTCTCTTCCCATTAGAGGATGCAGGCCCGATTCAGTCTTCAGGGAGAGCTCCTGGCTCCCGATGTGGACCTACCCACCCATCTGGGACTACACCACCATGGAGAGGAGGCAGAGGTGAGGCATGGCGCCCAGAGAGGACTGGGCAGCTTTTAATAGCCACGTAGCAAAGGACCTCTGGCCAGATGCCTAGGACTCCTATGTGCCCTAATCCAGTTCGTGGTCTCGCTGTCCACTCAGGCTTCTAGCTCGAAATCTTTTCATTCCCTCATTTTCCAGTCGGTTCTCAGAACTTGCCAGTTGTCTGACTTCCCCTTGATGTTTTCTAGATAAGACCCCTGCTCCCTCTTGTCTGCTCAGTCACCATGTCTTCCACTCTGCCAACCTATTCCATCCCACCCCTCGTGGGGCTGCCACACTGATTCCCTCTGGCCCAGCTCAGGCCATGCCTTGCCTCACCTCAGAAAGTTTCCTGGCTCCCCTCTGCTCAGAGAATAGGTGTTGGCGCCTCAGCCCCACAAGACAGTCCTTCCACAGTCTGCCTCTGGCTCCTTCACTCCTGCCATACCACTGTGTGCCCTCTCCCCGCACACACCCTCTGCCTAAGGACCTCCAGGGCTCAGTTCCTAAAGCCTGCTCCAGGGAATGCCTTTACCCTGTGCTCTAGGCCAGGCCATCGAAGAAGCTCTACCCACCCACTAAGACCATATCACTTTTCCACTTTCTCTCGCTCCTGTTCTCTGGTTGCAAATTAAACACTGATTGCTATGTTGCTATGTTCCTCCCAGTCTTCCTTATGTCATGGTTACTTGTATGCAAATCATATCTTTACCAGTTTGAGGATCTATGGAGAACAGCATGGCAAGAGCTACCACTTATTTTTGTTTTCCCATTGACTCGTAACTCAGTTCCTGGCATATAGGGGGTACTGCCCTGTATCTTGGCTCTTTCTGACGCCTTGTCCCTGCCCCAGAGAGCAGGGTACTCCCTACAGGAGCTGTTCCACCTGACGCGCAGCCAGGTGTCCCAGCAGAGAGTGCTAGCGCTGCACGTGTTGGCCCAGGTCATCAGCAGGGTGAGTGGACTGCTGGCTGGGTGCCGCCCACCCCCACTCCTCACCTTGCAGCCTTAGACTTCCCACCTCCTGCCCTTTTCACACTGGCTCACAAGTCCAAACACCAACCATCTGTGGGTCAGACTGGGAACGGGACAGACCCAAGGTCATGGGTAGGCAAATGAAGGGTTTAGGACAAAGACTATATAACTTCCTCCTGCAAGGTTTTATCCTCCTGCCCCCCCAGGCCCAGGCCGGTGAGTTTGGGGACCGGCTAGCAGGCAGCGTCTTGCACCTCCTTTTGGATGCTGGTTTCCTCTTCCTGCTGCGCTTCTCCCTGGATGACAGAGTGGACGGGGTCATTGCGGCTGCTGTTCGAGCCCTTCGAGCTCTGTTGGTGGCTCCTGGGGATGAGGTACAACCGGGACATGAATGGGGCTTTGAGGTATCAGGGTCCCTGCTCCTCCTGCCGGGCATGCCCTCGTGGTGGAGGCTTTGCCAGGCAGAGCAGAGAATGGGATGGAAGCGTCTCCCTCTTCTCCTAAAAGCCCTGAAGCCCGGAGCCTTGCCCTTCTCTTTGTGGGTCCTTCCACTCATTACCCCTGCACCCACTTCCTGGCTTTCTCTCTTCTTCCTACCCATCCTCTTTCCTCTGGCAGGAGCTCCTTGATAGCACCTTCTCCTGGTACCATGGAGCTCTGGTGTTCCCTCTGATGCCCAGCCAGCAGGACAAGGAGGATGAGGATGAGGATGAAGAGCCTTCAGGAGAAAAGGCAAAAAAGAAGAGCCCTGAGGAAGGAAACCGGCTTCCATCTGACCTGGCCCGACACGATGTCATCAAGGTAAAGATGCTGGGACAGCTGCATCTGTCCCATGACCTCCAGGGCATGCACATGTCAGGCAAGAGGGGTCTTCAATGCCTGGGCCCAGCTACATTTGGCAGTGTGTTTATCTCTGTAACCTCCAGGGGCTTCTGGCCACCAACCTGCTGCCTCGGCTGCGCTATGTGCTAGAGGTCACCTGCCCAGGACCTTCTGTGGTCCTTGACATCCTGGCCGTGCTCATCCGTCTGGCCCGGCATTCCTTGGAGTCAGCCACAAGGGTGAGAAAGAGACAGGGAATGGGCAAAGAGCCTAGCTGGGCCTGATCTTGACCCTCAGCCTCCCTACCTCCTTTTCCTCCTGTCCCCCACAGGTCCTGGAGTGCCCTCGGCTGATTGAGACTGTGGTTCGGGAGTTCCTGCCCACCAGCTGGTCCCCCATCGGGATCGGGCCTACCCCCAGTCTACACAAAGTACCCTGTGCTGCTGCTATGAAGCTGCTTCGTGTCCTGGCCTCAGCTGGTAGAAATATTGCTGCCCGGCTGGTGAGCAGGACACAGGGCAGGGGTACGGCTTGGGGCTGAACATGGCCCCTGGACTCGGGCCCTGCTCATTCCATCTTCCTCTTCGCCTCTGATTCTGTTGCTCAGAAATACAACAAAAACCACCAGTCAGGAACCTAGTCACCCGGGGCCTATCGTATCCTCTAGACCTACTGTACTCTCATTATTATGAATGGTAGGCTCCCGGACCAGAGGGGCTACATACAGTGGGCACACATCACCCACAGCCAAGTAGCCTTTGAAAAGGTGCCCAGCAAGTGCTTGCTAAAAAGAAGGAGAGGAGAGGGGAGGGTGGGAAAGAGAGACAGAGGAAATAGTTTCACCCTGGCCCAGAGCTATGACCCTGTGGCACCAGAGGGGCCCGAACAGGGCTCGGTTGAGCCAGTCTCCATAATGAAAGAACCTGAGGCTACTGGGGACCCTGATCCCCAGCTCTGACCCTGATCCCCAGACTCTGTCCACTCTCAGTTGAGTAGCTTTGATCTCCGGAGCTGCCTGTGCCGCTTCATAGCTGAGGCCCCCCAGGAACTGACCTTGCCCCCAGAGGAAGCTGAGATGCTGAATACTGAGGCCTTCCGTCTGTGGGCTGTAGCAGCCTCCTATGGCCAGGGCGGTAACCTTTACAGGTGAGGAGAAACAAGGGGTAGGCTCCTTGGGAGACCCCTCCAGTTCTGCACCCTTGCCTAAACTGATAACTTGGCCTTGCTCAAGGTTTAAGTTTGGAGGGAGGCTAAAAATGAGGAAGAGGGGATTCTGGGAATAATGACCAGCTAGGGGAGAGGGGATCGAAGTCTGTGCCATCCACAGAATATTGTTTACATTCTGTGTACTACAGCGTTAGTATAAATCAGATTTAAATTCCCTTTTGGGGGGAAGCCTGAAGGGCTACCTCCTTCCCTTCAGACCCCAACCTTCCTTCCCTCTTGAACCTGACCAGGAGTACCCAACCTGGGACCTCTCCCTTCCGATCCTCTTTAACTAGAGTGCAGAGCCCTGGGCTGGCCTTGCCTTGCATCTTACGTCTCCCTCTCTCTTCTGCACTCAAAGGCAGTCTTTGTTCTCCCCAGAGAGCTATACCCAGTGCTGATGCGGGCCCTGCAGGTTATGCCAAAGGAACTCCGTGCCCACCCCCCTCAGCCCCTGTCCATGCAACGGATAGCCTCATTGCTCACTGTCCTGACCCAGCTGACCCTGGCAGCCAGCAGCACTACCTGCAAACCCAGCAGGTAGGCAATAGCCCTGAGGTGTCAGCAGGGCCCTCCCACCGGGAGCTCAGAGAGGCAGGAGAGCTCCTCCCTAGGGAGAGGGTGGCTGGAGCTTAGAGGGGAGTCAAGGCAGCCAGAGCCTCACTGTGGCCCCTTTTGGCTTTCCTGTAGTGACTCTGCTGAGGCCAGTCTGTTGGCCACCCCTTCCTTGGTCACTTGGACACATGTGTCTGGGCTCCAACCTCTTGTGGAGCCATGTCTAAGACAGACCTTAAAGCTGCTGCCCAGAGCTGGGATGTGGAGTGCTCTGGGCCCGGTCCCCACTGCCTGCCTCCTCTTCCTGGATGCCTACTACCAGGCCTGGAGCCGGCAGGTGAGTGTCGCCCTCCTGCCTTGCCCCGTGCCCGGGAGGTCCTGCTTTCACCTTAATGCTCCTCCTTCTCTCTCTCTCTGCTTTCATCTTTCCGCTCCTGCCTCCCCATTCCTCTCCTCTCTACCATTCCCTTCCTACCTTTCGTCCTCTTTCCACCTCCATACCCAGTGGAGCTTCCAAAGAGTCCGAGAGCCCCAAGCTCAGCCTCCACAGAGCCTTTATGCTCTCCCAGGACCCCTAGACCTCAAGTGCCAGAGCAGCCTCGGGGTCTTCTCTCCCTCCACAAGGGTCAGAAAGCAGGAACCTCCAAATACTGACCCTTTTGGGTTCTTGGAATTACGGGCTTGGCCTGGGTACACAGGGTCTAAGAGAATGGGAGTCCTGGACTGTCAGCTCAGTGAGCCCCTTGGTCTTCCAGCCGGACTTGTGCCCAGAGGATTGGCTTCAGGACACAGAGCGCCTGTCGGAGGAGCTGCTGCTGCCCCTGCTGAGCCAGCCTGCTCTGGGCAGCCTGTGGGATTCCCTCGGGTAGGTACTGTGGGTGTACTTGTGGTGGAGGCAGTTTCCCTCCTGTGGGGTTCCAGAATCTAGCTCCCTGGTCCATTCGGGTGGAAGCCCTCAGCTGGAAGGAAATCTCACTCCCGAGCGGGCATCAGTTGGAGGCTCTAAGGAAGGCGGGCACTGTCTGCACAACCAAGCCCCTGCCTCTCCCAGCCTGGCGCACATCAGGCTAGAGCCCCTCAACTTCTCCATTCTGCCTGCAGGCGCTGCTCTCTTCTCTGCAACCCACAGTCCTGTGCTCCGGCCCCCGAAGCTCTCCGCAGCCTCGTGTCACTGGGTTGCAGGGGAGGTTGCCCCCCTCTCAGTCTTGCTGGCTCTGCCTCACCCTTCCCGGTCCTCACTTCCCTCCTCTGTCTTTTCAACACCCTGGCCCGGATTCACAAGGGGCTATGTGGCCAGGTGAGTCCTAGGCCCCTGGTTAGGTTCCAGGCAGGGGGGGCAACATGGCAGGAGTCAGAAAGAAAGTGGGGAGGGCACCTCTTGGAAAAAGGAGACTTCTTCCAGCACCCATTTTTCTGAGTTAGGTTGGGGAGGGAGCAGCCACCTGGGCACCCCAGAAAGGATCAGAGTCTCCTTCTATATCTGAACAAGCTTGCTTTTCCTCAGCTGGCTGCTGTATTGGCTGCCCCAGGACTCCAGAACTACTTCCTCCAGTGTGTGGCTCCTGGGGCTTCCCCGCCCCTCACACCCTTCTCAGTGTGGGCCCTACGTCATGAGTACCACCTGCAGTATCTGGCACTCGCCCTGGCTCAGAGAGCGGTGAGTGTCTCCAAACCCCATGCCCCCATACCTCAATCTCATCCCCCCTCCCCACATTATCGCCCTCCTGCTCCTCTGGAGCCTGTGCTGCTGCTGGCAGGTGATGCCCTTCCTGCTTTCCTCCAGACATGCCCTTCAACACACGCCCTCTTTGCTTATGTCCTCATCCTCACTTCGCTTTGCTTTGTCCCCTCTCAACCCCTGGGCCCTCCATCTTCTGTCCACAGGCAACACTCCAGCCAGTGCCAGCCACCAGTGCTGCCCTCCATCATGGCGTGGCCTTGGCCTTGCTAAGCCGGCTGCTGCCCGGAAGTGAGCACCTTGTGCATGAGCTGCTGCTGAGCTGTGTATTCCGGCTGGAGTTCCTCCCGTAAGTCCAGGTTTGGTGGCACCACCTCAGCCCTTTGAGAGGGGGCTGTGGTTGTTTGTTGACAACACCCCTAAATTTGGAGCCAGGAGACCTGGGCTTAATGAATTCTCTTTCTTCCATGAATTACACTTAACGTGCCTGAGCCTCCCTTTCCTCAGTAGTAAGATGCGGTTGAGAGTAAACACACTGGAGAATTATTATGAGACTTCGTTGTGACTGTATAGTAGTATATGAACTAGCTGTACATAGATAGCAGCCAACAGTTACTGAGTGCTTATTCTGTGTCTGGTGTTCCCTTAAGTACTTGACTATATTTTCCCTGTACCATGACATATGTATTGCTGTTTAAAAATTTTTATTTTCCAACTATAGTTGACATACAATATTATATTAGTTTCAGGTGTACAACATACTGATTAGACATTACATACCGTACAGAGTGATCACCCCAGTAAGTAGATTTACTGTTTAGCCGTTTTACTGAGGAAACAGAGAAGTTCTGTAAACTTGCACCTGGGCAGCTGACTCTGGTGCCCACCCTCTTAACTGCCACACATACTACGTGGAAGGTTATTGGGGAACTGGCAGCACCTAGGACCTCCGGGAAGCCCTGGAAGGCTGGCATGGCCTTCTGGGTGCTATGGTTCCAGCCCTTATTTGTGGCTTTCGGGTTCTGTTCTAGGGAAAGAGCATCAGGAGGCCCAGAAGCAGCGGACTTCTCTGACCGGCTATCCTTAGGGAGCAGCAGGGACTCTGGGTGTGGGCGAGGGGGTCTGCTGGCCCGGGCCTGCCAGGACCTCCCCAGCATTCGCAGCTGCTACCTGACCCACTGCTCACTGGCCCAGCCCAGCCTGAAAGCCTCTCAGGCCTTGTACCGAGGGGAGCTACAGCAAATCCCAGCTCTGCTGCTCCCCTTGCCTAAGGAGACTTTGCTGCCCACCGACTGGCCTTTCTTGCCACTGGTTCACCTCTACCACCAGGCCTCAGACGCCCCCTCAGGGTTCCCTACTGCTGACGCGGTGGGCACAGCCATGCGGGCCCTGCAATGGGTGCTAGTCCTGGAGAGCTGGCGCCCCCAGGCCCTCTGGGCTGTGCCCCCTGCTGCCTGCCTGGCACGGCTCATGTGTGTGTTCCTGGTGGACAGCGAACTGTTCCGGGAGACCCCAATACAGGGTCTGGTGGCAGCCCTCCTGGCCCGGCTCTGCCAGCCTGAAGTCCTGCCAAAACTCAACCTGGATTGCCCACTTCCTGGCCTGGCATCTTTCCCTGACCTCTATGCCAACTTCCTGGAGCATTTTGAGGCCGTTTCTTTTGGGGACCACCTCTTTGGGGCTGTGGTACTCCTTCCCCTGCAGCGTCGGTTCAGTGTCAACTTGCGCCTCGCCCTCTTTGGGGAGCACGTGGGAGCCTTGCGAGCTCTGGGCCTGCCTCTGACCCAGGTACTTTCTCACCCAGCAGAGCCTGCCACGGGCATCCTGTACTGGGCTTCGGGGGCAGTCGTGAGCAGTGGGGAGCTTTGGTGTGCCTCCAGTTCTTTGTTTTACCTCTTGGAGGCTTCGAGGAGATTAAATGGATCCATGAAAAGGTTACCTGGCATATAGTAGATGTTCAAGTTACAGGTTCTTGTTCGTGAGGTGCTGTGATCCAGATAAGAGATGTACTAAAATCCCAGGATAGTTTTAAATTATTTAGATTTTAGGTGTTAAGTCAGGAGTCAGAGAAGGGAAAGTTGACTTCCCATATGAGGAAGGCTTTATGAAAGAAGTGGGAGATGACCGGGCATTGACCAGGAATGTACCCAGTGGAACAGCATAAGCAAAAGTGCCGAGGCAAAGAGGAGTATGATGGCTTGGGAAGAGAGAGGAGTCTGGAATACATTTCAGCTTGGGAACTTCTTGGAAATGAAGCTAATAAAGTCTTAAAGGGCTTCAAATATCAGGCTAAGGAGTTTATAAGAGCTACTGTTTTTATAACATTCTGGTAAACTTAAAATAGAAATATTTTTATATACGTATAAAATATAAATGTATACTTTATATAAAAACACCAAAATTTCTTTTGAGAATTAACATCATCACAGTCCTCCATAACCCCACTGTCCCGTGGTGACCATTGAATCCGCAGCACATCTCTCTCCTGCCACAGTTGCCCGCGCCCCTGGAATGCTACACGGAGCCTCCTGAAGACAACCTGGCCCTCCTCCAGCTCTACTTCCGGGCCCTGGTGACCAGCGCACTCCGTCCACACTGGTGTCCCGTGCTCTATGCTGTGACTGTGGCCCATGTCAACAGCTTCATCTTCTCCCAGGACCCAAGGAGTTCCGTGAGTTACAGCCCTACCTCCAGAGGGAGGAAGGGAGCCTGCAGCTGCACTGCCCTTGAGCCAGCTGGCGAGGAGGGGAGGGCCAGCGAGGGGTACCACCCCTTGGCCCGGCGCCACCTCTCCCTGTTCTGTCTCTAGGACGAGGTGAAGGCTGCCCGCAGGAGCATGCTGCAGAAAACGTGGCTGCTGGCAGATGAGGTAGGGTCAGGCACATCCTGGAGGGTGGGAGAGTAGTGGGTCTTGGGGGACAGATCTCAACGGGACCTCAGTACCCACCTCATAAAGTTTCTTCCCTCTCTGCAGGGTCTCCGGCGGCACCTCCTCCACTATAAGCTTCCTAATTCTACCCTTCCAGAGGGCTTTGAGCTGTATCCCCAGCTGCCCCCTCTGCGTCAGCAGTACCTCCAGAGACTGACCTCAGGGATGTCCCAAAATGGGGTACCGGAGACCGAGTATAGCTGCTACGGATGAAGAGATGGATGCGTTCTCCTGGAGTTCACCAACAGACGCCTGGCCAGACAGGAGGGCTTTGTGTCCTAAGGGAGGGCAGGAGACAGGAGCAGAAGGCTTGCCTTCCTGGAAGCAGGCTGTTTTGAGTTTTTTGGAGCAGGGTCAGGTCAGCCCTGCCATTATATCCTGATACCTGGAGCTCAGGATGTGGGACTTCTGAGGATCAGTGCTAGGAGTGAAGGATGACTTAGCTATTTATCCCCTCTTGGGGACAAGGCTCCTCTCTCCTCCTGCTGACCCAGGCCAAGGTACATGAACACTATAGTTGTGTGTTGAAATAAAACTTTTTCTTCTGGGAGTCTGATTTGGACTGATTTCAGATGTGGTAGCAAGGGCCACACTATCCCAGGGGAGAAACAGGAGAGAGTGGGAGGAAGAAACGGGAATGTGAAAACAGTCTGCATGTGTAGACAACAAAAATGTGGATCCTGGTTCTGGAGCGGAGCCAGGCCGGGGCAGTGTTCTTGGTGTTGCGGGCACTTCTGGAAGGACACTCTCAGCAGTCCCCTAGGAGAGCAGGTATCCTTAATGAAGTAGGTGAGCATCTTTTCTTACGGTTCCCTATTGGTATCAACTGCTGTCCTGAGACATGAAGAGGCCAAAAATCAGCCTGTTGCAGTAGCTGTTTGTCTTATCTGTTTGGGCTGCTCTAACAATACCATAGTCTGGGTGGCTTATTATAAACATCCTTATTTCTTACAGTTCTGGAGGCTGGAAAGTCCAAAATCAAGGTGCTGGTAGATTTGGTCTCTGGTGAGGGCCTGCCTCCTGGTTCCTAGACAGCTCTCATGTGGCAGAAGGGGCAAAGGAGTTTCCTGGGTTCTCTCTAGAAAGGCACTAGTCCCATTCCAACCACAAGGAAGTGATTGATCACTTCCCACGGCCCCATCTCCAAATACCCTCACACTAGGGATTAGGTTTCAACATACGAATTTGGCTTTAGCAGGGGTTGGCAGGGGCACAACCATTCAGTCTTTAGCACTGCCCTTCAGGCCGGGCATGTGCCCTGACTTGGAATCGAACCTGCAGCCTTTAGGTTTGTGGACCAGCGCTCAGTCCACTGAGCCACACCAGTGGACTGGACATAGTTTTATACAAGAGCTGTTATTAAGCAACTACTGTATCTGCAAACAACAATAGTTATCATGTGAGGAAAATCACTAGGAGAATGTATTAAAGCACATTGCTGGGCCCTACACCAGTGTTTCTGATTCAGTAGGTCTAGGGTGAAACCCAAGAATTTACATTTCTAACAAGTTCCCAGCTGATGCTGCTGCTGCTGTCCGGCTCAGTCACACTTTGAGGACCGTTGGCTTACAGAGACCTTGCAAAGTAAATTCCGCAACTTCACAGTGGAGTATCTACAGGGTTAAACGGCATGGGGTGGCATGGGGTACCAGGGGCTTTACAAATCACTGCTGTGTCTGCATTTAGCATTGTACAGAGACTGCCGAGCACCTAACTACTGTAGCTTTTTTTTTTTACCCTCGCTCGAGGACATGTTTATGATTTTAGAGAGAGGGGAGTGGGGAGAGAGCAAGAGGGAAACATCCGAAACATCTATCAGTTGCCTCTTGTAAGCACCCTGGACCCAGGACCAAACTCGCAGTACCCTGACAGGGAATGGACCCACAACCTTACGGTTTAAGGGATGACACTCCAACCAACAGAGCCACACCTGGCAGGGCAACTAAAGCCTCTTTTTTCCAACGTTTTATATTAAACACAAGCCTTAGCCTATAAAATTAGCACTTTGTGCAAAGAGCGAGGAAGACACAAAACTATAAAGATTTTGGCCCTTACAGTGGTGGGATACCTTGTGAATTACAGAGCAGTTTCTCTTCCTATGATTTTTGCAGATGGTGGGGAAACTGTCTTAGAACTGGTGTGGCAGTGTGCCATCACCCACTGACCAGAGATACGAATTCAGTACTAGTACCAGCACTCACACCTAACATCAGGGCTCAGGCTCTCACACCATCACACTACAGTTGTGCGCAGAGTTAACAATGGCAGGGAATTATGTGAGGTGAACCCAGATATCCATGTTTCTGAGAGTATTGGGAGGTGCAACCTTGCAGGCACAAAGTCACTGAAAGACACAAGTTAGAGCAACTAATGTTGCCTTTCTTGGGGAAGTTTCTGTTTCCTTGGAGCAGTTTAAAGAGCACTTCCCATGTGTTATCACAGTGGCCACTACCAATGAAATGCACACACACCCCATGCTCCTGGCAGGAGAGATCTAGAAGCCTCATGTGGGGTGTCAGGGATATGGCTCCACTTTTTCATGATCCTGCTCCGAAAGGCTGGAGACACTTCCTACCCTAGTGGGTACCCATCCCATTCTCTGGGGCAGCACAAGTCAGAAGGAGGAGACTGTGAGTCCATTTGTGGGGGGCTTTGCAAGGCTCTTCCAGGAAGCTTAGGGACCTCTCTGATCAGAGGACCTGCCCTTTCCTCTTTCAAAATCCCCAAACCTGGGGTGGGAGTGGTCAGGCCGGCTTTAGGGCCAGTTGGTGTGTAGTGAGCCTCTGGACACTCCTATAAATCGCAGTTCGTTCAGGCCCTGAGAGTTGGGTGTAAGCCTACAAACCTAGAAGTAGCAGGCGGAACAGGCGACGGCCGCTACCCGCAACTGCTGTGGCTCAGAGCTGCGGATAAGTGCTCTCTGCCAATCAAGAAACTGTCCAGCCAGAGGCACTTTCCTAGGTCGCGACAGATTGGATCCCAGTGGCTCTTTCAGAAGCTTCTAACCCTTGTGGCCAGCACTCTGAATGGGTGCTTACAAAATGCGGGCCGAGAGGCGCGGTGTGCCTGAATCCTAGGCTCCTGATCACCCAGCTAGGGAAGGAGGGACAGGCCCTGGGGTCTCAGGACTGCCTGGGTGCGGGAACACCACGCTAAGTCGAGGAAAGGATGAGGAGGCTGCAGGGCCAGACTCAGTGTGACTCCCAAGTCATTCACTGGGAGGGCCTCTGCAGGAGAGAAACTTGCAGAAGCACCAGCCCGCGTTCGGCGGGTTGGGTGGGTGCCTGCTTGCCGGCGCTGGGCGCCCTGGGTGGGCGGGGCTAGGGGCATGGCCCAGGGAGGCGAAGCCAGCTCTTGAGAGGTTCTCTCTTCATCTCCCGTCCCCCATGAGCATGCTGCCTTCTCTCCCAGCCCCGCTGTCTCCCTGTCACCTTTCAGGAGCCATTCTCTGCTTCAGCTCCGAGTCCTAGGTTCCTTTTTTGCCACCCTCGTCCCCGCCAGGTCCCAGCCCCCAGGACCCAGACGTCACGATGGCCCCGCCTGGCCTGCAGGCTCGGAGCCAGCCTCTCCGCTGGTTTCCCTAGGTGCGCTCCAGGCTCCTTCCTCCCTTCCCCACCCACCACGGAGCTGCTGCTCTACTATCCTCTCCGCCCCCTCTGCTCCCAGACACGCAGGGGCCTTGGCAGTCCTCCGCCTGCGGGGCCAGAGGAAGGCACGAGCTCACGCTGAGATGGGTTTACGCGGGCAGCAACACTGCGCCGACACTGGGGGGCGCCGGGCGGGGATCAGTACGTGGGAAACAAGAATAGAGGTGGGTGGTGACCTGGGAGTCTGAGGTGCTATTGTCAGGGTAAGGGAGGCCGCCTGCGCACCACATTGCCTCTTAGGGTATTCTGCAGCTGACATGCGGCCCCGGTGACCTTGACTGTCCCTTCGTCCAGTGGGGAAAGACGACAATAGCCGCCATCGAGTTAGCTCACACCCAAAAGCTCGTTCCCGCCCAGCAGAGGAGCCAAACCCGAGGTGGAGTCAAGGGGCCGGTGGCTTGAGCCTCCTCCCACCCCACCTCCATTAAACCTCCTAAATAAGTGTACAATGTAATTTTATGGTGTGCAAACCTAGTCTTCCATCTCTTTAAAATGGACTATGGCTTCTAAGTCCCTCGGATAAGAAATTTTGGAGTCGCCGCTGTCACCAACCTCTGCCTCGGGCGGGCAGCCCCAGGACCCACGGTCGTCCGCAGGATCTCAGTTTACGGAGTCGCGGCCGAAAGGCGCCAAGAACCACTTGTCACAGGCGCGTGGTGTCTTCCCGCTTGGTGGTGGGGAGCCGCTTTACATCCTCGTTGGGCGGGGGGAGAGCACGCCCGTCCCGGAGCCAGCGGAGCCAGTGGGAAGGGGCGGCTCCAGCGCCCAGCGAGGGTGCGTGGCGGGAGGGAGCGCTCCTCGGTGTTCAGCCTTCGGCGCTGCAAGGGGAGTGCCTGGGGCCCTGCTGGTTCGCGCCCGCCGCGCGCCCCCGAGCCCGGAGAGCCCGCCGTCTGCCTCGGAGAGTCTCAGGCCCCTGAGGGGCACGCGGCGACAGACAGGACCGGAGGGGTCGCGACCCTGGGCCAGGGGTGGCGGCGAGGGCGGGGGCACATTTTAGCTTCCCGCGGGGAGCTCCCTCCCCAACGCTCAGCGTCGGCGTCCCAACCTTCTCCCGCGAGGGCACACCCAAGCGCTCTACAGGCGGGCCTGGGATCCCAAAGTTCCTGCGTCCGGCTGGGGGCCCTTTTTCTTACTCCAGCCCAGGGGTGGGAGCAGTCGCCCAGCGCCGGTATCCTCACTCAACGCCTGAAGGGCACGCCGCTGAACCGCTGGGGTGGCGGCCTGGGAAGGCTGTAGGGCCCACCCGAGAAACTGGAGGGCCACTCCACGGCGACCGGTGAGGGCGCGGGGCCGCGGGGAGAGGTGGGCGTGCTGCCAGCCATTCCTCGGCTGCTCCGCAGGTAGAGGGGACAGCTGCACCTCCTCTCCGCAAGCCTGCTGCTCACTGCGGGAGGGGGACCGGGCGGAGGGCGGCCAGGGCTGCGCTTGGCTGGGCTGCAGCCGGTGGCTTCGAGGGTGGCGGAGGGGCCTGCACTGCGGGCGGAAGCGACGGAGGCTACGGGAGTAGGTGCGCCCTTGGCCAGGGCAGCTGGGCAGCCCCCAGGATGAAGTGAGGGTAGAGCCTTAGAACAGGCCGAGTTTCTCAGAAGAATGAATGGGCCGGAGCAGAAAGAGTAATAGCTCTTAGAAAAAGAGGTGAGAGGAAGGAAGGGAGGAAGGGAGGAAGGGAGGAAGGGAGGGAGGGAGGAAAGGAAGGAAGGGAGGAAGGGAGGAAGGGAGGAAGGGAGGGAGGGAGGAAAGGAAGGAAGGAAGAAAGGAAGGAAGGAAGGAAGGAAGGAAGGAAGGAAGGAAGGAAGGAAGGAAGGAAGGAAAATGTTAGGTAAGTTTCGAGTCACACTTGCAGACAGCACTCCTTAGATTTTCACTTAAATCCAGGACCTTTTCATCACAACAGGTTTCCTTGTTCTGCAGTAGTCACAGGTGGCCAAATCAGCAAGCTAAGCAGACAGGAAGAAAGGCAGAGATCGTTTAAATCAGTAGATCTCAAAGTGTGGTCCCAGAGCCAGTGGCATCAGCACCACCCAAGAAATTACTAAAAATGCAAACTCTCAGCCTCTCTGCAACCTACGGAATCAGAAACCTAGAGTTACCCTGGCAGGGCAGCTCAGTTGGTCAGAGCATCGTCCCCTACACCAAGGTTTCGGGTTCATCCCCAGGTCAGGGCACATTCAAGGATCAACCAATGAACGCATACATAAGTGGAACACCAGATAGTTATCTCTTTCTCTCCCTCTGCCCCTCTTTCTCTTCTCTCTCCCTTCCTCTGTCTCTAAAGTTAAGAAATAAATTTTAAAATGTTTTTAAGGAAAAGAAAACAAACTCTAGGGAAGGGTATTCTCCCTAGAGTTTTAATCAGTCCTCTAGGTGATTCTAATACGTTTGAGTTTGGAAACCACTGGTGTAAAGAGAGCCTTGGGGTCTGTCTGGGTTGTACTGTTTATAAATACTGTATTTTTCAGACTATAAGATGCACTTTCCCCCCAAATTTGAGAGGAAATGGGGTTGTGTCTTAGAGTCTGAATGTAGCTTGCCTGGCTCGCTGGGGGAGGGGGGTGGTGGTGGAGCGGGGTCACAGGTTATTAAATATTTTACCACATTTTTTGCTTCAAAAACTTTTTGTCCTATTTTCCTCCTCTAAGACCTAGGTGCATCTTATGGTCCTAAAAATACGGTAGTTTGTATACATCGCCTCCCATTATATACAGCCTCTCACATTTACGGCTGAGGACATGGGGCCAGAGGAATCAGAGAGACAGGCCTACAGGTTCCAGCTGATTACTCCCTTCCACCTCTCTCTGGCTTCCGGCTCCCACCTGTGAATGGGCAGCACCTGTGTTGTGATGCTAGCATAGAGGAGGCCACATGCTGGGAATCGGGGTTTCTGCTGGGAGACTCCAGCTTCCCCACTGTTCATAAGCCATTCCCAGCAGTGAGGCAGCTGTGTGCCCCTTCCTCCTTTATCACTTTCTATTTCCAGGGGTTGATACCTCAGAGACTGGCTTGCTCTCAGCTAATACGGAAGATGGTGTATCCTTTCTACACCCAGTGAGCTCTACCTGCAGCCTCTGGCAGGTATTAGCCCCTATCCCACAGCTTTCAGTCTGGCCTAGCCTTTTTCCTCAGTCCCTGAGCCCACTCCCATCTGAGCCAGGAACTTTGCACTGTGAACTACCTGCTTCTTGCACAGCACAGAAATATTTAGGAGCTGGGCTGTCTGTCTGGGGCATTCTGGGGTGCTTTTCAAGAATCTCCTTACTATGAATTCTCAAATACTTGCAAGCTCAAAGATTCCAGAAAAGGAAGTATGCAGGCCTGACAGAAGTCCCCCAAGGCCTCCCACCCACCCTTAAATGCCTGGCTTTGCTCCTTGTTTCAAAGTCCAGGGCTAGAATTATCCACGGGGCTGGCAAAAGTATGTATGTGTCCCCCACAACTCCATCCTCACCCTGCAACATTAGTTCTTATAGTCCAGGAGAACCATGGAGAAGTGCAGATCCGACTGCATCTCAATTGCAGTCATTGCTGTTTGAAAGGCTGCTGATGGCAGGCAGAGTTCCAGCTGGCCGAATGCATGTTCCCAGAGGTCATGGAGCCAGCTGTGGGCAACATCCCCTGCACGCATGCGTATGTTCTGCCTTTGTCCAAGGACTGGACTCCAGGGGGCTCAGGCTGGGAGGAGCAGGAGGGTATGGCGAACATTGCTTGCTATGTGCCAGGCACTGCGTTGGGTGTGGACAGGAGATTGGAGATGCATCAGTGCACGTTCTGCCTTCAGGGAGCACGTAGTCTAGTGGTCGAGTGTGGGAGGGGCACTATCTAGCTATCTATATATCTAGACATAGATATATATCAAAGTGACAGTTGCCATGGGGGAGGTAAAGTGTTTGGGGGGTTCTCAGGAGGGAGAGGCTGTACTTGTCTAGGGTAAGTGAGAAAAGCATCAGGGGAAAGTTAACACCTGATCGTGGACATGGACAAGAGTGTGGGGATTGCTGCGGGGAGGGGGATATACAGGGACTAAATGGTAATGGGGAAAAAAATACAATAAAGATTTTTAAAAGAATGAATGAAAAGTTTACACCTGAGCTGAGTCTTGAGGCATGGGTAAAAACCTGGAGTAGAGGGACGAGAGAGGAGTGTCCCACTGGAGGTGTCTCTCTTTCTCCCTGCTTCTGCCCACACCCCAGGCTCTGATTCTATTGGTAGCTGTGGGGGCGACTTCTACACTGAGCCTCCTTATGGTGTGTGTGGTTCTGATTCTGGGTATGGATCATCCAGCAGATACTGCTGAGTCAAGGCTGCCCACCTCTCCACTGAGCTGTGTGGGGTTTCAGGGGCCCACATGGCTGATTTCAAGAGCCCCACTCCCTGCAGAGCAACGGTGAACTCTTCTGGGGTTTTAAGAGGAGCAACTGGGGAGGCCCTGGAGAAAACAGGCCCTTAAACTGGCATCTGAAGAGGTGTCCTAGGCAGGAGGAGGGCAGAGCAAGGTGGCTTCTCCCACCTTTAGTGAACCACAGGAGTGGCAGGGCTTGTGGAGGACAAGGCTCCCAGGCCCTGGGCTCGAACTGAGCGAGCTTTGGACATCCACCATCAGGACAGCCTCACTGCTGCCAGTCGGGGTCTGACCCAGCCCAGTCCCGGTCTCTACCCCCAGGGCTTTCTGATGTTTCCCCAGAACGTCATTCTGCTCGGGTTAGTCTTCTGTCTCCTTTCTGAGAACCCATGCACTCTGAATCCCCCTCCCACCCTGCCCCTGCCGCGGTGAGTTCTGGATCCCAGAGAGCTGCTGTCCCGAACACCTTGGGTAGAGGAGACAGAGGCCAGAGCACCTCCAAAAGAGAGAACGACTTGTCCAGGGTCGGGTGTCACCTTCAATTCTTGGATAGTAGGGACCCAGGATATGATTCCTTTGGAGCAAGGGCTGCCTCCACCTCAGGGTGTCTGCCAGGACCTAAGGGGAAGCTTTATACCGACTCCCACCCCAGCTCCGAGTCCATACCTTTTCTCTCTTTTGCCCCAGCTCTGTGCCAGTCAACGTTGCCTCTGTGGGACTTACACCTGGGGACATGCCATGATGTGAGAAAGCTCAGACTCTCAGATAGGGCCAGCTGGGCAAAGGAGGGGGTGGGGGGATGGAGGTAACGGAGACTAGACTCTCCAGGACCCTTCCTCAGGCTCAGCCACCCACTCCCTTCCAACCTGTCTTCATGCAGAGACCTGGGCCATGGTGCCTTTGGAGAGGTCTGTGAGGGTCTGGTGATTGGCCTTCCTGGGGACCCCTCACCTTCTGTAGGTGGCTATTAAGGTCAGAGGGGGTGGGACTTTCAGCTGGGGGTAGGAGAGCAGGGTTCAATGGAGGGAGAAACAATTGCTGATGCTGGGGTCAACCCACGCTCCCAAAGTGTCTGAGGAGCTGGGGGGCTCTGTGCCCTTGTCCTCACAGGCCCTGCCAGAACTCTGCTCTCCACAGGAGGCACTGACTTCCTCACTCAGGTGCTCTCATCAGGTGCACCTGGGGCCAGAGGCCCACTGGAAGTAGTGGGGGAAGCCCCCAGAACTGCCTGCAGAAAGAGCCTCTCTTCACCCTGGGGCTAAGAGGTAGCAAGTCTAGGGACACAGTGGTCCTCTCCAGTTTTGTGGAGCCTAAAGCATGGTTTCCTTCCTTACTGGTGATTGGGTATGTGTACCAACTGCCCAGCAAGGTCAGCCATCAAAGCATTGGGCACCTGTGGGGCTTGGTCTCCGGAATGCCCCTTGCCTAATTCTACCAGAGTTGACACCTGGGAGCACGTGCAGAGTTTCCTGAAGCACAGCAGGCCCTATCTGGGAAGACCCTTCTCCCGGGCCCTAGGCCCCTCTAAAGACCCTGTCCATGTATGCCCCACCTGGGCAGACTAATGTCCTGCCTGCCCAACCCAGGCCTGCTGTCACCTCTGGCCATGTGGGACCTGCTCA
Organism: Tonatia bakeri; assembly: GCA_004024845.1. NCBI lineage: Eukaryota > Metazoa > Chordata > Mammalia > Chiroptera > Phyllostomidae > Tonatia > Tonatia bakeri. The sequence goes on from PVIA01001201.1 coordinate 61,729, forward strand.
AAGCTGGCCCAGGACACAGCCCAGGGCTGCCACCACCTGGAGGAAAATCCCTTCATCCACAAGTAGAAGTATTCCCACCTCAAGGAACCCCTGGTCCAACTCTACCACCCTGCCCCCAAGAAAGAGTCCTTCCAACATAACTTTTATGAAAGTAGATTAAAGCCAGAGATTCTGAGTTCTGGCAGTGCCCGCCCCCCCCCCCACCCCCGACCTCTGCAGGGACATCACTGCCAAGACTGTTTGCTGAGCTGCATTGGGACAGCCTGGTGGCCAAGACTGGGGACTTTGAGGAAGGCTGCTGCTTCAAGGGAGTTTCCCAGCAGCCTCCTGTGACATTGGAATAACTCATCCCTCTCCTCCTCCCTCCCAGTGAGCCACTTATTTCTGCAAGGGTCTTTGGGCTCTGCTGCAGGTCAAGTAGATCCCCCAGAGGCCTTCCTGGAGGGCACCTTCACATCCAAGACAGACCCCGAGTGCTACCACACCCTCCCATGCCCCTGCCTCAGGTGAGGGAAGAGGACGCTGTGCCTGACGGGCTTCATTTGGTTTCCCTCATTCATGATGCAAGTCTTTTGGGGCACTGCTCTGGGACATCTTGCTGGGCTACATTGCCCTACTCTGGGCGTGCTAACGAGCATATCATGTCCCGGCATTGGCAGCAGCAGCCTGAACTCTGCCCCACTTTTGCCAGCATCTCGGAGCATCTTCAACCGCTCTTAGGTGTGCCCCATGACCTGCCATGATCACCTGGTGGTGGGGTCGGGTCAGGAAGGAAGCGAGAAACAACACTGGGGCCCTGACCGCAGTGGCTCAGTTGGCTGGGATCCATCCCCAGTCAGGACATATGACTGGGTTGTGGGTTCGGTTCCAGGTTGGGGCAACCAATTGATGTTCTTCTCTCACATCAATGTTTCTCTCCCTCTTTCTCCCTCCCTTCCCCTCTCTCTAAAAATAAATAAATAAAACCTTAAAAAGACAAAAAAAAAACCCCAAATAAACAAACCCACTCCCTTTCCCCCAGTTGCCTCACCATCCTATTACAGGACCTAATGTGCTGAATTCACCTCTGCCAGTGGAGCTGGAGCCCACTCTGGATGGGGAAGGGACTTCCGGACTGGGGAGCGGGCCTTTGGAGGGCCTAAGATTCCCCACAGGCCCAGGAACTGAGTCTGGAGGGCTCGAAGAGCTGGGAGGGAGCCTCCTTGGTTCTTGGCTGCCCTCTGGCCTCAAGTCCCCCCAGATCCAGGGGACTCCAACCTCAGAATGTTGGAATCCCACCTATGGCTGCTGGGCCCCAAGGCCGAGGGTGAGGGCACAGGCACTGATGCTACCAATGGTTCCTCCCTGCACTCCTCCCTTGGTTTCTATGTGGCTTGTTATTCCAGTAGCCTCTCCCCTGCCACCCCCGCCCCAGTTTTGCTGCATGCCTGGGCCTGTCTCAGGGCTGGCCCGCAGCACTGGACTTTCCATCCTGGAAACCAGACCCAGGCCTCCTGGGGAAGAGCCTGGCCACTCCCAGACTTTGAACTTTGGGACCGGAACAGAGGCCAACCCCCCTTCCTCAGGTGTGGGTGGTGAGTTGAGATTGCCTCCTGCAGGAAGCCTTGGCTGGATTGCCCTTCCCCTATGAGCATCTTTTATCCCAGCAGTCTGCAACCCTACAGATGACTCTAATAAAGAGTCTTCTCATATGACTGTCCTGTAATCTGAGTGGACACAAAGGATGCCTGGGAATTGAGCAAGAGGGGACCAGAGGAGGGAGGAGATGGGGTCTGAGGTGCCAAAGCTGGTGTCTTTGAGTTTTATTGAGAAGGGGGGTCCATCGTAGTGTGGGAGGTCTGATCAAGAGATCAGTGCCTGCAAAATAAAATTCTTTTTCTGGCCTCTCTGGAGAAGCACAGAGCTCCTCAGAAGAGCTGGGATGAGGAAGAAGCCCGCTGTCACAGCCTACATCCCACCCCCATCCCCACCCTCCCGCATAAATTAGTGTCATCGGCTCTGGGACCACTTGGGTTTGTATGGGGGACAGCCTTGGTGCCTTCAGTGTGTCCCATAGTGTCCAGCACCTGGCCCTACAGGAACCTGTGAACCGCCCCAGCCTCTGGGTTTCAGTCTCTCCCCGGCATGCATGGCGGGGACAAAGACGCAGGTCCATCTGCCAGACCAGCGGTCTGTGCGGGGACAGGGGCCTGGCCTCATCTCTCGGCCAGGCTGGCCAGGATGCCAATGAGATTGTCCAGCCCCAGCAAATAGCCGTCCTCGCGGTTGCCCTCCTCCCAGGGCCTTCGATGGTCCAGCGTCTCGCCGTCCGGCAGGGGCGTGGTCTTGCCGAAGTCGATGAGCCACACGCCAGCGCGATGGCAGTGATCATGCACGAAGAGCAGTGAGCTGCCGATCACCTGCAGAGCCCCAGAAGGTCAGGCCACAGCCCTTTCCCCGGAGAAAGCGCCGCTGCGCTTTTCCGGTGCAGCCCTCACAGACCGCAGACGGGAATTTGACCTCTTACCTCGTGTCTCCTGAAGAACTCAGAAACCTCCAGGGTGTCCCGGATCTGCTGCAGGCGATTCAGATACCTCCTCTGGAGAGGGGAGGGTAGGAGGGGAGGGCAAATGAACTAAACACCAACTGAGCTTCTGCTAACATTAGGGGCCAAGATGCATGCTTGGCTGGGTAAATACCAGTGGAGGACAAGAGGCGCGCGGAATAGAAGGGAAGGAACGTAAAACAATTACAGCACAACGCGATAAAATGCTACGATGGGGTCACACAGGCAAGGGCAACAGACAGGTTGGCTTGGGGCGCCCCTCGGTCTCGGGCTCCCCGGTAGCTCGGGGAGGGGCTCCAGGATCTGCGCTCACCAGCACTTCCGCATCGCCTTGCACGAACTCCTCAAAGACTCCAATCACCTGCTCCCGGCTCCGCGTGGTCTTGAAGTCCGTGCTGCAGGATCCGTCTGCTTTCTTAAGGAGGTGGGAAGGAAGTGTCAGGGGCCCTTACCCGACAGGGGGGAGAGGATCAGTTGGAGCAACCTCCCTAGACTGGAAGCCAGGGACTGAGCGGCGGCCGCCGAAGGGCGCTTGCTCCGGGGAGCAGGGGGCCGACCTGGAGTCAGACCCCGCGGGGCGGGGCGGAGGGAGGCGGGCCGGGGCCGCGCGCACCTTTATGCCCTCGATGCGGAAGCCGAGCGTGGTGCTGGAGCTGATGCCTTCTCGCCACTGCATGTAGCGCGGCTTGGTGACGGCGCGCTGCGCGTGCTCCTCCTCGGTGGGCGCCGCAGGGTCCACGGCCAGCATCTTCTTGTACATATCCTTCCTCAACTTGGGCCGTTCTCGGGCTTTGGCCAGCTCCTCTTCCAGGTAAGTCCTAAGGAGGCGCAGGCAGCGGCGAGGCCTGAGCGGACTCACACCGGACCCGGCGGAGCACAGCCCTGGACCCCCGCCCGCTGGTCCCTGCACGGCCCAGCAGGTCACACGTACCTGATGCCCATCTTGCAGTCAAGCACGCAGGGGCCATCGAAGCCGTGGAGCAGGTCCTGCAACTGCAGGTAGCTCTCGCCGTCGTGCTCCACTACGCCGTGGAAGGCGGGCACGCAACCGCGCAGCGAGTCGGCCATCAGCCGCGCTAAGCAGTAACGCTCCTGTTCCGAGCTGCGCTTCAGGATCAGCCCGCTGGTGCCCGCCGCCTTGAAACTCCCTGTAGACGGGGGGCACTAGTTAGCGCGCTGCCTACTCCCCCCGTCCCCGGGGAACACACCCTCCCCACCCGCGCTTGCCATGCTCACCCGTATGCCCAGCCAGCTGCACCCAGGCGTAACGCTTCTTGAAAGGGCTCATGACCGGCAGATTCACCATGGTCCGGATCTTCTGCCAGTGGCTTTTCTGAAAGCAACACGGTCCGGGGCTCCTTGTCCGGCGTCTGGGCAGTGCATGAGCCCTCCCTCCTCTGGAACAGGGACTCGGCCCGCCCCGCCCCACCGCAAGCAGCTAGGGCCTGATGATCCATTCATTTGCGCACTCAGAAAAAGTTTATTGTGAGCCTGTGTGGTGGACACTGAGATGCACAAGGTGGTGACAGATATCTAGCTTCTCGAAAGTGCCCTGGACTTAGCATCAGAAGGCTCAAAACCTGCGTGGACAGGTAACTAAGCTGCTCTGTCGAGGTTTTAGAACTCTTGTGCGCGTGAGAATCACCTGATGGTCACCCTTGTTAAAAATGCAGATTCTTGGGTTTACCACAGGGAAATTCTGAGTAGGTCTGGGGTAGGACCAAAAATTTGCATTTCTACCGATGCCTCAGGATATTTTGGGGCCTGAGAAACATGCCTCTGTGCATCTGTTTCTTCATCTGTAAAATGGGGAAATAACCACTTTCACTGGGCTGTTGTGAGTAGTGAATGAGGCTTGAATGTGTGACAGGCTTTCTGCCCTCCAACCTCATTTCTTAGCACAAAGTAGAAGCTGGACAAATCTGGATTGCTGATTCATTCCCTTTGGGACCATAGGCTCCTCTCATATAGGGAGACAGACAATCGCAGAAACAAACCTTTACAAAGGCCCAGGGAAGGGGGGCCAGGTGCCTGGCAGTGTCTAAAGAAAGACAGACTTGGGTTTCCCAAAGTTGTCTGCTATCCCTGGATGCCATATCACTCCTCACCAGTTGGCAAGATCCAGGACACTCTTGGTCCTAATCTGGACCTAGAAACCTGAGCTTTGTAAATGGGAGGCAGAGCCCAGGGTCTGTCATCTTAGATCAAACTGGGAGGGAAATGTAGATTTTGGCGTACCTCTGGCCTCATGACCATCTCTTCTGGCCTCCACCCCGTCCTGAAAGCATCTCATATTCTGAACTTTTCCTCTTCCCACCCCAAAGCCATCATTCCTATGTCTATAGGTTTGTCATGCACAGGTTTGCTCATCCAAACTGTGTGTTTGCTGCCTCCTCCCAGGGGTTCCTGCTTTTAGAGGTGTTACACATATGTGCCCCCACAGGGCTGGAACCCTGGAATCCAGCCTCCCTGACCAGGGGGAGTTCTAAGAAGAAGAGGGAGAACTAGGGCAGTGGCTTAAGCAGGGTAAGGCTGCTGACCTTAAGCCCTTTCCTGTGTGGATGAAATGGGAGGTAATGAGACGGGAGTTAGTGACAGAGCACTGGACGGGGAGTGAAGAGTTGGTTCCAGGCCTGGCTCTGTCACGTTCTAGGCAAGTGAGTCCAAGCAAGAATTTCATCTGTGTAAAGCCTGTTTCCTCTGCGAAGGCATAGCTGCTGCCATAACACAAGCCACCATTTACTGGCCGCCTACTGCCTGCCAGGCACTTCTCAACCTCCACGAGACAGCAGCGCTCCTGCTTTTCTGCCGCAGCCCCTATATGGTGTGCTGGGGTGTGATCACGTGTCCAATCTCCAGGGATCTAGGGGTGTAGCCAGAAGCAGCCCACTCTTCCAAAACTCCTTTTTTCACTCTTTAAATACATACAAGGCTTGCATTATGCTGCATAAACCCAAGTTTTATTACGAAACTCTCCCACCTCCAAAACTTCAAATAAAATTCTGGGAAGATGTATGTGCCATGTGTATTCAGCAGCACCACCTATACCCTTTTCTCCCACTCTCAGTTTGAGAGTGGTGATAATGAAGCACATAGACAGTAAGTGCAGGAGGGGGTGGCATTGTTGCTATTTTACGCAAAGAAATCAAGGCGCAGGGGAGTCAGCATGCCCTCACTTCCTGCCTCCAGCCTCCCAGTCCCTGGTTGGAGCCATCTACCAGCCCAATCCCCTTCCTATGTTCCGATTGCCCTGGCAGGTTCCAGAGTTCATGCTGCCACCCTGTTTCCCTCTGGGGGGTTAAAGGGAGCCCCCATGAGAAAGAGCTCTGTAGTAGGTGAAGCAATACGCAGCCACAAAGTGGTGTGTTTTGATCTCTCGGAAACACTGGGATCTGCCTGGGGACCCATCCCTCTGTTGGCTTGACACCTTTGCCTTCATCTGAGGGAATGGGTTTAATGGCGAGGTTCAGGCAGCTCGAGGGGCCTACTGGCAGAATGTGGGGGAGAGTGGGACCAGAATGGAGTTAATCAGAGGGTATACCTATTTCTGTAGCCACCCCAGTGGAAGAGGGAATCAGCTTTGGATCAAGTGAGATGAGGAAACTACATCATCCTTTCTTCTGGGATAATGTGGGAGTCATGAATGGGGATGGAAGGTAGAGGGTGGGTCTGGGAGTAGAGGGTTTAGCACTGGCTGTCCTGGACTACAGCCACTTGACTGATGTGTGATAACACAGCATCAGCTTGCTTCCAAAAACGATGTAAAAAGGGGTCATCACGTACCCTCCCCACCCCAGTTTTGAGAGGATCATGTCAGCTGAGAGCAGCAAAGACTACGGCTGGGTCCAGCCATGCAGGCTACAGAGGTCTTTCATACCCATTATGTCAGCTGAGCCATCCCAGCCACCTCCTGAGGTTGCTCTGACAGGGGTCAGCAGCACGGCCAGTAGTGGCTGTGGTCACACATGGAAGGTGTTGGTGCAAGTGTCATGAAACTCGCTGCCACCTTCCCTCTCTGGGAGCCACCTCCTCCAGAGGACATAATGCATACAAAGAGGCATATCTCCAGAAAGACTCCTGCAGAAACATTCTTGGCAGGTGGGTGATGATTTGGGTACATGAAAACAGCAGGGAAGATTATTTTTGAGCAGATAAGGCCTTTATTGCATGGATATCAGAAAGATTTATTGTGTTACAAAGGGAGATCTACCTGAAAAGAGGGTCAAAGCCCCATTCTCTGGCTTACACTACTCCCCACAGAAGTCTGGGAAGCCAACCCACAGCCAGAGGCCAGCAGAGCTTCTTGGGGCAAAAAGCCCAGGAGAGCTGACCTGTGTGTAATGAAGTCACAGGAGGACCCTCTGATAATTCCTCACCCTTCAGGCTGGACAAGGAACATCTCTCTCTGGACAGGGCTTGGCTAGACACTAGCCTCTCACTCGCCCGTATCCAAGCTCCGTTTGAAGCCCCGGGGACTCCTGCTTCTTCTATCACACCGGACACTCAGTGTATCCTCTGCCAGAATGGACCCCTTACTCTGCCTCTGGTACTCATCCCGCTACTTCTGGACTCCCACTCCCTCCCTCCAGCCATCCAATCACTGGCAGAAGCTCTCTACCAGCCCCACCCCCTCCCCACGTTCCCATTGCCTATCAAACTAGTACTCCCTGTGGTGGTGGTGGAAGCAATCAGTTTAAATTTATAAAATCATTTGCACTAAGGTATAAGTGACCCACGACTTCACCCTCCCAGGGGCATTTACTTTTTAAAAAGGAAGTCAGTTAACCTAAATTGTGCTCTATAATTAGTGAACAGTGAAGTATGGGAGTTCTGGGTCCAGGACAGGGTGCCATGCGAGTCTCCTTACTCGTCCAGGGACACTGAGAGGAGAGAACCACATGAACGGGAGCCAGTGCCCTCTCTCCTGCCACAGCAACACCCCAGCATTGTTTTAAGATGCAGGCAAGGCCTATGAACACAGTCATGCCAGCTGCCCTTGGAGAAAGCCCCTTTCCCCGCCCCAACTTCCCCTCGGGTGGGTTTCCCTGCCCATGACTTCTCCCTGTATTATAAAGAAGGGTCCAGGGAGGGAGGCAGGCTGTCCAGCCCCAACTACCCTATGGGGAGTCCAGCTTCAGGCTCTGGGCAGGCTGTTCGGGCTCCTGGGAGAAGGAAAAGGACATGTGTGCCCGGCAGAAGCAAGGCTGAGCCTTCCCGGGCTTCCTTCTGCTCTGGCTATTCCCGTTGCCTGCCCAGGTCCGAGTGTAAGGGCCTGGCGACCCGGGAATTCCCAGCGCTGCCGCAGTCCCCTTCTCCCAGGTGCATCCTAAACAGTCGGCCGGCCCACGGGCTCTGCTTCCTGCCTGGGGAAGCCCTAAAGGCAGCCTGGGCGGCGCGCTGTGCCGCTCCCGGGCCGGCTGAGAGGCAAAGTCCGCGCCAGGCCCTTCCACGAGGACGCAGGTGGCCTCTGTCAACAGCTTCTGGCTTATCGGCCGCCGCCGTGGCTGTTTGCCTTCGGGGAGGCCCTGGCGGGCTGGGGGTTGGGAAGGCCTGAGAGGCGCAGCTTTAGAGCTGGAAGGACCTTCAAGCAGCCATCTGCTCCAGCTCCTGGCCGTGCTGGGACGGCGAGGCCCAGAGTGGGAGAGGCCGGCCAAAGACGCCTAGCGCACAGCTGCGACCGGTCCCTGAAGCCCTGGAGCGTTGACCCCAGTCGGGCCGCCTACGTAGCACACAGCCTTGGGCCGCGGGACCTCCTTCGCCCACGGGCTTCAGAGGGATTCGAGGGGGGAGGCTGCCCTCGTGGCGCCCTTCCTCCCGCGCCCGCCTCTCAGCTGTCAGAGATTTGAGCGGGGGAGCCGCGGACTGCTCCGGATTTTCCGAAGAGGCAAGGAGGGAGGAGTCCTCTCACTGCCCCACATTCCACTTCCTTGGAACCCCCTAGGCGGCACCGCCTCACTGCATGGGCCAGGGTTGCACTGGGAACTATCGTGGGTCAGGGGCACCCTGACTCCGCGGAGAGGAGCGAGGGACGCCCGCGCCCTACACCTGGGGGCGGGTGTGTTCCTATTCTGTGAGACTTTTCTCTTTCCTCCTGTGTCAACATGCCGCCCTCTAGGTAATGCAGTTAAGTCTCAGGGGGTAACCAAGACAGTCCACTGCAAGTCGTCTCGGTGTCTCCCCGCCTTGTCCAATCGCAGCGTGCGGCGCAGCCTGGGCTCCGCAGGCCGGCCGCGCCCCAGTGCTCTGCCCGCAGCTCTGGCGCGCCTCCGCGGTTCTCACCGCCCTTCTGGGAAGGCCGGGAGCCACCCGAGCCTGCGGGGCGCCCTTCGTCTCTCCCTCAGCTCTAGGGACACTTGCATAACGTGGATCTAGAGCAACTCCTTCCTACTGATCGTGAGGAGTTATTGAAAGTATTTGGCCTTCGTTTAAACTAGGGGCCCAGGACGGCTATACTGCGCGCGTGGCACAGCCCGAAGGGGCAGGCACAGGTAACGTCTTCAGGGAACCCTGGCCTGGATTTTCGAGGGTCAAATCAGGCCTCTGACACCAGAGGCATAGACTAATAGGTTGATCACGCCCTTTCAGCCTCAGTTTACCCTCCCACGGCCAAAATTAGGAGCAGTAAAGCGGGGAGGACGGCAGTCCCCTCTCAGCCAGAGCTCCCAGCCCTGCGCCCCTCCCTTCCCCACGTCCACGCCTCGTGCGGGCGCGGGGAGCAGACGGCGGCGGTTCCCGAGCAGAGACTAGAGCGCCGCTCCACTCCCACTCAGGAGAGGGAAACCGTGGCAACGGCGGGGGTGGGGCCGCGGCGCGGGAGAGGGGGCGGCGATATTGGGAGACTCGTTCGCCCCTCTCTTCCCGAGAGTTCTCGGGGCAAGGCCAACCCCTACCAACCCTTAAGCCCCACCTCGCAGCCGGCAGGTCACGATTCCGCGCTCCCCACCCCACCCCACCCGGTCCCCGTGACTTGTCGCAGACTCCTCCTCACTCGCCTTCTTAGACGCCCCTGGGCCCGGGTCGCGACCCTCCTGTGGAGCCAGGGTGGAAACTGCCCAGGCAAGCGATCAGCCCCGACTGACGCCTCCCTGCGGCCCCTAAACCCCCTGGGCAGCGAGGGTCCGACCCTCGGCGGAGGGAACTTGGGAAGGAGTCGGACCGCAGAGAGCTAGGAGCTGGGTCCCCGGAGAGCAGCCCCCGCGCCCGGGGCTGGCTCCGCCCTCGCGGCCCGTACCTGACCCACGACTTCGCCCGCTTCCAGCTGCACGTTGCCCCGGCTCCGGCTCTCGCTGTCGCTCAGCAGATCGTCCTCCGAGTCCTCGGGCAGCGACGAGGAGCCAGTAGAGGAGAGGGACGAGGTGGAGAGGCGGCGCGGCTGCTGCAGGTGCGACGAGCCCACGGCCGGGAGCCTGCCACCCTCTGGCTCGGGCGGCCCGGGACTGGCCGGGGGTACGTCCGGCTCCTCGGCTGTCACTGTCAGCTGCGGGATCACCGGCGCAGGGGAAGCCCGCGGAAGCCCGTTGGGGACCTGTCCCCCACGCCGCTTGGCCCCACGAGCCCGGGGCTCCGCTGCGGCGGCAGCTGCAGCGACCGCGGCGCAGCGCGCCTCGAAGAGCAGGCGCAGCTCCCCGACACTCCGGCGCGGGGCCCGCTCCAGCCCGGGGCTGCAGGGCCCCGCGCCTCCCGGCCGCGCCATGCCCGTCGGGCCCCCGGGCAGGGTCATTTCCTGGCCCAAGAGCCGCAGCGGAGCCCACCAGCCCGCGACGCTTTGGGGACTGGAGGCGCTCGGCGCCCCCGGCTCGAGACTGCCCCGAGGCGGAGCCTGCGCTGCTGCCGCCCGGGCCCCGCCTCGGCCGCGCCCCCCCCCCCCCCCCCCCCCCCCCCCCCCCCCCCGCCCACCTCTTTCACTTTCAGAGAAAGCGCGGGCCTGCCGGGGCCCTCGCCCGGCGGGGAAGGCTCCCAGTGACTGCTTCTGCTGCTGGGGAAGCTCAGACGTCCTGGACAAGAAAATCAGGGCCTGGCCTTCGCAGCCTCTTTGTGCCCACCCTGGAGGAGACGGGAGGGGCCGCTGCACCTCCGGGTCCTACTGCCTTCCCAGGTTTCGGGCTTCGGGCTGAGAAGGATTCCTCCCTGCGGCTCCAGGGTCCCTGACCCTGCAGGGGAGGAGTTAGTCCTGCTGTCACTCTCCCACCCACTCCCTAGGGTGGCTTTCCGCGTTCCTTCCGTGCTGGTCTCCCGGGCTTCTCTCTGCCCCGTGCCCCTTCAGCACAAAGTTCAAGGCCACCGGCTTTCCGAAAGAGCCTTACCCCAGGGTCCAAGTGGGGACACTTCGCAGGAACAGCTGAGATTTCTCCCCTCAAACCGCCCACTTCCCCGCCGGCAGAACAAGGCCGGGGCGGGGCCTCGATACCTCCGCGTGTCGTGGCTTGGTCCTGGGCAGCATACCTGGCTGCTGGCTGGTGGAGTCTGAATTCGGCTTCCCCTTTTCCTTTTGTGGTTTTCGGCTTGGAATCTGCTGTGTGGCTGTGAGCAAGTCATTTCAGCTCCTTGAACTGCTGATCCTCCTCTGCAAGGTTGTCCTCCACCTCACAGGATTGCTGTGAGAATAAAACAAAATGAAAGATATGAAATCTCTAAAACTTAGAATAGCTTTAGCATGGGTGGTAGAAACAGCCAAGCTCAGGTTCACCACACTCTCAGTGTGATGAGGAAAACCTCACCTGGCCCACAATGTTGGCACCGTGGGGCTGGGAAGAGACTGCGGACACTGGTGAAATATTTCATGCACTGCAATGTTCTCATAGGTAGCCTCACTATGGTGGGTCTTTGGCCACTTCACATGTTAGTGGTCAGCTGAACTGCAAGGCTGCTTTGAGTAGAATTCAGTATTGCACAGAATTTCCCATCTTCCCTCAAATGCCACAAGCCAGGATCCGTTAGCAGGTGCCTGCCTGGAGCCTAGGGACTGCGGTGGCCTTGTGGGAAGAGTGTCCCGGGAGGACTGCCTCTGCTGCGGAGGGCCCGGAGAAGGAGTGCTCAGTTCCTTATTTCCCTTAGCCAGGATCCAAGGAGGGCCCTGGAAGAGAGAAAAGGAGGGTTCAGAAACAGAACTGAAAACTTAGGCAAAGAATAAAGGAGAAGATCCTGCAGGAAATTGAAGAGAGAATGGGAGGGGAAGGAAGGAGGAGAAACTGACGAAATGGAGTGAGAGAAAGAAGGAAATGCAGGGGTTTGAACACCGAGTCCTCTGTGAGAACCTGGGAAAGCACATGGCTGCCTCCTCAGAGGCACGGAGGTCTGGAGGAGCCCAGGTGCCCGTGTGAGCGGGGTGCTCTGGAGCTTGAAGGCCCAGAAACACTCATGTCTCCTGCACTCACTTCTCTCCTTCCTTTGGAGCTACCCTGGTCTGTGGGGGAGCCGGAAAGGTGCTGCTCTCAGAGGGGGACTGGGGACGAACCCACATCGGGGGAGTCAGGAAGGACCTGGCCCGTGTGCCTGAATGGGCCACCTGTTGTTGCTTTGGGGAGACTCGAAGTCCTCTCCAGAGCGAGCAGAGCCTGTGTGTGTGTGTGTGTGTGTGTGTGTGTGTGTGTGTGTGTGTGTTGGGAGGGGGCAGAGGAGGGTGGCAAGAAGCGTTTCTTTATACCAGGTGCTAAAGGGTCTCATTCTAATCAGCAACTTCCAAACATGCTCTGTGGGGCTTGGTATCCTGCAAGTGACTTTCTAACTCCAAGACTCCGGTATTCTGTGACAATGCCTGTGATTCATTCAGATGCTCACAGAGCAAACAAACTTCCATCAAGCAGCTGTTACGGACCAGGCATTGTACTAGGTAAAAGGAATACAGGAATGGGTAGCTCCTGTGAGGCCCCCCTCCTTACTGGGAGTGGTGGTATATCATTTTACACTGTCTTCTGAAGGAAAGAAACCAGAAAGGAACCCAACCAGAAACAAGCTGCAAGATGCCAAATGGCTGCATTTACTGTTTCCAAGGGACTATCAGTGAGACCTTGGTCTCTCAGCTGCATCATGCAAACAGTTTCCCACCCCTGGCCAGTCAGATGCCCTTCTCTGCAGAGCGTACTAGAAAGGGTGCTGGATGGTTGGCCAGAGCCAGGGCCCAATGGAAACTTGAGGATAAGGGAGAATGGAAGGTCTTTCTCTTGAGGAAAGGGAATGAATGGCTGTCAGTCTGACAACCCCAGACCCTTTGCCTCTGGGTTTCTCCTCCCTGCTGTGCCAGCCATCTCTGGCCCCATCTCTGGCCCCATAATTGAGGCTTCATGGGAATATTTTAGAATTAGGTGCTAGTAGTTTAGCAGGGCAAGCTCTAGCCGCCTTCACTGACCCTCCACCATCTGCATCACTCCCGTCTGAAATGAACAGGTGCCACCACACCTGTGTGTGCACAGTAAGATCATTTCTCTCCTGACACATTTCGTAAACAAGGTTTCCCATCCTTTTCAGGATCCCGTGTTCCTGTGGTCTCCTCCCTCCTGTCTCTTTTCTGAACTCAGAACTCGCAGGATCTCTCCTAGGGCCAAGTGGAGAGAGCATCTGGGGTCAGGGATGTGGCCAATGGTGTCGGTCAAGGCAACTGCTCTACGGCCCGAAAGCGGTCACCTTTGCCTCTCAGGCTTCCGGATCTTGTAACCGCGGGGCGTGGGCACAGCCCCTAATTCCATTTGCGATGTTTCTGCCTGCCAGCGTGACCTCCATCCCGGTGCGCAGTGACTGAGTCCACGTAGAGTCTGGTTGGCAGCGGGGGGCCCTGAGCCAGCTGCGTCTGGAGAGCTGGGCCTCTGCTACCCACGCTGGGATGTGGCCGGCACTCGCGCCCAGTCCGGTCTACGCCCAGAGACGCGGGCGCGCCCCTGTGGGCAGCGGCTGTCGGACCCCGAGGGGACGAACAGAAGTGGAGGCTCTTGGCTCGCCGGTCCGTCGGGGCTGCGGCACACCAGCCCGGGTAGCCAGCGGGCCGCTTCCATTTACAGCAGCTGCGTTTTCTCGCGGCCTGGGGTCAAACACTGAAGACACGAAGCCTGGCCTTCAACTGCAAGTAGCGCGGGCGCCACCAGGTCTCATTCTCGCGTGCGCTGCGGTCTGGGGGCAAGATGGGAGGGAAGAGGTACAGCCAAATGCCTCGGAACTCGCAGGAGCCTGCTGCTGGACGTCCACTTGCGCTCCCCTCACCCCCCTGCCCGCCACCACATTTATTGGGCCTTAACTAAGTGCCAGGCAGCGCTGGGTGTTGGGGCTTATGGAGACTCATGCTGCGATACTAGTAGCTTCCAGGCTGGGGGTGGAGACTCAAATAAGAGTACAGCGGGGCAAGGGCCACCCTAGGGAAAAACAGCGGGAGGTGCTTCCAAACCGGAGCGGAAGGGAGAGATCAGGGAAGGCTTCCCGGAGGAGGTGACCTTTCGGCTGCGCGCTGAAGAGTGAGGAGTTCTCCAGGGAAAATCAATGGAGATAGATTAGTGCATTCTAGGCGGGTGAGTGTGCGTGTGCCCACAAGATATGGTATCCACCCACGATTAGCAAAGCAGGGCCAGACAGCTACAAGAGAACATATTTTTAAGAATTTGGTATTGGAGTATTTAAGATCTTGCTTCCAGCAATGGTAATCAGTTTTGGCTCAAATAAACTCTTATAATTTTTTTTTTTTAGTGTAAGAATTTGGTATTCTGAAGGAGGTATTTAAGTAGTCACCATGGGAAGGATCAGAACTTTGTTGGACGTATTTTCACTTATTTCCCAGTTTTGTGCCGTTTTAATGCTTTAATTACTCTTGGTGGTGGAAAGGAGGTTGGGCCTCAACCTTTCTGGTCCTGCGGGTGGTGGCGAAGTGGCAGTCTTCCGAGCCACTGAAGGAGAGAACTGGACACTTTAAGACCCGCCACCTGGCCACCTGCAAAGAGGGCGTGTGTTGAGGGCAGCTTGCTTCCCCGGACTGTTCCCCCAGACCAGCCGAAGCAACCGCTGCCCACCGGTTCGAACTCCAACCTGAAGGAGTTTCTTGCCTCCCTTCCCCACACCTCGGTGAGAGCTGCCAGGAGTCTCAGGGCTTTGCGCTTCAGCTTCTGGTCTTGGCCTCTGCCCAACCCCCACACTGGGGCTGTTCTGTGCCTTCAGTTCCCTCCCCCGCCCCCGCAGTTCTCCCGCCCCCCACCCTGCAGTTCCCTCCTTTCATACCGAGGCCTCCACTGAGGCCCAGCAGCCTCCGCTTTCACTACCAACAGTATTTATTGAACCTTTATTGGGGAAAGGACCATTTAATCTTTAACACGATTCTGACAGATCTTATATAAAGATAGGAACACATGTGGCCTAGAGGAGTTAAAGGTAGTAAGTGGCAGACCTGTGATACAAACCCTGCACTCAGGTGCCTTTTGCATTATGGCTTTCCCTCAGGCCCACAGCTCCAGTTGGAAGCCCCAGATGTGCCTTTGCAATGGTTAAGCCCTCAGCGGGACCAAGAAACTCAACCTCCAGGTTCAGTTCAGCCTGCACTGGGGCTGGCTTGGGGAACTTGGCAGAGAAGGCAGGATGCTGCTCAGGAAGTCATTCATGCAAAGAAGCAGAGCTGCGGGTCAGAGGCTTCCCTGCTCCGGAGGAGCTGCTGGACACTGCCAGTCGGGATTACCCAAGGAAAGCCAAATGCCGGTCCCCAACTCCAGATGAAGGTGACCAGCCCTGCACCCTACTCCCCTCTGCATCCCTCTGCCTGGTCTGCTCCTTTGCAGTCCCTCCCTCTTCCCCTAGCTGAGCTGGGCAGCACGCTGCTGGTCCGCAGCATCAGACACGAGATGAGCAGACCCGGCTGTCCTCTGCTCAAATCCCTGCTCTCCAGAGCCCAGGGAGCACGCTTCCCAACAGTCAGGTACAGGAGTGGCAGGGAGCTGCTGGGTGAACCCACAACCCAGCTCTCCCTACACTAGAGGCAGGCTTTGGACTGGACTCCCGCCCTTTCATCTCTAAGGGCAGGACCTTGCTCCATAGCTAGAACAGGTCAGTAAGGTCTGGGACACAGCCTCAGGCAGTGGACATGTGGGGCCCTTGCTGGTGTGGGCAAGAGGGAAGGTTATCAGTAGTTCCTCCAGGGCCACACGGACACCTCCAGTTCCCCCTTCCCAGGAAAACAGGAAGGCAAAGGAAGTGCTCCTAAGCCAACTGAAAGCTTAAAGGACCAGATGCTCACTAGGGTCAGGCCCTGTACCGGGGCCTGCCTAGTTCTGTTACAGCTTGGCAGTGTCTTCCAAGACAGGAAGTAAATGAGGCCAAGTGGAGGTTGCCCTGGCTCTCAACAACTGCCATGCCAGAGAGGCTTCTGGGGAACCAGGCTGCTAAAGAGCTGAAAATATTTTGGGGGCACATAGTGCTACGAGAAAGGAGAGAAAGCAAAAGAGAGGCTCTCTTGGACTTTCAAAACATGACTTTGAGAGTTGCCACTCAGGATGCAATCCTTGGACTAAATCCGATCCTCTTGTTAAAAACAGGGCATAAAATTTATTTACAAATATCTGTACAGTTTGAGTGACAGGTCAGGATTTTACAACAGAAACAAAGAAAACAAAGCATTCTTTTTTGAGGGAAGTTGCAGGCGTAGACTTTCCCTGCACCTGTCAGAAGCAAGACAGACAAACAGACCCATACATCATGAGCTAGGCATATGGACACTGGCCTTTTCGTTTCTTGGAAGGAAGTGAAAATGTATAAAACAGCCTTAGGTACTGCACCCTTCAACACTGAAACCATGTTGTGGGGGGAGGTGGCGTATGCAGTGGGGGGCCTCTGCAGCTTTTTCCCAGCACAAGAAATACCATGAAGCCCCGCCGATTCTGTAATTTCGTGTCTTAGGCCTGGTCGGGCTCTCAGTTCAGAGGCCCTGCCTCAGCTGAGACTGGGGCCAAGTCCTCGGTCTTGATTCCAATCACCAAGCAGGCTACTCAGGTGATGAGTTAACTTTCAGTCTTCTTTGGTTGGCTTTTCTCCCTGCTATTTTGGCGTCTCAGAACGAAAGTTTCAGCAGCTGCATGTGGGGAGGTAACGGTGAAGTGGCTACAGTGTGATGCAGTTTTAATAAAAATTTTATTACACAGCCATAATGTAATCGACACTTCTCCAAATCCAAATGATATTAAATACAGATCTACATGGTGAATCAGAATGACTCCAGCAAATTATATGGATTCTATAATTTCATGTCTTTTAAAAACAGAAATAAAAAACCACATTTGTCATGATAGGAGAGGTCCCAGCAGCCTCCGGGACTCCGCCAGAGTCCAATGTTTAACAGTCTGTGATTCCGCATTTACACAACAGTGTACAAAGGGTTCCGGTCAATGGGCTGTTCAAGTACGGATGATTTTAATGAGCCCATCACCACTCCTCCATCCCAATGAACTGTCACAGCTGCCACATAGCTGTGACAGTCATATTTATCAATTTTACAATCACGATACTTTAAAAAAACCATCCATTACTGCTTTTTTAAAATAAAAAAGTGTAAACTAAGTTAAAGCAACGCTGAGGCTCTACTAAACCCAGGAGAGTTAGCAAGTTCATTTTTATGTTTAAATACAACTCAACTCCATGATTTCCCACCACCCCACTTCCCCACAGAAAAGGAAGACGTGCTAAGCAGAGCTTCCAGGTCCCTCTCCCTTTTGTGGAAATCAGCAGCTCTCAGCTGTTTCTTTAGCTTAGTTCTTGGTATATATAGTCAGCTGTACTTTGTTCTGAAAAGATTTGTTAAATGCCACCTTTATTTACACTTGGAGCTTTACACCTGAGAATGATTATCAAGCAGTCAGCTTATCTCTTTTCAAACATTTCATAAAGACACACACTTCTTTGCTGGCTCCACCCAAGCTCACTATATATATGCGCGCGCGCGCGCGCGCGCACACACACACACACACACACACAAAACCGCACATGCTTGTAACATCTGCAGCCTGAATCTTTCTGTGTTCATTCTCGCATCACGTTGAATACTTTCTCTTGAGAACAAAATATTATGCTTACTGGAACGGCAAAACAGAATCACCAGAAAGAGACAAGTACAAGGGGTGGGAAAAAGATTCACTCTGCGTTCAGCCAAGAAGCCGTGGCTATACCCATGGGAAAAGTTAGACGCCTGCCCTGCCCTGCCCGCCCCGGAACTTGGCCGTGGGCTTCCCTCCCACCCGCCTGCCGGGACACAGGACACAGGACACAGCTGGCGGGGGGGGGGGGGCCGAACCGGGGAGTTTTCTCCGAGGTGGGGAGGTGACGAGGAAGAGGAGGAGGTAGGGAAGAGGAAGTTACACAGCTACAGCAGCCAGGCCTGTTTAGTAAGAAGAATCACATTTAATGAGTTTCTTTCTTGCAGTTTCAGATGCTCAAGTACAGCTGAAAAAAATCTGAAACAGCTATAGACCCATGACAGACCGATACAAAGATTACTGCATTTAAAAAAAACGATAAAAAAACCCACACGCTTACAGACATACACACACATACACTCTCTCTCTCACGAAGACCCCCCTCCCTCCCCACAAATGTACACTTTTTGGAAACTAAATTGGTTTTGAAAACCCCTCTTCTGCAGAGATGGGAAGAAGAGAAAGATGAAGAGAGAGGAGGAGAACCGCCGGTGCTCAGAACCCACTCCCTCCACAAGGGCCGGGTGCCAAACGCTCACGGTTTGGGTCCAAGGCAATCGAGAGGGGACTGCCCAGTGCTGCTGCTATCGCCACCAGGGGCTCCTCGAGAACCCCAGCTCCACGGTAATACTGAATGCGTGCAGAGTGGCCAATGAACTGTGCCAGTTTAAAAAAAAGGCAAACACAAATCTAAAGACATGGATAAAGCCCAAGAGCCCAGGTCCACACTGTATGAGGCCCAGGAGGGGGGGCGGAGGGGGTGTTGATGGGAGATGGTGTGGACAAAGGGGGGTCTATACAGTTAATGGTTTATATTACAGGCGACTGGCAGTTTAGAGTCTCTTCCCAGTTTCTACTGCTGCTCCAGCCCAAACAGGGCAAATCAAAGGAAAAGAGGAACGGTGGGACACTGATGGGGCATGCGGGGTCGGAAGCAGCAGGCTGGGTGTGCTCAGATGAGCCCCCGTCGTTTTTTGTAGTCTTCCAAGTTCAGAGATCTCCGTGGAGCCCCATCCTTGGCTGGTGGAGCCTTGGAGGTGATGGCCAAAGCCTTTGACTCTATGGGAAAGAAGAGCAAATTGGCGGCTGAGGAACTATGCAGTCCTTGTCGTCTTGTGCTTCATTCCCTCAGTAACCTTCCTAGCTGTCCCTATCCCTCTTGAACACTCCTGCAGCCTCTGTAAACACTGACGAGCAGAAACGCCCATTTCTTCCCTGAAACAGGCCGCCCTGCAGGCTGAGAGGGCCACGGAGCGATCTGATCCTTGGCCATCACCCCCCCCGCCCTGCCCCCCACCTACCTGAGCTGGGAACCTGTAAATCAATCTTCACATCAAAATCGTGTACTTTGAACAAGTCTTCTGAGAGGTCGCTGGCTGACTTAGAATTCAAATCTTTATCCTTTCCCTGACCCTGCAATGTGAAGAGAAAAACTAATTATAACGATATAAATGTAAGTGGACTTAAAGCAGCAGCAGCCACTAATGGTAAAAGCTCTTGCTTAAGTTCATCAGGTCTTCCTAATAAGGCCCTTTCCCGACTCCTCTTCTCAGAGGACAGGAGGCCACAGACAAAGAGGTTTCTTTTCTGAAGCCTAAAAGCAAAGAGGACAGGGCAGGCTCGTGTCTGTGGTGAGGGCAGGAAGGACAGACTTAGGACAAGCCCACCTTCTGACCTAAGGTTTCAGGGGTTCCTGGGACACTCTGGGGTCCGCAGGAAAAGCCCTAACTAAGGCAGAAAGGTACTTCTGAAGGGGCAGTTGCTCTCGGTTTAACATTTTCGTTTCAAAGAGCTTTCACTTTTGTAACATCTGATCTTTACATGCCATCTGCTCCTAACTATCCTGTGAGGTGGACAGGGTAGAGTGTCATGTCTATTTTACATAAGAGAAAATGTGGACCAGAGGACTAGATGTGAGTTGCCTAATGCCGCAGTAAAGCCCTTAGTTAAGCAGTGGTGTTGGGTTTAGAATTTAGGTCGGCTGACCAAACTTCAACAGCTGTTGCCACGTTTGTACATGACTCGGATGGAGAAAGGATGGCCAGTGGCACTCCATGTTCCTCCAGGTGGGAAAATCAAGCCCAGACCAGGCAAGGTGCTTGCTCCAGAGCCCAGGCCGGCAGCCGAGCTCCGCAGGCTGCAGGGCAGGGCAGTGCTGCACTTGCCTTGTTCATTTCCTTTGGAGCATCTGGTAACACCCCAGAACCGTATTTTGCATTCAGCTGGGCCAAGATGGCAGCTTGAACAGCTGGGTCTCTGGACTGAAAGAGAAAACAAGTTATTTTACAGATTGTTCAACACTAAGCACAGTCCTACTGTGAATCTTTCCCACCTACCCACTAACATTGTATGTTATGCACATTGTATGCACCACGGCGGCCCCATCAGTAGCTCAGTGGGGTTTTCTTCAAGGCAGCAAAAAGAGGCAATTAAAAGCTTTGAAACCAAACTCAGCCTAGCCAGGCCTAGGTAGGTGACCCAGCCCACACATTTCTCTTTTTTTAAATATAAGATTTTTCATCTTAACCGTTTTTATTTTAACATATTTTTTAAAGATTCTATTTATCCATTTTAGACAGAGGTGAAGGGAGGGAGAAAGAGGGAGAGAAACACCGATGCGTGGATGCCCCTCATGTGCCCCCCATGGGGACCTGACCTACAACCCAGGCATGCACCCAGACAGGGAATCAAACAAGCGACCCTTTGGTTTGCAGGCTGGTGTCCAATTCACTGAGCCACATCAGCCTGGGCTTTATTTTAGTATTTTATTTATTTATTTTTAGAGAGAGGGGGAGAGAGGTAGAAAGACGGAGAGAACTATTGATGTGTGAGAGAAAATCAGCTGCCTCTCACACGCCCCCAACCAGGAACCTGGCCCGCAACCCAGGCATGCACCCTGACTGGGAATTGAACCAGCAGCCTTTTGGTTTGCAGGCCGGCGCTCAATCCACTGAGCCACAGCAGCTGGGGCTCAGCCCACACATTCCTAATGTCTGTGGCACAGGGGGTTTAGTCTACAGGTTTCTGTAAATCCATGCCAGGTTCTTACCACCTGGATGTCCTACAGCAAGATAAAAAAGGAAGCATCCAGACCCAAGAGTTTGAGGCAAGCAAATCCCACTAAGACAACATTATTTTTAACTTCTTCATTAATCTCCTGGTGGAATTCACTGTATGTCCCAGAATCTAGGTCCTGATGGAAACGTCCTCTTTAGGCACTCACATTAGACACGATGGTCGGTTTGCACTGCCGCCTGGTAAAGGGATCCATCTGTTGGTTTTTCATGTTGTGACTTTCAGCCTGAAACAGAGAGTGTGCGTTACAGAACTCTCTCCTTCCCCCTCCTCTCCTCATGAGCTTACACATAAACAGCAGCCCTGGCAAGGTCCCAGAAAGTCAAAGCTGTCTATCATTCTTTCCCCTGCACGAGCACCAGAGTAGATAGGGGGCAACAACCTAAGGAACAAACCTGGAAACGGATAAAAACAAATACTGTGGAGTAAAATCTAAGGGTGGGATAAATAAGAGGGCAGAAGACTGCTGCTTTTCAGCATAAATTAATAAATTATATTGGTGGATGTTTATACATAGAGATAATACATATATGTTCAGTGAACACATTATTTCAGTAATTTAAAAAATAAATTCAAGCAAGATGTCGAGAGGATTTCATATCATTTTATTAAGATGACTTTCAGTGACCCAGATAAAGCTGTCTTACTCACCACAAGGGCCTTCTCAGACTCTACAATGTTCCATTCCCGGTTCCGCTGGTTGATGTAACTAGGGGGTAGAAAAGGGGAGGAGTCAGCGGGCTTGAAGGGAGGGAGGGAACCGCTGAGCGGACCTCGGTGAGATGCGGAGCCAGTGTAGCACAGAATGCACAGATCTGCCTGAGAACTGTGGCAAGGCATGTGGGCCAAGGACAGGAGCCCAATGGAAGCAGGCTCTGTAACACACCTGATAGCGGATATGTTCTTGGTCCGCTGGCGGTCCAGGGCCTCTGCCCGCTCCTCCAGCTCATTCAGCTGGTCTTGGATTTGTTTGGCCTTGTCCTGATCCCCCAGGTCCTCAGCCATGGCCTGCACACAGACAAAAGTGTGTGTTTTTGGATGTGATTTGTATCACGTCTCCCCTGACTTCTAGCACAGCCAAGCTATCTCAAATGAGGAACAAATGACAGATGTGAGAGAATACTGAAAACAAACTTTACAAATGTAAAGTAATAATTTTTACTACAGTAGTAACACCTTCCTGGCTCCAGTGTTACAGCTACTTGGCTCCAGGCCTCTGGTATCAGCAATGTGTCATATCAGCCTTAGAACCCAGGTCCTATACGGCTAACTAACCCCAACAAGGCTTGCTCCTTCCTGACGTGAAGAATGGAAAGCCACCTAATGCATCCGGGCTTGACAATATCACTCATCTGGTCAGACCCAGTGCTGATACTACCCTGGGGTCTGTCTGATTATGCATGACACCGAAGTGATAAGAAAGTAAGAAGAATGGAACAAGTGAAATCATTGCCAATTTACAGAAAGGAAAACCCTGCCACCACTACCTTGACAGAGGGTGAAAGGTTTGATTTCCTCATCTCCCCACAGGACAGGGAACACGGGTGGGGTGCAAGTCCTTACCTTTTCCTTTAGCAGCTGAGTCTTCTTCATAGCATAGTTGGGTGGAGCTTTCCTGAACCTTTCTTTCTCTTTTACAATCTGCACCAGAGAGGAGACACCAGCAGTGAGGTATTCCTAAACTATTTTTGTAGACAGGCTAAGTGAGCCCATTTTGGAGGCAAGCAGCTAGTTAGAAGGGGGCTGCTCTTCCTACAGCAGTGGCATGCCCCAGAGAGAGCAGGTTCATTCCGAGGGACACTATGCTGCTTCTGGGGTCACGGAGATTCTTCCGGGACAGTCTGAAGGGACATGCACCAATGAACAGCAGCAGCCCAAAGGCCTGGTATTGTAAGGCTAGCCACTGTCCAAGAGAACAGAGATCGAAGAACTTTACCAAAATGTTTTGGAGAAAAAAGAACTCTTGAAGGACCAAGCCTAGCAGAATACAGATCCCTGAACTCTAAATACACTTCTATAGCTTATGATTTCAAATGAGAATGCACAGAAAAAATCTTGATAAACTATAAACAGGAAGAGACAACAGTATCAGCAACCCCTCAGCTTCATGCAAGGGTAGCACAGCTAAAACATACAGGGAAAGAAGGGAAAGTCATGCTTTTCTCTAACTCCGGCTCTCGTGAGCCTGAAGACTCTGGAGCACCAGTTTTCTCACCTCTTCGATGTCCTGATCATTGAATTTATAATTAAGAGCTTCTTTAATAGATAATTCCTTCTTATTGATTTCATCTAGAGTGGGCAACTGCATGCCGGCAGAAAACATCTGGACCAAAGCATGATAAAAGGTTATATTAATAAGGGATTTTGGAAAGAGATGCTGTCACTGTTTTCAGGAAAAACAGCTAGGTGCTGTCTATCCACTTACCGCTTCTTTCCACTTCATGAATTCGCTTTCTGTGAATTCTTGGTTCGAGACAAACTCTAGGCGGAATACCCGCTGGTCGCTGCCATGCCTACATGAAAAAGAGACAGCAGCTCCAAGAACAGGCATGTTGACTGACATACCAGCAACACAGTCCTGCCAGTCTGTGCACCATCTATCTCCGGGATTCTCAATCCTGGCTACCCTTTAGCATCACTAAGATTTATAAAAATTCCAGTGCCAAAGCACCACTGTATACATTAACTGAATCAGAATCTCTGGGAGCAGGAACAAGGCACTGAAATGAACAAACAAGTAAAACCTCCCAGATTGTTCTCATGGGCAACCAAGATTAAACACCAAAGGAAGCACTGGAAACAAACAGACTCGGCCAGTAATTCAAAAGTTCACTTATAATAAAATCCATCAGTCAACCGGCATCCAGAACATGGACTATCACGTACACATCTGAGTGACAAGGACAGCATTCCCTGGAGAGGAAGGCACTGTCTCTCCACTCGCCCCTGTGCCCACGACGCTAAGTGAGTTGGTACCCTTTCCTAGGGACACTTGCTGCACACCATGGCTGTGGCCTCCCCAGCTAGTTATTTTTATTTATTTTTAAAAAGATTTTATTTATTAATTTTTAGAGAGCAGTGAAGGGACAGAAAGAAAGGGAGAGAAACAGTGATCGGTTGCCTTTCATGCACATGCCCTGACTGGGAATCGAACCAGCGACCTTTCGTTTTGCGGCATGACGCGAGACCAACTGAGCCACACCAGCCAGGGCCCAACTAGCTCTTTTTAAACAGACCAAGAGAGAAAATGGGGTGGGAGAAGGGAATGGCAAGAGCCCAAAAGCACCAAAGTAGGCCATGGCAGAGCTGTGTCTATTACCTGCTGTTTGCAGTGCTCCTGGCAAACTGCTTCTATTCCTTCCTATATGGGGCTGTGGAACTTTCAGGCTCCTAGAGGGCAGGGATTTGTGTGTCTACTTTGTTCTCTCCTCTACCCTGATGCCTAGACACTGGAACATACCAGGCACTCAGCAAACAGCACGTTGCTACAGAGGAGACTAAGTCCAAAACAGTGACCTGACTTGTCGAAGATCAGGTGAGTCAGTGACAGGGCCAGGACCAGAAGCAAGCCTGGGACCATGCTCAGGAAATGCCTCCGGGGCTCTGGGCAGGGGATCCCACCTGACTTCCTCCTTTTCTAAGTTCCACCAGGTCACATCCCTGGTTTCCCCTGAGGCAGCTACATCCCACTTTCTCTCTAGGGCTAGGGCTACAGCAGAATAAAATTCCCTCCAAGTCCGAGAAAAACTTCACACTAGGAGAGAATGACAGCCCACCCAGGCAGTGCCTGCTCGCAATGGGAGCAGAAGCTCCCACACAGAAACACCTCTCCTACCGTAGTTGTAGCCCTTTGTTTGTTCTGGTGCCACCAAGCTGGTAAACCTTAGCGGTTTCCACAACACCCGTGATCTCAGCGACCTAAGTGAAAGGACAGAGACAATATTCAAACACAGACTCACTCGGAGCTCTCCACCCCACTTTGTTTGGCCTGAGACCCTGCACTGAGAGAGCCCACAGCTGCAAGGTGTTCTGGGCACCTTTCTCAGGTTTAGAACGAAGGGCCAAGTACTAGGAGCCCTGTGCCCAGAGTAAGCAAATGCCAGGAGAGGAGGCAGTTAGCCTGCTGGGGCTTGTTAGAAGCGTCCTGTTCACCTTAATTCTACCTAGGGGATGCACCTAGAGTTTCAGAGGCCAGTTTTAACAATCAGACACGAAGACCATGGGGGTCAGTTTCTGGTGCCAAGCTTTCCAGGGCTTGGTATGTTAAAACCATACAACCAAGAACAGAACAAAACGAAACAAGTCCAACAGCAGTGTTCCAGCCTCTGGGCCACAGAGGCAGTGTGGGAGCCAACAAAAGAACATCTAGTGGGTCGGAGGTTTTTTGTTTTTTGTTTTTTTTTACAAAACTGCAATATAATTTTGATCCAGAAGTCACTTAGTATGCAACATGGCACATTTTCATTTACAGCAGGTCCTCAAATAATGTCGTTTTATCCAGCCACTTTGTTACAACGTTGGTAAAAATAAAATTAATTCCCATCAGAACTACTGTCTGTGTGGTCTGCACCTTATGCCCAGTCTGTGGGTTTTCTCTGGAGACTCCGTTTTCCCGACCTCTCAAAGAGGTGCACACGAGGCAAACTGGCTTGAACACACGATCCCAGTCTGAGTGTGTGTGAGTGGGGACAGTGGGGGGGGGGGACTGTTCCTACCTGTGCCCTGCCACTCATGACCTAAAGCAGGATAAGCGGGTCAAAAGAAATCATGATCTTACTTGTCTTTATTTATTTTACCAACCTCCTGTTTTCTTTTTCAAAATTATCTTTTACTTTTCAGTTGACATGTATTAGTTTCAGGAGTACACTGCAGTGGTAAGATATTATATAACTTACTAAGTGACCATCGCAATAAACCTCACGACCATCTGGCACCACACACAGTTACTAGAATATTAGACTATGTTCCCTACACTGTACCTCACAGCCCCATGACTATTCTGTTACTACCAATCTGTACTTCTTGATCCCTTCACCTCTTTCATCAAATCACCCTTCCATCTGGCAACCATCAAAAGGTTCTCTATGAGTCTGTTTTTGTTCTGCTTATCTATTTTGTTTTTTTTTAGATTCAATTGTTTGTTTAAGATTTTATTTCTTTATTTTTAGAGAGGGGATGAAGGGAGAAAGAGAGGGAAACATCAATGTGTGGTTGCCTCTTGTGCACTCCCTACTGGTGACCTGGCCCAGAACCCAGGTACGTGCCCTGACTGGGTATCAAACCAGTGACCTTTCAGTTTGCAGACCAGTGTTCAATCCACTGAGCCACACCAGCCAGGGCTATTATTGCTCATATTTTTTATCTTTTCTTCTTCTTTAAGAAGACCCTTTAACATTTCATGTAATAGTGGTATGGTGGTGATGAACTCCTTCAGCTTTTCCTTGTCTGGGAAACTCTTTATCTGTCCTTTGATTCTAAATGATAGCTTTGTAGGGTAGAGTAATGTTGGTTGTAGGTCCTTGCTTTTCATCACTTTGAATATTTCTTATCAATCCCTTCTGACCTGCAAAGCTTTTGTTGAAAAATCAGCTAACAGTCTTACGGGAGCTCCCTCGCAAACTGCTTTTCTCTTGCTCTTTTAAGATTCTTTTTTTTTCTTTGACTTTTGACATTTTAATTATGTGTCTTGCTCTGGGCTTCTCCAGGTTCATCTTGTTTGGGATTCTCTGTGCCTACTGGGCTTGTATGCCCATTTCCTTCACTGGGTTAGGGAAGTTTTCCATCATTATTTTTTCATACAGGTTTTCAATTTCTTGTTCTGTTTTCTCCTTCTGGAACCCTCATGATGCAAATGTTGGTATATTTGAAGTTGTACCAGAGGCTCCTTATCCTACCCTCAGTTTCTGGATTCTTTTTTCTTTTTTGCTGTTCTGATTGGAGTGTAAGCAAGAAAAAACACTCAAGTTGCTGTTGTGATTCTTGGCTTCATCTACTCTACTGTTGATTCAATTCCCTGTAAATTATTCTTCATTTCAGTTAGTGTGTTCTTCATTTCTGAAAGAAATGGTATTTTTTATGGTTTGTATGTAATTTTTTATGGTTTGCATGTAATTTTTTTATGCTGTCAGACTTCTAAGTTGATCTACTCCTCCCTTAAGTTCCTTGAGAATCCTTACAAACATTATTTTGAAATCTGCATCTGGTAGATTGCTTGTTTCTATTTTACATTAACTCTTTTTCTGGAGTTTGTTCTGTTCTGTCAATTGGGATGTTTCTTTGTCTCCTCATTTTGGGAGCTCCCCTGTGTTTGTTTCTATGTATTCAGTAGAGCTGCTACATCTATCTCTTGGTCTTGGTAGAGTGGCCTATCACTGTCTTGTACAGCCCAGTGGCACAACCTCCTGGCTCACCTGAGATGGGCACTCCAGGTGCACTGCCCCCATGTGGGCTGTGCACATCCTCCTGTTGTAGTTGAGCCTGGATTGCTACTGGTATATCAATGGGAGGGATTTACCTTCAGGCCCATCAGCTGCCACCACTGTGGAGGATTAGCTATTCAGGGGTCCACCCCATGGAGCAGGACTTACTTCAGAGGGGCTCTGATGTCCCAAGTCTCCCCTTAAGTGTGTTGTTTGTGGAGATGGTTGGGTGGTGCTTTGACATGAACTGAAGCTGTCCACTGGGTGCGCTGACTCTGCAGCCTCCCAGGAAGTAGAGATCAAGGTCAGCCACCACCTGTGTTCTGCCCAGGGCCACTCTGCCTGAGCTATAAAGCCATCTGCACATGACTGCTACTTGTGCTGGGCTTGGAGGTGCCCAGGAGAGGCCAAACTGTGAACTGAGACCGGCTGCTGCTAGTGCCGGGCGTTGGGTCACTTAGCAAGAGGTACAGGGCACACTGAGGCCCAATGCTGCTTCTTTGACAGATTTTAGGAAAGTCTGAAGCATGAGCCAAGATAGGCCATTTGTATAGGAAAGCCTCTGGAAACAGCTAGGGTGGGTTAGGTGATTGGTGGGCGTGGTCTCAGGGAATCATCAAGACAGGGACAAACATTGATAGCCAGGTCATGGAGGTTCAGGCATGGCTCCCCTCCTCCCTTGCCAGCAGCACTGTGGAGGGAAAGCTCATCAAAGGAACAATGGCCTCTGCCTACATTTCTGTCTGGCAGAAAGCTGCCACCTGACCCCCACCCCTCTCTACCTCTTGCCCTAATGCCAGACACTTTGGTTCCTCTCTGTATGTCTCTGGTGCCTTTTGAGTGCTGGAACTCACAGAATAAGTCTGAGTAAGTCTGTGCATGGGCCCTTTAAGAGGAACGGTCTGGGAGTTCAGAAGCCTCCGACTCACTCAGCCACAATCCCTGCTGATTTTTACAACCAGATATGGGAGCTCCTCTTCCTGGCGCTGGAACGCTGGGCTGGGATGCCTTGCTCCTCAGGGGGAACCTCTGCAGCCACCTGGCTACATCCCCACCCCTCCTACCAGTCTCAATGCGGCTTCTTCTTTACATCCGTAGTTGTAATCTCAGGTGGTCCTGATGATGGCTGTTCGTAGTCTAATTTTTGATGAGGTTGTGGAATGATGTGAGCACTGTGTTTACCTGTGCTGCCATCTTGACCAGAAGTCCCTCACTTGTTTTTATTAGTCTTTCTTAAATGTATGTATAACTCACACTTATTCCAATGTTTAATATCAGATGTATTTTGGGTGTCTAAACGTTTGGTGATTTTTGTGTGACCTGAAATATGTCACAGAAACTTAACTATTGGTTATATCAGTTAATCTATGGTAAAACTGGTTTTGTTGTATTTTGTTTCCCTTAAAGTCACAGTTTTCAGGAACCTACCGACAATGTTTAGGAAGGACTTGCTATATTTATTTTTCAAATGAACAAAGCTTCCAGATTATGTAACAATGAATACTTCATAAAATATCTTCCTTTTTCCTTTTATATGGAAGGAAGGTAGAGAAAATTATTCCACACCCAAACCCACCAGGCACTAAGTACTCTTCCTGGCAGCAGGTCACACACGATCCCTGGTGACCTCTGACTGTCACTATCCTACAGGCATCTTGATTGGAGTCTATGTTCCCATCAAACGGGACTAGAACAGTGACAGGTTATGCAGTAGCTCTTACTCCCAAGTGAGAGTCATTATACTGAAAACACAGACAACTGCCCGAGGAAAGAACACTGACCCGGTAAACTGGTTTGCTGTTGTGGTTTCCAATGCCAATTCGTACAAAACACCCTGTGACAGTCTTAGCGAAGAAGGGCATATGACACCAACGCTCTAGCTTATGCCGTGATAATCGAACCCGATTCAATTCTTCAGGTAAGGAGACTGGCTGTGACTTTGGAGGGATCTCTTCTTTCCTGTGAGGAACAAAGGGCACTGGGAAAAGTGTTCACCATAAAGGATATCAAGACGAATCAGTAATACCAATTTCTTAAATCTTAACACAAAGTCCATGTGTTAGGGCGCTGGGAGAAATAAATGGGCCAACAGGGAAGAGGGGTAAAAGAATCCTGTTCCTAAGTAGCAGCGTGAACCGTGCCTGCAGCCTGCCCTCCCAGATAACCTGTGCTGGTGAGAAAACAAACGGAAGCTCCCGGCCAGTGTGAAGGCGATGTGGAGTCAGCTCCTGTCGACTGGGCCCACACGGAATGTCCAGGGCTACAGAACCACAGCCCAGGGCAGGAACATACGTTTGGGCAAATGTACCAGGGAACTCAGCTCAGAAATTCGGGGTACTATACCAAACAGAATTCACAGCCCCAACAGGGAGATTTTAGAAATTACAGCCGGCTTCTCCTCAAAGAGCCCATCCACCCTAACTACCAGACCAAAGGCACAGCAGCTTACTCTTCCTCTTCATCAGACGATGACGTTCGGGACGAGCGGTCCGACTTCTCACTGGACTTGTCGTCCTCTTCCTCCTCCTCATCGTCAGAGTACACCTCACTGGTTTTTAATGGCTGTTTTTTGGCGAGGAGCTCAGCTAAAAAAAAAGTGGGAAATGTTTACCTAGGCTCTTTCAATAGGGAACTGAAGCATTCTTTACTTTGAACCTTTGAAAAAGAACATGGGAGGTGACTTGACAGCTCCATGTTCTCTGCACTGGACTGTGGTTGCTAGGACTATCTACAGAAGTGAGTTAAACCAGAGTAAAAATGATTTAGGCACTAAATGTCAAGCCTCAGTAAACAAGAAAGGTGCTGGGACATTATTGCTAAATGGGCAGAAAGGGTTGCCAACGCTACTGACAGCTGTCTTCTATTGCACTGAAGACACTCAATGATGGGCATGTAAGGTGGGAAAACACAATTATGATGTTTTCAGAGAGTGTCTGAGTGAAACTTTCCATGGCAACTAACTGTCTCAACCACAATTTTGTTGTTGTAGACAGAAAGCAGCCATAGGCCTTGGCTGGGTTTCCCAGTGGTTAGAGCACTGTCCCAATATGTCAAGGTTGAGGGTTCCATCTCTGGTCAGGGCACATACAAGAAGCAACCAATGCACAGCTAAGTGGAACAACAAAATGGATGTTTCTCTCAGATCAATTTTAAAAAGAAAGCAGCTATAGATAATTATGAGACATGCACATCACTGTATTCCAATAAAAATTTACTTATAAAAAGGTAGTTTATCAGCTGCTGTTTACAGCATGTTTAGAACATTTTCAAATGTTCTAAAAATCATTTTGGTGATAGATGTACACAACTCTGAATACATTAAAAGTCAGAGAACTGTACATTTTAAATCAGTGACCTTATGGCACGTGTATCACATCTCAACAAAGCTGTTTAAAAAAAAAGACTGTTGGAAGCTAATGCTCTCTCAAAAAATGTACCCATGAGGCTTCTGGTCAAGATGGAAATGTAGACAGACATGGCTCACCTCCGGGCACAACTACATCAAACTTAACAACTAAAGGATAGAACCACCATCACCCAGGAACATCAGAAATCCAGTTGAATAAAAGTCTGACAACAATGGAATCGAAGAAACCACATCCATCCAGACTGATAGGAGGAGCACGGACAGGGAACATGCTGGCCCCACACCCACGTGGATAAAAATTTGAGAGGGATGTCTTGGGAGTAAGGAGTCCCAGACCCATACCAAGTCCCCAAACCAGGATTCCAGTGCTAGGAAAATAAGTTCCCACAACTTCTGGCTGCAAGAACCAGCAGGGAATGAGTCAGTGAAGGAGGCTGCTGGAGCCCTAAGCGGTTCCTCTTGGGGAAGCCACACACAGACTCACCTACTCAGACTCGTTCCCTCTGCGCTCCAGCACCGGGGTGGCAGCATGAAGGGCATCAGTGGTACACAGGGAGAGACTGAAGGGTCAGGCACTGGGGTGAGCAGAGACCATTGTCCCTTTGCTCAGACCTCCCCCCAAAGAACCTGTAGGTTGGTGCCATATCTGAGACTCCATTAACCTAGCTAACACTGTGTGACCCACCTTGGAGATCCACAGAACCTCTGTCCACCCAACTCATGGGCCCACCCAAGCTGCTTTTCCATAAGAATGGCCCCGTCATGGTTCCTAAATCTTATCAAACAAGCAACAGCTGGCCTCAGTGAACCCTAACAGCAGCCAGATTAGAGTCACAACTTGGCTTCACCTGGGAATGTCCAAGCCCAACACAAGCAGCAGTCATCTCAGACTGCTTTACAGCTCAGGCAGGTGACCTGGGTGAAATACTGGTGGGGGCTGACCTTGGTCTGCACCACCTGGGGAAACCCCAGGGCCAGCGCACCCAGTGGACAGCTACCGATGTCAGAGCACCACCATCCTGCCCCTGCACGGCTGATCCTCCATGGAGGACGGAGGTTGGTGGTCAGTGGTCACAGCCAGTCTTTGCAGCTGACGGGACTGGGTAAATCCCTCCCATTGATCTGCCAACAGCAATCAAGGCTCAACTACAAGAGGGTGTACTCAGCCCACACAAAGGGTGCACCTCAAGTACCCAGCTTGGGTGATAGGGGAGGCTGTGCCACTGGACCCTACAGGACACCTACTGCATTAGGCCACACTACCAAGACAGGGAGATTTAGCAGCTTTACCCAATAGACAGAAACAAACACAGGGAGGCTCCCAAAATGAGGAGACAAAGAAACATGGCCCAAATGACAGAACAGAACAAAACTCCAGAAAAAGAACTAATGTAAAATGGAGGCAAGCTATCTACTAGATGTAGAGTTCAAAACACTGGTTATAAGGATGCTCGATTAACTTAGGGGAAGAGTGGATGAACTCTGTGAGAACTTCAACGAAGAGATAAAAAAATGGAGATAGAAAAATAGAAAAAAGAACCAGTCAGAAATTTTGAATACAAAAAGTGAAATGAAGAATATATTATAGGAAAGCAACAGCAGAGTACATGAAGCAGAGGATCAAATCAGTGATCTGGAAAATAAGCAAGCAGAAAACACCCAATCAGAACAGCAAAAAGAAAAACATGAGGATAGTTAAGGAGCCTCTGGGACAACTTCAAGTGTATCAACATTCACATCATGGAGGTGCTGGAAAGAGAAGAGAAAAAATAATTGAAAACCTATTTGAACATATAACAATGGAAAACTTTCCTAATCTAAAGAAGAAAATAGACACACAAGTCCGGGAAGCACAGAGAGTCCAAAACAAGGTAAATTCAAGAGGCCCAGTCTAGGACACACCATAGTTAAAATGTCAAAGAGTAAAGACAAAAAGAGAATCTTAAAACATCAAGAGAAAAGCAGTTAGTTACCTACAAGGGAGCTCCCATAAGATTGTTGGGTGATTTCTCAACAGAAACTTTGCAGGTCAGAAGGGACTGGTAAGAAATATTCAAAGTGATGAAAAGCAAAAACTACAACCAAGATTACTTTTCCCAGCAAAGCTATCATTTAGAATTGAAGGACAGATAAATAACTTCCCAGGTAAGAAAAGCTAAGGAATTCATCACCATCAAACAAGTATTATAAGAATTGATAAAGGTTATTCTTTAAGATGAAAAGATAAAAGAAATAAAGTGTCAAAATGGATAAGAAAACAGGACCCTTACACATGCTGTTTACAAAAGACTCACTTGAGATCATAAGGCACACCAACTGAAAGGAAAGAGATGAAAAAGGTATTTCTTATTCTTTTTTATCCTCACCTGAGGATATGCTTATTGATTTTAGAGAGAAAGGAAGGAAGGGAGAGAAACATTGATGTGAGAGAGAAACATCAATTGGTTGCCCCTTGTATGCACCTTGAATCTGCCACTTCGGCATATGCCTCGACCAGGAATTAAACCCATGATCTTATTTTCCAACTAACTGAGCCACATTGGCCAGAGCAAAGAAGACAGTTGTTCATAATGGAAACAAACAAACAAAAACAAAACTGGTGTATGAATACTTATACCAGACAAAACAGATATTAAACAAAGGCTTAACCAGTGATAATGAAGGATCCAGCAACTTCACCTCTGGGTATTTACCTGAGAAGCCCAAAACACTGAATTGGAAAGACATATGCATCCATACATTCATTGCAGCATTATTTACAATAGCCAAGATATAAAAGCAACCTATGTGTCCATCCATAGATGAATGGATAAAAAAATGGTACATATACACAATGAAATATGACTCAGCCATAAAAAAAGAATGAAATCTTGCCATCTGCAACACCATGGTGGACCCAGAAGGTACTGCACTGAGTGTAATAAGCCAGACAGAGAAAGACATACTATTTCACTTCTATGTGGAATCTAAAAAACAAAATACATGGAACAAACAGACCAGAAGAAGACTCAATGATACAAAGAACATTTTGACAGCTGCCAGACGGAAGAGGAGTTTGGGGAAATGCTTGAAAAAGGTGAAGGGACTAAGCAGTATGACACAAATCGGCAGTTCTGGTGTAGTAACTATCTACGCTGAGAGCGGGCGCTACGTTCATGGAGGTGATCACTTTGTAAGTCATATGGACGTCTAATCACTGGGTTGTGCACCTCAAACTAATACAGTATTGCATACCGACTGTAATTGGAAAATAAATTATTTTCAAAAATCCCAGCTCTGCACACTGAAAAGGCTTAGATGTAATGGCCAACCCAGTAGCATGAGCACTTGCTGGGCCTAGACTGTGGTGTCTAAATACAATGTCTCAGGATAAAGAAACCAGGGTTCCTTAGAGGGATGGCTGACTCCATATGCAGAAAGCAAGAAAGCCATTAAATACTGGGGTCTCCTGTCAAAAGGACTTGGGCTACAACCACTACTTAAAATAATAACTTCAATAGATTAAAATGCATAAAGTATCTTAAAATCCACGTGTTCACAGGGTTAATGCAAAATTAACAAACAAATTTCACCAGTCACCTTTGGAAGTTGTTAAGGAACTATCTCATTCTTCTAGAAAAAAAAAAAAAAATCAAGCATTATTCTGCCTTTCCTATAAAAAATAGCACCTGCTGGTAAATAAATAGCTGATGAGAAGTTTCTGTTTATAAAAGTAGA
Organism: Tonatia bakeri; assembly: GCA_004024845.1. Lineage (NCBI taxonomy): Eukaryota > Metazoa > Chordata > Mammalia > Chiroptera > Phyllostomidae > Tonatia > Tonatia bakeri. The sequence continues at coordinate 95,998 of PVIA01001201.1, forward strand.
TCAGAAAAGAAATGAAGAATAACAGATCAGAACATTATCACCCTTTTGCAACTCATAATAAATTAAATGAACTAGGTAATACTTATCAATGGCTGTTGGGACAGAACATATTATTATTTCCAGCTCTTCACCCTTCCCTGTACTCATGACCTTTGCCATGTGACTCAGTGGCTCCAGCTGTTAATGTTGTGCTTGGTCACGTGACTTGCTTTGATCAATGGAATGTGCACATACCTGAACTGCCCATTCCGAGTCTAGGCCATAAGAAGCTTCTCTTGTTTCTGCTTGCCTTTATTATACTTCGGCCATCCCCATGAGAAGAACATACCTTAGTTATACTGGTCTGAGGTGGGAGAAGGATAGGTGGAACAGACCTGGTTCTATCCTAAACCTTGCGGACAAACCCAGCTCAACCTGTAAATAAGCAACCCTTAGCTGAATTGCAGATGCACAAGTAAGAACAAATGACTATCTAAGTTGGGGGCGGTTTGTTATTTCACACTATTGTGGTAAAAATTAAGTGAGAGCTGGTAATAACACAAAATGAGAGACAAGCTGATATCCTGGGTCTCCTGATACCTGCTCTGGTTAGTGTGGCTCAGTGGATTGAATGCCAGCCTGTGAACTGAAATCACAGGTTCGATTCCCAGTCTGGGCACATGCTTGGGTTGCAGGCCAGTTCTCCAGTGGGTGTGTGAAAGGCAACTGACTGATGTATCTCTCACACACTGATGTTTCTCTCCCTCTCTTGTCTCCTTCCCTTCCCCTCTCTCTAAAAGTAAAATAAATAAAATCTTAAAAAAATATATGCCAATACCTAAAACTCAGCCTTTCTCTCAAAAGCAAAACAGAAACAGAACAAATCCAAATCTGCCCGATTCTCTAGCTCCAACTGCAAATTACAGAAATTTCAAGGGGCCTGAAGGACACATTCAACACCGCCAGTGTGGCGTACTCAGCATCTGTGAGAAACTCAGGACGATGACCTGGTCTCTTCAACAAATGAGCTGGAAGGGGCTAAAAAGGAGAGATGGACAGGAAAACCTATAGATTAAGTAACTCTGGGGATATATAAACAAATCACAATGTCTGGATTTTATATACAATCCTTATTCAAATGATCAAACTAGTGTATCTTAATTATAAAACAACTAGAGAAATTTGAACACTGACCAGATATTTGGATAAAGGAATATAATATTAAGGGATGTGCTGTTACCATTTTTAGGTAATGTATTGGTATTATAGTTATATTTTAAACAAGAGTCCTTATCTTTTCAATACTCTGAAGCAACCATGGTTGAAACACAACGGTGTTGGGATTTACTTCAAGCTAACTCGATGCAAGAGGGAGTGTAGCTTTGACAAGACTGGCCACGCGTTGCTGTTACTCTTCTGCACCACTCGGACCTGTTACAGTAGATGGGGATTAAAACTGCCAGGCTTGCCCAGCACAGTAATTTTATCACCAGAAGTTTGACTTATTGATAAAGCCCCACAGTAGTTTCAGTGTTACAGTTTTTTCCACTGTATATCTGTGCATTTTCTCTTTATGTGATGGAACCTTTAAGACCTCTGTGTGCATAGTTACTCAGTTTTTATGAACTGTTGTACCTTCTTATGCACTGTGACTCTAGTTTATCTTACCTGTACTGACCAAACCTAAAAAAAGATTAAAAAATTTAAAACAAAAAAAAGTTCCTTCTACTTTTTTTTTATTCCAGAGAGATAGGAAGGGGAAGAGAAAGAAACATGGATCAGGTGCCTCCCATACATACCCAACTGGGCACCAAACCCACAACCCAGGCATGTGCCCTGACCAGGAATCGAACCCATGACCTTTGGTTGATGCTCCAACCAACCAAGTCACATCAACTAGGGTCTAAATAAAGATTTTTATTGTAATTCCTGCAAAACAAAACAAAATGATTGGCCATGCATTGACTGTTGAGGCTGGATGATGATGGATTCAGGGAGGTTCATTGCACTATACTCTGTATGTGTTTGGAATTTCCCATAATAAAGAACTGAGAAATGGGAAAAATAAAACTGGGCACCAGGAAGTCAAATCATATATGTGATCAAAGACACAAAGCAGCATTACATTTTCCCACTTACCTGTTCTGTTCTTCCGTTTCTCTCTCTCTGCTTTTAGCTCCTCCATGGCTTGAGATTTCTTATCTAGTTTCTCATCCCGCTTGGAACGCCGTTCCTTGTTGTGGGATGTTACCTGGGAAGGAAAGATACGTAGGATGGCTCTACTAACCAAGTGCCGATAAACTTTCTATAGCCAACAAATCACTCAGTTCTTCACTGTGAATCTACACTGGCTGCAGAAACTGAAAAGGGGAGAGAGCATCCTCTTGTGGACAAAGAGGATAGAGAAGTAAAATCAACCCCTTGCTTACTTGCCAAAAGAGCAGAAAGCTTAAGAGTTAAAGCAGTAAAAGCACTTTCAAGAAGGACACCTGAGATCGTAGCTAATATCTGCTGATTAATATAGACTGTCTTTTATATACACGTACACTCAAAACAGAGATTTCACTCCTAGGGTAATGACATCCACCGAATCTCCTACCTGAGATTCCTGAATCTGTGTCAGCTTTTTCTTTTCCTGCTCTTCTTCTTGCTTTTTCTTTTTTTCTTTCTTTTCTTTCTTTTTGGCTGTTTTTAGTTTTTTCTTGATTTCAAATCTGGTTAAAAGATATTTGTTTTGTTTTTAAGTGGCAATGAAATATTTTTAAAGACTGATATCTATTAGATAGGAGAAAGGAAGTAAGTAGAAAGAGTTAATGGCTTCTTGTAGAAACTCCAATGTACAAGTATCATAAAGAATACTGAATGTAAGTACACCAAGAGTACCTAAAAGCATTAAGTTAGAATAGACTTAAAGTGAGGGAAAATATTCAGGATACTATTGTATCCTGTTGGTAACACACAGCTCTTCCCTGACCTTCACATAATAAAGTAATTGATTTTAAATCACCAATGGCATTCCATTAGAAACAGAATGAAACCACAGCCAGCCACTGTCACATTCTGAAGTGCTCAAGACAAAGGCTGTATTTGAACAAGTTTGTTTTCGCTCTTTCATTAGAAAAAATGCCCCCACCTCTACCCCAGCAAACATATCAATAAATATGCTAGTTTCTTAAATAAATGCAATCTAGGCTCCCTCCCTATAACAAAAATCAGGCTTTAATGGAAAATCAGGCTTTTTTTGGGGGGGGGGAATTTAAGGAACTTTATGGATGGGATAAAGGAATATAATAAATATTAGACCTGGCTGGTGTGGCTCAGTGGACTGAGTACCGGCCTGTGAACCAAAGGGTCATAGGTTTGATTCCCAGTCAGGGCACGTGCCTGGGTTGTGGGTTTGGTCCTCAGCCCAGGTGCACATGGGAGGCAACCAATTGATGTTTTTCTCTCTCACATTGATGTTTCTCTTTCCCCTCCTCTCTTAAAAGCAATAAATAAATGTCCTCTGGCATGGGTAAAAAAAAAAATCCTCAATTTTCTGTGAATGGCTTGGAACTTCTATTTTAATTATCATAACTGTAAAACATTTTCCAGTCACTAAAAACAAGTCACTGAATCAGTCAACTGCCTCATTCACATGAGGTAAAAGATATAAAAACAAAATATAATATAAATCTTGAGATAAGCCACCCATTACTCTTGAGCTTCTTTGTGATTTTCTCATAGGGCCCTATTGGCCTTATGTAAGAAATCTCTGTTTTCCATAGTTCAGAAATACAAATTCAAAAGTCACCCCAAACCACCTGGCAACTTCGGCACAGTTTGTTAAGTGTTGTTTGTTCCAGCACAGGTAACCTTGGAAGCATTCACACTCAAACCAAATGTCTACTAGTTGCTGCTAACTAAAGCCAAATATCCTTGTCTAGGATGATAACTCACCATAGTTAACATGGTCTCTAGGAGGGACTAATCGGCTCACAGATGAAGGACGACTAACTGCTGTCAAAGAAAAGGCTTCTATTTTATTGTATGATAGTAGGTAGATATGGAAAAAATCCTAGTTTTGAGGACAATTTTATTTCCTGAGACAAAAGCTAAGTTTATTGTTACCTTAAAATTCTCTTAGGAGTTAAGGAAGACCTTTTGTCATTTAAACATGGCTTGTGAATATCAAACAGCAACTTAACATGTGAGGGTTTAAAAAAAAACACAAAAACCATGCTAAAAGGGTAGTGAAATACCTAATTCGTACATAATGATGGTAAAGTCCCACTCCTAGTTAAATCCTGTGGGGGCAGGGCTCCAAACGTGGACTCTGGGCAATTATTTCACTGTTCTAGTCAGTCATTAGGGAGCGACGGCCTCACCTCCTCTTCAACACCTCCCTCTTCTCGATGCGGTTGAACAGCTCCTGCTCCCTCTCCTTCTCCGTCATCTGCTCCAGACGGGCCCTGTCCTCCTCGTCTCCCATGAGGTCTTCTCCGTAGCCGTCGTGGAACTCCTCGTCCTCCGAAGAAGAGTCTGAGTCTGAACTCGAGGAGGAGCTGTTGCTGTCAGAATCAGACACTTCCCCTGCAACGAAGGCCCAGACACAGATCAGGCTCTGCCGGAGAAGAGAGGCCCCGGGCGACTCTCCTAGGTAAAGCGGCATATGGACACCTCAGCTCCCTTGGTCTGCCTTTGGCAAATGTAAACACAGCTTAGGGAAACTGAGGCTGGAATATAAATCAGAATGTTCTTTGTAATTTAAATTTTTATTTTGAAAAAAACAAAAAACTGCAGACCTAAACAATCAAGTTGCAAGAATACATCTTTTAACTTAGGCTCACCCACTGTTAACATGGCTAATTTACTTTCTGTCTACATATATAAAATAATGCATGTGTTTTTATTATTCATTTTGCTGAACTGAAAGCTGCAGAGATTGTAACCCTTTATCTCTAAACACTTCTAAAAAAAGTTTTTTCATAACCAATTTGTAACTATCAAATTCAGGAAACTGCAATTGATGTAATACCCTTATCTAACGTGCTCCATATTCAAATTGCACCAGCTCTTCTAATGTGCGCTTCACACCACCCTGCAGCCAAAGGGCCCAATCTGGGCTCACACCTGCTTTGGCTGCCACGTCTCTCCACTGCCCTTTCATCTGCAACAGCCATTTGTTTTCGGTCTTGTCTTTCATGCCATTGAATTTTTGAAGAGTAGAAGCCCCAAAATTCTCCAATAGAATTTCATGAACCCTGGCTGGTCTGGCTCAGTGGGTTGGAGTGCCGTCCTATGAGCCAAAAGTTTGTGGATTTGGTCCCCAATCGGGACACCTACAAGAGGCAACCAGTCCATATTTCTTTCTTGCATCAATGTTTCCCTCTTTCTTCCTTCCTTCCCCTCTCTCTAAACCCAATAAGCACGTCCTTGGGTGAAGATTAAAAAATAAATAAAAAGAATTTTATGAGGTGATAATGAAAATGTTCTTTATCTGAGCAGTAGCCACCACATATGGGTACTGAGCAATTGAAATGTGGCTGGTGCAATTAACTGAGATGCTCAATTTTTAAGTTTTAATTAATTCAAACTTAACTAGCAACAGTTATCAAATGCCCCAATTTGGTTTGGTTGGCTTCATCAAGCACTATCTAGGTTATGCATTTTTGGCATGAATACTCCCTAAGTGATGGTGTCCTTTTCAAAGTATCACTTTAGGAGACAACTGCCATCTGTTCTGTTACTGATGATATTAATTTGGATTTCTGATTAAGGTGGCATTGCCCAGATTTCTTCTTTGTAAACGCACTTTGTTTTCTCCTTTGTAGTTAGTAAGTGTAAGAGGGAGAGGCCCTGAGACTGTAAACATCTAGCTCTCCAACAAACTCTCACCCAGTGGTTTTAACACTTGTTGGTAATTGAGTAAATCAATTATTACTATGATGGTTGAAAAATGGTGATTTTTCTATCATTTCTTCTACATTTATCAGATGACGTTTAAAAAAATCAATGTTTTAGTAAGTTATTAAATTGATTAGTGAATTCCTACTGAAGAACATTTTTTTACTGGATTTTGTATCCGGTTCAAGGATTTTCCTCCTCCGTCAGACAATGCATAAGAAAGAGGGAAGGGAAGGTTCTCGGGGTAAGTGAGTTGAGTAACGCAAGGACTCCTTAGGGGTTTCCTCCTGGATGGGTTTCACAGACCTTATTAACCCTTCAGAACTGCATGTACTTTTCTTGCTTCATTTGAAGTCTCAAAAGATCCACGACTACAGAAAACGTTACGAACTGCTATAATGCATGCACCCCCACCTGCATTTCTGACTCCGTTTCCCAAACCCAACAGCAGTGGGGGTGCGGCCCCACAGTCTGGCGGCCTGGCTCACCTTCCTCGGGGGCTGAGCTCTCAGCTGAGCTGTCTTTGTCCGAACTGCCCGAGGAAGCTGTTTTATTGGTCTGTTTCTTCATGGTTCCTTTCTTCTCTATTTTTCTGGCTTTTCCTTTCTTCTTATTTTTATTGCTCCCAAACGTCCACTACAAGGAGGAAAGAAAAAGGAAAACCAAAACAGAAACTTCAGTGGGAAAAGCTGGAAGATTCAAGAGTTAAGAGTCTCTGACATTGGTCAAAATGATTACAAGAGTCTCTACTGCCTTGGACCCAAAATAAATATACTTTATATGAAGAAAGATACGGATTTTTAAAATCTCGGTTAAAACTTCTTAACTTATGATATGTAATTTCTCAGAGGCAGTAGGTAATTGATACAATAAAATTTAATTAATGCACTTTTATCACAACAGAAAAACAAAGATGTCAATTAAATAAAGATATTAACTAAAACTCAGCTGTTACAGAAATCAGGTCCTAATGTTTCCTGTGGCAGAGAGGGCAGTAATTGCTAGGGGTTGGAACGTCTGGGTGTGAGTACAGAGAATGGTCTGTTTCTGGAGTGGGTTCCAGGAAGGCAGAGAATAAAGCTCGTCAGCGGAAGAAAACTGCAGGAGCACAGAGGAGGGAGGAGGCCCTGCTCTGGCACCAACAGTAACACTTTACCGACTCCGAAGAGGCAGAAGGTAAAGAAGATCGTTTTATGTGCGTATGTACGCATCTTTAAAAAAAATCTGCATGTATTATACACAAGATATTTTAAAACGGAATCATAAATAGGAGATTCCACACATCTAAATGTAAGGAACCTGCAGTCTGCATTATGAAATAACAGGCAAACAATATTACAGGTAATCATTCCATGGCCAAAACAAAAAATAAACAAAAAATACTTCATCGGGCATTTTAATTATAAGTCTGAAAGACCATTCAATTGTTTTAAAAATTCACGAAGACAAGTTATATTAAACTATATCTCCTTTGATACTTTAACTTGTATATTTAGGAGAATGATTTTAGGTGAAAAATACTTTATTTGGGGGCTCTATGTTCTATAAAGAATAACCTTTTCAGCATCAGAGATGGAATTATAACTCTGGTATTAACATAAAGTCTCTGTATCTAATATTCAACAAATGCACTGAGTCTTTGCTCCTTCTACAATGTGATCACAAATTAACCTCCTATTTCACAATAGCTAATGTCACAAGTTAAGTTTATTTTTTTGTGGGCGGTTGGAGAGGTCATTCTGATGAGCTTTCCATTTCAGAAATATTCCATATGAGCTATTCTTAAGAACCACAGTCTGCTGGTTTACTTTAATAAAATACTGTGAGAGAGTGCTATTTTAATCTTCTGATTTTTCCATTTTAAATTTACTCTTAGTTATTCTAATTGCCACTTTACTTTTGTACTCAAGAATTAGGAAAAAGGGACAAATGAAAGCAAAAACATGTTATCGAATGGTACATACATTAAATGAATGTTGACTTCCCTTTGTAAGTTAATTTACTTCTCAAACTTGCACGTTTCAACACCTACATCATTATTTAGAAAGAAATCCTCATGCTTCTCTCTTCTAAAGCCTAGTTCCCAATCATTTCAAGAAATTTTTCCTTTTTTCCATAGTTTTTCTTTTTATAAATATTTTTCATTTTTCAGTTACAGTTGGCACACAGTATTATATCGGTTTCAGGTGTCAAACCCAGTGACAAGACATTCATGTAACTTACAAAGCCATTGCCCTGATAACCCTAATGCCTGTCTGGACCATGCAGTTAGCACATTGCTGACCTGCTCCCCGTGCTGCACTTCACACCCCCACGACCATTCTGCCCAACTCTACTTCTTAATCTCTTCACCTTTTTCACCCATTGTCCCAAACCCCTCGCATCTGACAACCATCAAAATTTCTCTGTATCAAGTCTGTTATTGGTCTGCTTGTTATTTTGTTTTTTTAGGTTCCACACACAAGTGAAATTATATGACATTTGTTTTTGTCTGTCTGACTTATTCATTCAGTACCATGTTATTGCAGATGGCAAGATTTCATTCTTTTTTTTAATGGTTGAGTCATATTGCATTGACATGCACCATTTTTTAAATTCATTCATTACTGATGGACACAGGTTGCTCCCATATCTTGGCTATTGTAAATAATGCTGCAATGAACGTATAGACGTGTATGTCTTTTCAACTGAGTGTACTGGACTTCTTCACATAAACACCAAGAAGTGGAATTGTTGGGTCCTTCGTTATCTGTTACAGGCTTTGTCTTAAAGTCTATTTTGTCTGGTATAAGTGTTGCTACCCTAGCTTTTTTGTTTGTTTCCATGAAATATCTTTTCCATCCTTTACTTTCAGCCTGTGTCTTTTGATCTGAAGTGAGTCTCTTGTAGACAGCACATGAGCGGGGGCCCCCCAAAACCAGAATTATCTTCTGGAGGGCCAGTTCCTTACAGTACAGGCTTTCCTGACTGAGTGTTCCAGAAACCCGTATGTATCAGTATACCAGCTGCTGTTGTTGAGAGGCTGGGTTTAGTTTCAATTAATTTTTTTTGAAGACTCAATGCATTTGCCCATTTCATGATGGGTGATTTATGAGCACACCTGCCCACACTGTGCTGAGCGTTCAGAAGTTTTTGACCAAAAATATGGCATGATCCCTACGCCCACCCTCCCTATTTACCTGATCTTGCCCCAAGCAACCGTTTTTTGTTGTCGTTGTTTCCCAGAATGAAAAAAAGTCCTCAAAGGGAAATGTTTTGCTGATGTGGAAGAGGTGAAACAAAAAACAGCAGAAGTGCCAACAGGCATCAAAATCAATGAGTTCAAAAACTGTTTTTGAACAGTATCTCAAACAAAACGTCTCATACAAAACCTTTTAACATTTCTTGCAATATGATTTGGTGGAGAAGAACTCCTTTAGCTTTTTCTAGTCTGGGAAGCTCTTCATCTGTTCTTCAATTATAAATAATAACTTTGCTAGGTAGAGTAATCTTGGTTGTAGGTACCTGCTTTTCTTGCTGAATATTTTGTGCCAATCCCTTCTGGCCTGCGAAGTTACTGTTGAGAAATCAACTGACAGTCTTATAGAAGCTTCCTTGTAGGTAACTGCTTTTCTTTTGCTGCTTTTAAGATTCTTTCCTTGTCTTTAATCTTTGGCTTTTTAATTATGATGTGTCTTGGTGTGGGCCTCTTTGGATTCATCTTGTTTGGGACTCTGCGCTTCCTGGGCTTGTCTTTTCTTTCTCCAGTCAGGGAAGTTTTCCATCATTATTTTTTCAAATAGGTTTTCAATTCCTTGTTCTCTCTCTTCTTTCAGCACCCCCCCGATGGGAATGTTGTTATGCTTGAAGTTGTCCCAGAGACTCTTTGAATGCTGTTGGCACATCAATGGGAGTGATGTACCATAGGCCAATTGGCTGTGACCACAGCAGAGGAACTGCTGTGCGGGGGCTAAGCCTCCAGACCAGGACTCCCTTCAGTGGGGTTCTGGTGCCCAACAAGTTCACCCCTTGAGTATGTCATTCATAGGGGTGGTTGGGTGGTGCTCCAGTGTGCTCTGAAGCTGTTTACTGGGAGTGCTGGGCTCTGGGGCCTCCCGGGAAGTGCAGACCAAGATCAGCTGCTGCCTGTGCCCTGCCCAGGACCACCTAACATGAGCTACAGAGTGACGTGCGGATGGCTGCTACTTGTGCAGGGATCAGAGGGGCCCAGGAGAGACCACGCTGCGAACCAAGGCCGGCTGCCGCTAGTGCTGGGCCTTGGGTCACTTAGCAAGAGGTACAGGGCACACTGAGGTCAGATGCTGCGTGTATGGGGTTTGTGGACCTTAGAGAGATTTTAGGAAATTCTCCAGCATGAGCCAAGACAGACCATTTGTATGAAGAAGCCACTGGAAGCAGCTTGGGTGGGCCCACAAAGGGAGTGTGGTGGGGTCTCAGGGAATCACCAGAGCAGGGCGAAGAGCGTTAGAGCTTGGTTGATAAAGACTCAGATACGGCACTTAACCATTTCAAATTTTAATCATTCAAGGAAGATAATTTTAGGTGAATTTGAAAGAATTCAAAAAAGGCCAAAGTATTGGATTTCTCAATTAAGAGAGCTAAAATATATCAACTTCCTATGTTGGCAATACGTATCTACTACTAGAGGCAGTACCATATATAAAACATCTTTTGCATTGGCTTTGGTTACAAAAAATAGCACAACTCTGCTCATATTAGTCAATATTCACTGGCTTGTTATGAAAATGGGCATCACCCACCTCTTCCAAACAGAGTGTCTTGGCCCTTTGTATTTCAACCCAATGAGAATGTGAGGCCAATAGGGGACAGGCCGAGCAGCCAGGGTCACATGTGTTTTAGAGTCATTAGGTCTATTTTTGTCTATAGATGTGGGTTTCTCATGTACAACAGAGCCAAATTCTGGACTCCCTAGGGAGAAAAAGGATTTCTGAGTGCATTAAAGATCTAAATAAGAAGTCACACAGGTGAATCCAATTCAGGAGGCACTGGGAAACTAGGTGGCTTCCTTACCCTTCCTTCCACCCCCTATCTGCTGCACTGTCTGAACTTAGTGACTGTCACTCATTCATTGTCTGTGATGTCTACCCCTTGGGGAAGATGGAGAAAAGATAATAGTAAAAATAGAAAATAAAATGCTTCCATTTAAAAAGGACTTTCCTGATGAAATCTGAGTGTGGGAAGGGAACCTCGTTTTCCTTTCCAACAATTTTCAAAAGAAATGAGATGACAAAGGTGCCTCGCCTCCAATGGGGCTAAGTCAACAGGGTCTGTCACGCCAGCGGCAACCACTGAACTCACTATATGTGACATGATTTGGGGGGAATTATAATAATGTAGGTGAATTTACTTTAAAAAAATAAGATTTTTTTTCTTTAAAGATTTTATTTATTTTTAGAGAGGGGGGAGAGAGAAAGAGAGGGAGAAACATCAATGTGTGGTTGCCTCTCAGGTGGCCCCCACTGAGGACCTAGCCCGCAACCCAGGCATGTGCCCTGACTGGGAATTGAACCAGCAACCCTTTGGTTCACAGCCCATGCTCAATCCTCTTAGCTACACCAGCCAGGGCAAAAAAAAATAAGATTTCTTATGAATAATGTTTCAGTACTGAGAAGCTAGATTAAGCTACTTGCCTTGCACTTTCTAAAAATATATCTGATTTTTGATAAACCTTTAAAATCTAATTTTAAGAAAAATGTGTTCATTATATGAAGCTTTAAAAAACAGAAAAATATTTTTAAAGCTAAAAGAAGCCTTGAGTAGTGTGGCTCAGTTGGCTGGGCATCATCCCGCAAAGGGAAAGGCTGCTGTTTTGATTCTAGCTCAGGGCACATGCCGGAGTTGCAGGTTCAGTCTCCATTTAGGGCGCATATGAGAGGCAACCTATCGGTGTTTCTGTCTCACACCAATGTTTCTCTCCCTCCCTTTGTCCCTCCCTCTCTCTAAAAATAACTAACTAACCAAGTATTTTTAAAAAAACTAAAAGAAAAGCACTCAAACTTCCATCATTCAAAGATAAATAATCATTTAAAATCTGGGGGCCAGCATAAGTCATATTTATTCCTATTATTCCTAATTAATACAGAGAAAGAGATTCAAATGGGTCCCAATAATCTAGAGATTCCGCCCCCTCAGAGAATAGACCACATTTGTTATATTTTACATTCACTCCTGTAAACCAGACGTTCCTGAATGTTTTTTGTTCTAAGCACATATTTTAAATATTTGCCCAGTACCTCTTTTCCCAATTATAGAAACTGATGAACCATAAAAAAGATGAGTAAGTCTTGTGGCAGACAAAATCTACACGGAAATCCCTTAATCCGGCCATTAGCCCTGCAACTGCTCACCTATTTCTGTAAAAGCCTTATTCTGTTGATTCGGAGACCGAGCGAAAATGAATTCCTCCTTCGCTGCCAGAGTATGGTAGTAAATGGAGTCTCAAAAGTAGAGGACAGAATTCAAAGGATGCTCTTAGGCCCTCTCCATCAAGCACAGAGGAGAGGAAATGACCAGGCATTTCTTAATTTGTTCTGGGAACTATGGCTCTATTAAAAGGCAAGCTGCTGGGACCTTAAAAGTGCACTACAGTGAAACACACAGAAGGCAAGAATGAGAAAATGAGTGCCTGATGATCTGCATCTGAGTGCACAGGCCAGAGCAACCCCCAGCGAGGGCTGCTCAGTGACAGTCTGGGACAGCGGAAGGGCCCATGTCAGTCAGGACTCATGCACACTGGCGTCCTGCTTTCCCAAGGGTCCACATGTATTCAGACCCACACATAACAAGGGAAGTGTGTATATGCAAGGTGGGGCAAAAGGAGGTATACAGCTGTGAGTACACAAAAGTTTATTTTTGTGTTATTATTTATTAATGATTGCATTATTTTCCAAATAAGTAACGGTAAACTTACTTTTGCCCCAACCTGTATGCAGTGAACAAAACCTAAAACAGAGACTGGAAGATGTTCTGTTAATAAATTAAAAGAGATTACTGGTTTGACTCTCACTGATGTAACAGATACTCTAATGGGCAGCATTCATCTAATGACACAGGAGGGTTAGCACCACACAACCCTGTGCCAGCCTGAGAGTGCATGTGGGGAGTGTTACAAGCAGGACCCTGATCGGGGAAGCAGCTGGCCTTCCTGGCTCTCCAGCCAAAAGATGGGAAGAAACATGGGGTGGGAAGTAGTTGCTCTGGATTTAGGTAACATTGAGATGCTGAGTATTCTGAGCATCCAAGAGGCAGAGAAACTTCAAGTCTTCAGAGAGGCTATGTCTAATGGGCGAGAAAGATCACACTCTAGGTCTCCGGACTCAGAATAGAAACCACAGTCCGAAATGAATTTACAAGTGAGGACAAATACTTTGAGGTGAGTGGAATCCAAAGGGAACATCTGGGCTCGTGATAAGCCACACTGGGATTAGGGGTTGAAAGAACTGGAGTACGTACAGCCCAAGCCCTTAACCTGAGACTATTTCCTCATCTGTAAAATAGGGTAAACAAGCCCTGACTACACAGCAGGGTAGTGTGAGGCTCAAAGAAGCAAGAGTAAAAGAAGTTTAGAGTGTATCAGAAACCACTAAGTTCTATATAAAGCCAGGGGACTATTTTATAATCTGAAATACAGGAGTCCAGGTGACCCCTATGGCCCCTTGGACTTTTAAGGTTGTAAGGTTCTGTATGGACTGAGTGTTCTACTAAGCCCAGGAAATTTTCATAAGGGTTTTCTAGTTATTATTCTAGGTCGTGACAGTGGTCAGCAGAGAGGTGTGTGAGAAGGGCATGGCTCCTGATTTAGGTGTCCCCCCGGAAAGCAGGAAAGGGTCAATAGAGCTGAAGAGTAAATACAATCTAATGTCAGCTTGAAGAACGTGAAGAATAGCTTGGCTTTCTTTTCTACTATATAATTCATCAGACAAAAGACAGAAGACCCTAGTGTATTTTACAACCGAGCAATCACATATTTACCTGGAAACAACTCAATCACAAAAACTTAAAGTCTGGTTAAGAGTCAAAAACGAAAGTGCAACAGATGTAATACAAAAAATGTGGGGGGTACTGAATGTGGGATGTGGGGGTGAGCAGGGCAGGCGAGAGCGATGGAGGAAACATGGGGACAAACGTAACTGGACGATAAAAATTTTTTTTAAATGTAAAATATAATCGGTACTCCCTTCCACTGCTTGGTAGAAGTTATCAGAATCTGTGGTAAACAAGTTTAGGCAAGTAGTCTATGAAAACCACTTTATTTTTCAAATTCTTGTGATGAAATTTTAATGATACCCACATAAATGAGGTGCTACTATGTGATTATCTACAGAGCCAAGAACTAAGAAGTATGTAAAAATAAGGCTTATAAGCAATCCAGAGAGCTACCACTAAGTTCAAGTACTAAAGAAGAGTATTCCAACCTAAACTCTACAGGTCCCCTGGATTCCTGATCCCAGAGCAGATCGGATGCAGGGAGTGAAGCAGAGCAGATTACCAAAGACGAGAACAACAGCCACGTCTCACCTACAGCAGCGGAGAGAGAAGGTGTAACGAGCAGTACCACAAGGCTCAACATTGTGGGGGTTACTATTTTACGGTATAAGGAACTGCCATTCATAATTATGACGACATCAATAAGAAAACAACTATATAAAATAATATCTATCGAAAAAACTGTTCAAATGTAGTGTGCTTTATATTTAAACTTTCAGGAGTTTAGTTTCAGTATTGGGACAATTCATCTGTGTGGAACATCTTGTTCCAGAGGAACTATGGGTACGAAAACTGTATTAAGTCAATACATACACAGGAAAATTCTAGCTTAGTAGTGAAGGTCTTCATTGGAAGCATATGGTAATTATTTATCATCATCTATCTGTATGGTAAAGCAATAACGAAATCCTCTTGGATATCTAGGCCAACTTCCTAGAAAAGTTGTTACTAAATGAATTTGTAAGTAAAAGTTACCTTTTTCAAAATGTTCTAGTAATAAAAATATTGGAGCCAGCAGGAGACAACACAGTGAGAACTAGGAGTGTAACCGGATCAAAGCGGGAGAACCTTAGAGATCAGATGCGACAGAAGAACAAGAGAAGAAAGAGGTTCAGAAAGAAACAGAAAAAATGGCGTGGGGGAGAAGTAGGAAGGGCCAGAGTCTCTGGGGCAGCAAGTGCGGGGAGAAACGCAGCCTGGGAGGCTGACCAGAGTCTTGGGGAAGAAAACAGAAGCGTGACATGGGAACTGCAGGGCTGGGCCACATGCTTTGGTTTCTCAAAAATGTTGAAAACAAGACTATACATGAAGCCTTAAAAAAATAGTAATTCTCATTTATGCAGAGGGTATTAGAACATAATTCATCAGTTTCTTCACTATATCTAATATATTTACACTCAATTTTGAACAACAAAGTTTTTTATGTATCCAAAGTGAGTTTTACAGTAAAAAGTGAAAAATCTAGGTTTTCTCCTTATCTAGCTGCAGCTATCTGTTCCTATATGATCCGCCATGTCTCTAAAAAGGACTCTGGAGTACTTAATTTAGGACTCCATTTCTCCTAACAATTGGACTTTTTGTTTTGGCCACTAAAAAAAAAAAATCCTATTGCGTGAGTGAGTTGCTGCTAGCTCTCCTCCTCCCAACCTCGTGATTTTTCTTCCCTGCCATTCCTGTTCGCACCCTCGTGGGGCTTCTCCTACCAAACGCTTTCAGGGGCAGGAAGTGGCGCACCGACATGCCACAGCACAGCATCGTGGCCTCCCACTGAGGCGTGCTTTCCAACTTCCCAGGCTTGGTCCAAGTAAACCTTATAAAAGACTCCTAGCTCACAGTTTTACACGTGCCCCAAATTATCAGTGAGAATAATGCATTCACCAAAAATAGTATGTAAGTATATCTGCTTTCATTAAGCTTAGGACACCCCCCCCCCCATGAAGATACTATATAATGAAACATCTAGTATTCCTTCCCTAATTGAATGTTATACTTAATGTCTGGTGCACTCACTTTTTATAGAAACTTTCATAACTTTTAGCTAGATATCTTCTTGCTCTCACTGCATGTCTCCACTTATAACAAACCACCCATTATCCTTCTCAATTGTTCTTGACCAGTTCTCTGTCATAGCAAATCAAAGGGGACCAACACCCTTTCCCCACCTGTATTCACTGTTCACTAATGACAATGAATGACAAAAGAGGTGGGAGCAGAGAAGGGTTGGGAGGTGTACTTGAAAACGTCATGGAGCAGCATCTGGTACAATTTCCCATCTGACTGAGAACTGCTTTAACAACCAAATTTCTAAAAGACCAGTTTGTAGTAATAAGGATATAAAAGACAGAAGAAATGAGAAGACATAGCAAATTATCTCAGTACATAGTTTTTACCTACAAAGAGGTATGAATATCATTATGAGAGAGAAAAATAGGCAAGAGCCTCATCTCAAACTTCATATGCTAAGGATCTCTCAGAAATTTCCTATGCAATCCAAAATACCTCTATGGTAGTCATAAATCTGAGTTTATAGTTGGCCGGACTTAAGTAGTAAAATATTCACCCTAAGTCTGTGGTGCTCAGCTAGTGATGTAGGCCAAAGAGTGATGCTGCAGACCGAAGAACAGGTGCCTTTCAGAATGGCCATGATATTGAAACCCCACTATTCCCGGTGGGTCTGGGGGGAAGGAGACTGGGGTAGAGCTGCAAGAAACTTGTGGGTCTGTGGAACTGGGGCTGGAAGGCAGAAGTAGGAGCTAAGAACATTGTAGGGAGAAAGTTACCCAAAGTTGCATTACTCACCGGGCAGAGTGCAACTTGCACTCTGTTTTTTCTCCAATCAGTGTGTCAGCAGTGGGACAGCATTCTAAGGCGAGGACCTTTAGACACGGCTAAGTAGCTGCAAGAAACCCTAAGCTGTAAAGGTTTATGTGGACTCTGGATGTACTCTAGCACAAGTGTGGGGTTCCTCTAGTGCTGTGGAGATGCAACACACACTCTGCCTTCCGGACAGAAGCAGCTAGAGAGGATAAAGGGAATCCCTACAGTAACTGCACACTTAGGGCTCTAATTTAATGACAGAAATATAAAGAATGATATACTTCCCAGGGTAATTACTGCTTGTATCTTAAGGAATTGCAAAGACTATAAACATGTTACAGGGCATTCCAGACATACCACAGATTCAAATATAATAGGATATTGGTAGGCAGGGGGAAGAAGCCCACAACAGCTGATTTTTGAAACATGAAAATAAAACTAATTGATGCAGTTGAATAGAGAGAAAAGGAAATCAGCCAAGATTTTCCTGCCTTGTCTATGCATTAAAAAAAAAATGAAAAAACAAAACAAAGAAGTTACTTCACACAGCCCACTGCTTTTCTAACAGACTGAATTATTATCAATTTGAGAGGAATTAAAGCTCCTCCATTAAAAATAAACACACACACACACACACACCCCACTCACATACCCACTACCTCTTGCTATGAAAAGCAAGTTTAGGTATATTAAATTATTAAAAATTAAGAGAACATCACTATAGTCAATTATAATGCAATCATCCCTAATGTGCATAGGCAGGGCAATAATAAATACAGCTCTAGTTGTTAATTAAATGTGATTATAATAAAAAACACTTTTTACTTTAATGGAACTGTAAAACTAAGTACATTGTTAAAAATACTTTCCTATACTACAGGGTAAAAGATTAAACAGAAAGGTGATATCTGGCCTCTCTCCAGGCAATTACAGTCACGCAACAACGGGGGTATGTCCTGAGAAATGTGTCGTTAGGTGACTTTGTCACTGTGGGAATGTCACAGAGTATTCTTACGCAAACCTGGACGGTACAGTCTACTGCATGCCTAGGCTATCTGGTCTAGCCTACTGCTCCCGGACTACATGCCTGCACAGCATGTTACTGTACTGACAATACAGTGGTTAGTAGTTGTGTATCTAAGCATATCTAAATACAGAAAAGGTTCAGTAAAAATATGGCACAAAAGATTAAAAAGTGGTGCTTGCTTTGGCAGCACATACACTAAAACTGGAATGACGCAGAGATTGGCACGGCTCCTGTGCAAGGATGACGTGCAAATCCATGAAGCATTCTATATTGTTAAGAGTAATGGGGGAAAGATGGGGACAAACGTGGACAATAAAAAAATTTTTTTAAATGTTTGAAAAAAAGAAGATTAAAAAATGGACCTAATCTATACAGGGCACTTCCCATGAATGGAGCTTGCAGGATTCAAAGCTGCTCTGGGCGAGTCAGCAAGTGAGTGGCGAGGGACTGTGGGGGCCTAGGACATCACTACACACTACTGTGGACTTTATAAATGCTGCCCCACAAGCCTCTCCCGGCCCCTCCAGACAAGGTAAGAAAGAGAACACCAAAGCTGTCAATGCTGCTCCACGAACAGGGAGGTGCACTGGGTTGACTGGAAATATCGAGGAGAAACTGGCTTGGCAAGGCACAGATCACCGTAATAGTGACAATCAGGAGGAAGTAATGACGGTGGCCTGAGGAGCAATGGGAATAAGAATCAAGATGGAGACATACGGGAATGTAGGAAATTGTCATGGCAGTGTGGTTTTGGCTACTGCATACTGGAGCAGTGGTCGGATGAAGGAACTCTGTGGCATTCATTTTAAAAAGAGGGTATTTGCCCTGCCAGGGTAGCTCAGTTGGTAGGAGCATCATCCTGATACACCAAAGTTGCAGGTTCAATCCCCAGTCAGGCACATGCAGAGTCAACCAATGAATGTGTGGGTAAGTAGAACAACAAGTCAGTGCTGCTCTCTCTCTCCCTTCCTCCCTCTCTAAAATCAATAAATTTTAAAAAAAATTTAAAAAGAGGGTATTTAACATGGAGAGGGTATTGAACTGAGAACACAATATTTGACTTTGGAAATCTGCTTTGGTTCCATTGTCCCTGTCTGGCACAAATGGCTCTCTCTAGCAGAGAACTGATGGAAGAAATGAAACTTTTCTATGCTTCACAGCATTATGACCTAGAAATATTTCCAAAGTACAGCAACAGGCTGGTTCTACACAATCACAAGAAACTTTTACTGAAGGTGCAGTGACAATTAATACTTGTTAAGATAGTTCCAGAGGACCTGTATCCTTATACAGGATCTTTGGTCCTCAACAAAGAATTTACAGCAATGGCCCTGACGGGTGTGGCTCAGGTGGTTGGGTGACGCCCCAAAAATCAAAGGGTGGTCAGTTCAATTCCCAGTCAGGGCACAGGCCTGGGTTGAAGATTCGGTCCCCTGGTCACGGAATGTACAAAAAGCAACCCATCAATGTTTCTATCTCACGCTGATGTTTCTCTCGCTCTCTTTCTCCCTCCCTTTCCCTCTCTCTCTCAAAATAAATACATAAAATTTAAAAAAAGACAATTGGTAGCATTAAGCTAGATTTCGGAGAGCTCTAGTACCCTTGGAAGACGTAGTGCGGGGGGGGAAAGGCTCCCCTGCGCTGCGACAGGTCGGGAGCGGACTGAGTGAGATCTGCGCCCAAAATTCAGGTGCCGTGCGTGTGAGGGAGCTGCCACGCGTGGGAGGGAGGTGCCGTGCGTGCAAGGGAGCTGCTGCCAAGCCCCACAGGCACTGCTCCTGTGAGAGAAAGAACAGTCCCTCCTGAACCACACATCCTTCCATTTCTTGTAAGAAAGCTTCTCATCTGGCTAAAGTATTTCCCACTAAATATGACTTTCTTGATAGAATTTCTTTTCTAACACGAAAATGGGACTAAAACAATGAGGAAAAAAAAAGAGACGATGACTAACAAGTTGTGTCCCTGCTTCGGCAGCAGGACTGAGAACCAAAGACTGAAACTGCACGGATGCCCTGAAGAGAGCAGTATAGGGAATAGGACAACTCAGGAGGTTTCTTTTCAGTTTTCTTTCCCTGAGAAGTTCTTATAGATCTTAGGTTGTAGACCTCAGTTTAAGGGGGCCACCGGGAGTCGCCAACACGGGGCCCTCAGATCCCCCAGCGGCCGGGCTCCCCCACACCCACCTCGTCATCGCTGTCCGACGTCTCTGAGTCCGAGGAGGCTGCAGGCTGGGTCACGGGGGGCTCCTTCTCCTCAGAGTCACTGCGTTTCCGCTTCGCCAGGGACAAGAGCTCCTAACAGGGCAGAAGTAATCACACGAGTTTTATTCAACAGAAAAGAAATATCCAGGAATAATAAAATGCCCACCCTCCCTAGATCTCTCCTATCTCTCTGTGCTTTCAACTGAAGGGACTTCCATCACATGAACAGACCA
The DNA here is from genome assembly GCA_004024845.1 of Tonatia bakeri. Taxonomy (NCBI): domain Eukaryota; kingdom Metazoa; phylum Chordata; class Mammalia; order Chiroptera; family Phyllostomidae; genus Tonatia; species Tonatia bakeri. Next base: position 116,148 of record PVIA01001201.1, read on the forward strand.
GCTACCAATGTTCCTAAGTGCTACAAGGAATATTTTCAAAATTGTCCCCTCGCTTTTAATGCCAAATATATGTCTGAAACGGAAAAGTGAATATAAAACTGACCTGGAGGCTACTTCCAAATTGTCGCCATTTTCTCTATAATCTACAGAAGTACTGATTCTCAAGAATATATATGATAAGAACCATGTTTACAAAGGTAATTCACTCACTGTTCTTGCTGGTGTAGCTAACCAATTCTCTGAGCATTCTCTTCCTGTAATTCATAGTAAAACTGGCATTTGTGGGGCTGATTTAAATAAGCTAACAAACTACAAGTTTTATTTTGAATGCTTAAGCTAGGGGGGAAAAAGAGAGTCTATTTCCAGTGGTTAATCCAGGATCTGACAACAAGCAGCAAATGTGCTGACCACTACATCAGAATCCTAATTAGCCCAAGTAGCTCAGTTAGTCAGAGCATCTTCCGACATGCTAAGGTGGTGGGTTCGATCCCCAGTCACAGCACATACAAGAATCAACCAATGAATGCATAAATAAGTGAAACAACAAATTGATGTTTCTGTCTATCTCTCCACTTTCCTCTCTCTAAAACCAATAAATAAAAACTTAACAAAAGAATCCTTATTTGACAACCCCAACATCCCCATTTAGCACTTCTGCTTTGTCCAGTTGATTTAATAATTCACCAGGACAATTAATGCCATTAAGTTATGGTTACAACCAGGGTCTGCTCTCTCACAGGGCTCCCCCGTCCCGCTACTCCTCTCCCACTCAGCCCAGTCACTTAAAAGTGCAACAAAAGGATCCTTGCTCTGATTCCTGCTCTCTGCTAATGTCAACACCAACCCACGATTATACTGTCCTTACTAGATGCCGGGTACTTTTCTACACATCTAACATTTAATTTTCAGAACAACCTTAAGGTAACTATCATTATAATCTCATTTTTTTTCTTTAGAATTGAGGGTGAGCTCTGTCACTTAGAAACTGGATAAAATGGACCCCTTTACGTTTCCTCAATGTCTCAATGGGGCTATGTTCCTCACATAGTCTCATGAGGACTGAATTCACACAGCAACAGCCTATGTGGTACACTCAGAAATGCAGAGGACGGAGGAACACGACCGCTGCAAAGTGGCTTGATGCAGACCCCATGTGCTACTTGCCAGAGCAAAGCAAGGATATGCAGCCAGTTATTGGGTGCTCCAATTTTTTTCTTGCCAATGATTTATGTATCTATTTGTTTATTTAAATATAACCATTCGTATTCAAAGATAAAGAAACTAAAAAGCAGGAGAGGTTAAGTAACTTATGCAAGGTAACACAGCTAGTACATGATAAAGTTGGGATTCAAACCAGACAGAATCCTAGCTCCTAATTCAGGCACCTTTACTAGTCTAAAACATTTTCCCCTTCTGCCAAAAAGAGAAAAATACAACTGATAATTACCAGTAGTATCATTCCTTGAGATGATGGTGCTATACAACTATGGATCAAGTGCCAAGATAGATTTTAAAATAATAGACTGCTAAAAAGTATCTGTTTTCTTCTTCCAGTTTCTTTCTATTTTAGGAGCATATCCTCCTTGGCCAGAATGAGAAAATGACCTTCTCGGATTAACAGCTGGCATGCTCTCTTTCATAAGCAGTCATGAAATGTTACTCTTCTCATTTCATCAGAGGGAGCTAGTACACCAACCTCCTGAAAAGGCTGAAGACAACACCACTTTTTCATGCCAAAACAGGTAACTCCTATTAACCAAATGCAGGTTACGCCAATATTTGTGTTCATGGTGTCTTCAAAACTTGAGATGTAATTGACGTACATTTTATCTTTTCTTATGTACAGTTCTATGGGTTTGACAAACAGTTAAATCACCCCCACAGTTAAGATATAAGACAGCACCATCGCCGCCCCCAATGTTGCTTTTATTTGAATTTGGTCAACAGGAGTTACTGTTCTGGTATGAACAAGTGAATGTTCTTGTTTTCGGTCTTTCTGAAAGCCGGCGCTCTTTATGTCCTTCCTCCATCCCTTGGCAACCACAGCCCTATTTGTCCCTGTAGATCTGCTTATCATAGAATATCATATAAATGAAATGATATAATATGTAGCCCTTTGAGCCTGGCTTCTTAGCATAATGCATTTGAGATTCATTCATCTTGCAGCAAGTATCAGTAGTTTACTCCTTTTTATTCCTAGGTAGTAGTCTATGAAATGGATACTTTGTTTATCCATTTACCAGTTGAAAAACATTTGGGTTGTTCCCATTTTAGGGGAATTATATGTTCAGATACAGGTTTTTGTGCAAACATTAAGTTTTCATTTTACTTTGGTAAATACCTATGAGTGGGATTGTTGGGTTATATAGTAATTTGTGTACGGTCTTAAGTATTATCGTTTTTCCTGAATTACCTTAATGGAAATTTATAAGCTTTACAAAGCCTTCTGGTAATTAATCTCTTTCCTGACCTCTGAGGTTCACGAATACACCAGAATTCTGTATAATGAGTTGATACCAACTCATTACAACAGGGATTTGGATATGCTATCAGTCAAATTCTTCTTTGAAACAATTAACTATTACGTGGGGTAGATGCCCATTAAAAGTTACTGTATCAAAGCGTTGTTAGCACTGCCTTTCTGTTAAAGAGGTTCCACTCTATACTAAAAACCTAACAAATGGCTCTCCTCCATCAACAAACAACTGGATCTCATGGGTACAGTCCCTCCTCTTACACGACCTTAAATACCATATTAACAACACTATGGAGACCACAAAGACCTTCTGAACATTGTGAAAAATACCCGTAAGTTGAGAACTGTATAGGAAGTTACTGGGGGAACTCAGGGCAAAGCTACTCTTTACAGCTGAGTCTCTTATATTCTATTGAGGGCTCATAAGTAAGTTGAACAGATCAACATGCAATGAAAGTTCTTTCCAACAATGCAAGCATGAACAGACCATCAGATTTTCCACCTGTAGGGGCTGATTTATCTAATGCCTGTGCTCAGCAAACCCATCTAAAACTGATTCACGCACAGGGGCTGAGTCTATCTGCAGGTCTCATCTTCCCGCCTGCTCCATGCTGACATTTCTGTGTCCAGTGGCTCTCTCTCACCATCATCCCTCTATTTCACCTCACCCAGTGAAAACCACCCTTACTGATCTCAGCATTCCTCTAGGGGAATGGCAGTGTGGAATGCCAGCATGGTATATCAAATTTAAGCTGAACTAAAGATCTGCTTAAAGTAATGCCAATGCCCAACATACTATGGGTATAGCTGTGTAGGATGCCATCTATGGCTTCTAGAGTAGTTTAATTAACATTGCTTAAAAGCTATATTTAACATTAAACTAGACTGTCAAAACTGAGACCCTATAATAAAGCAAATCTAACTGAATGAAGGTAATGTTTATTAAAACAGCATTATCCTGGTTAAGATTAGAATTCTAATCCATCAATATGTGAAGACTCAAACCTTAGGATTTAATCCCCCCACCCACCATTCACAAATAGTATGCTTTCTGTGATGTCATGTCAGAATTAACTTATAATATAGCAACTTAGCTCCCTCTCACTTACTGAAAAAAACAAACAAAAAAACCAACAACAAAAAAAACACAACTCATCTCTTTAATCAAACATCCCATGATCACATGTAAATGGGATACATATTCCACATCCTAGAAATATGGAATAGAAGTCCATATGGACAAAGCTGAGGTTTTTATAGACAATTAGCATGCTCAGCTCTTTTTGACTTCTTCATTCCACAAATATAACTAATATAAGTAATTACTACCAGCTAGGGTGACCACAACCAGAATGCAGGTTTGATTCCTGGTCAGGATATGTACGAGAAGGCAACCAATCAACGTTTCTCTCTCACACTGGTGTTTGTCTGTCGAGAGAAATGAAGGAATGTCCTTGGGTGAGGATTTACAAAAAAATTAATTAGCCCAGGCTGGTGTAGGTCAGTGGATTGAGCGCAGGCTGTGAACCGAAGGGTCACCGGTTCGATTTTCAGTCAGGGCACATGCCTGGGTTGCAGGCCAGATTCCCAGTATAGGGCGAGTGAGAAGCAACCAATACACATTGATGTTTCTCTCTTATAAAAAAAAAATTAATTATATCTAGTGAAAGTGCTAAGAGGGAAGTGAATCAAGTGAATGGAAACCTATCTGTGATGGGGAGATCAGGAGAGGCTTCTCTGGGGCAGGGGCATTTAGCTGAGACTAGAAACTCTGGGAGAGGGAAGAGGGGAGCAGTAATTTGGACATAAGTCTCTGAATATAATAGTTAAGGCCTTGAAGCTGACAATAGCTTGATTTAGTCAAATAACAGAAAGAGAGTCAATGTGAATGGACCTTAGCAGGCAAGGGGGAGAATGGAATGAGGCAGGTTAGAGCAAGAAGAAGCCAGATCACTGTGGTTTATAAAACAGGACCAGGAACCTGGCTTTTATCTGAAGGTGGTGGGGAGCCATCAAGTGGTTGTTGTTGTTATTTTTTCCTATCAAATGGTTTTAAGCAGGGGAGTAACCATCCCCTTTTCAAAGAGCACTCTGGCCCTGGCCATTGTGGCTTAGTTGGTTGGGTGTCACTCTCTAGACCAAAAAGTCTCCCGGGTGGGGGCACATGCCTGGGTTACAGGTTTGGTCCCAAGTCAGGGTGCGTGGAAGAGGCAACCGGTCAATGTTTCTATCCCTCTCTTTCTCCCTCCCTTCTCCTCTCTCTAGAATCAGTGAGAGGAAAAAAGCACACTCCTGACTGCTGGAGCCGACTAGAGGGGCCAGAGTGGAAGTGCAGAGAGGAGTCAGAAGGAACCACACCAGTGTCATCAGAGTAGATGGTGACCTGGACAAGGTGAGTAGCCACAGGGACAGAGAGAAGTGGGAAGACTCAAGAGATTCTGAGGAAACAGCACTAATTCAGAGGTTTAAATTTGAAATGTTAATACTTACTCTTTTATATCAAAATTGTTGGTAGAGGAACATGATCCCAAGAGTGGACACTGGTTACTTTTCAGGAGTAAGGGACAGAACTATTCTGTCAGCACGGTTTTGTGACACAGGGGTATTTCTGTTTTGTTGGAACTTTCTCAACAGAATGTACTATTTTTTTTTTAAGATTTTATTTATTTATTTTTAGAGAGGGAAGGGAGGGAGGGAGGGAGAGAGAGAGAGAGAGAGAGAGAGAGAGAGAGAGAAACATCAATGTGCGGTTGCTAGGGTACATGGCCTGCAACCTAGGCATGTGCCCTGGCTGGGAATCGAACCTGCAATGCCTGGTTCGCAGCCCGCGCTCAGTCCACTGAGCTACACCAGCCAGGGCAGAATGTACTATTTTTATAATTAAAAAATAACAAAGGAAAAAACCGAACAAAGAACCAAACCCCTCTGAAGTAATAATTCCCAAGAAGCAGTATACCAATCCTTTACATTTCACACAATTAGCACCAAATGTGGGAACTTTCCCTTCAAATTTCCAGCAAAGTATATATAATTGTAGACAAAATACTGAGTTATATATATGCCCACAACTTTACGGAACTTAAAAATAAAGTCAGTTTTCAATCCATTCAAAATAAGTTTTTAAAAGGTATATTTTATTTATTTATTTTTTAGAGAGCAAGGAAGAGAGGGAGAGAAATACTGATGAGAGAGAGAAACATTCATTAGTTGCCTCTCCCTCGCCCCCAACTGGGGAGCTGGTTGGCAACCCAGACATGTGCCCTGACCAGGAATTGAACTGGTGATCTTTCAGTTTGTAGAACAATGCCCAACCCACTGAACCACACCAGTCAGGGCCATAAAAGTTTTAAAAAATTCTACTACTATTACTTGTTTTTACTTAGCTCCCTCTCCTAATGCACTTTCTAACTAATGCACATTTCTACCCCTTAAAGGGATATCATTATTATAGCAGAGGGGTTAGACTATGAACCCCTAAACTGACAATGTGCCTTAGCTCTATAAGTGATCCTACTCTAATCAGGTTAGAAAACTTGGTAAGCAGCATTTGCTAAGTAGTATGTGCTTATTCAACAAAGGCTTATTAAGTGCCTACCCTGTGTCAGTCAGGCATTATTTTCAACTACCTACTTGATGTCTCCACCTAGATATCTCATAGTCAACTTTAAACTCTACAAATGTTAAGAATGACTCATGATCTTAACCTTTAAACCTGATCTTCCTCCAGAGTTCCCTGTCTCCAACCAGAGCCTCCTTATCCTCACCCCAACATCCAATCAGTCAAGTCCTCTCAGTTTTATATCCTGAATATTATGTCCAATCAAATCTACTTTCTGTTGTCTCTATAACTACCATACCAATCCAAGTCAGGTATTCATTCAACAAACATTGATAGGGTGCCTGCTGCATGCCAGGCATTGTTCTAGGTGCAGGGATACTACAATGAACAAATAGCCTCGCCCTCCTGAAGTTTCCATTCTAGTGAAGCTTCTTCCACCTGGACTCTTCTATCTGCCACCCAACTGGTGGTGCCCCCTCTCTAAATGACTATCTACATAGCAGCCTGGGAAAACTTTTTTTTTTAAGTTTTATTTATTTATTTTTTAGAGAGGCGAAGGGAGGGAGATCGAGAGTGAGAGAAATATCAATGTGTGGTTGCCTCTCGCCCACTCCCCTACTGGTGACCTGGCCCACAACTCAGGCATGTGCCCTGACTGGGAATCAAACCAGTAACCCTTTGGTTCGCAGGCCAGCGCTCAATCCACGGAACCACACCAGCGAGGACCCTGGGCAAACTTTTTAAAAGGCAAACCTTAACATCTCTTCCTGTTTGAAAATCCTTCAAAGGTTTCTCATTACCCTCAGAATAAACTCCAAAGTCCTTAACATTGCCAACACTGCCAATTGCTTTACACTTTTTAACCCCAGCACACCATAAGATAAAATTACATACATGTACCTTATAACCCAGTATACATGCACGTACTTCTATATACACAAATCACAAGTTTCACAGAATAATATTATTACTAGGTCTGACACATTTAATATTTTCTATTCGCTTCAACTTCATTTCTATACTTAATGCTCGTTGTGATCCACTACTAGGTTTTCCATCCTCAGAAGGTCCAAACGGTCTGCTTCTGCAGATTCATTTGTACCTGTCCTTCTCCAATTTCAGTAACTGTGTTTCTTTCAGTTTCATGACAGTGCTAGAACCTTCCTGCCTTAATGCTTTTGTACCTGCCAGTCCTTCAGCCATGAATAGTCAGCACGTCCTTCATTCGTGAGTCTCCTAATCTCCTTTTCCCTAACACAAGGCTCAGGTTAAATGTCACTCCCACCAGGCTACTATAGCCTTCATACATAGTCTATAGTGAAACGACTGAGCAACGCTGCCCCTGCCCTCTCTCCCACCCTGCTCCGACTCCGCTCCTTTTATCTCTTTCATGTAAGCTCCTTAAGACAGAAACTGCTTCCATTTTGTTCACCCAACAGCCCTAGTACCTAGCACTGTCCAACACTTTTATTGAAAAATAAATAATCTTTGCCACTGGAGAACTTATAATCTAGGAAGGGAGCAATAAGTACATAGACAGAACTGGTGTCAAAAGATGGGTTTTGAGCATTTCCTAAGAGCCTCTCTATTAAAGCTGCCATGGGACTCAACCCTTCCAGTACTATTTCTAAGAAAGTCTGGTGGAATTAAGAAATGAGTTACGTGAAAAATTATGACACACATTAAAAACTTCACAAGTCAACACAGACACTTCTCACAAGTTCATCCTGGACTTTAAACTCTGCTCTACAGTCCTAGCCAGAGCTCAGTTGGTTAGAATGTCACCCAGATAAGCCAAGGTTATGGGTTAGATCCTGGTCAGGGCACATACAGGAATCAACCAATGAATGCATAAGTGAGTGGAAAGACAGATCGATGTTTCTCTTTCTCAAATCAGTAATAATAAAAAAAATTAAACTGTGCTCTAGTGTAAAAAAAAAAGACTATATTAATAAGAAGCACAGCTTTTAAACTTCTCAAGTTTAACAGAGTTTTATGGAAGAATACTTTATAACATTGATATTTTTTGTATACATTGTCTAAAAATAATTCCTAGAAAATACTTTAGGGGACCTATTCTCTCAAAGACAAATTCAATTATTATTACTTTAAGCAGAGTGAACAGAGTGAAAAAGGACATGGCAATTTTATCACTATTTTAAATAAGAAAGGAAATTATGAAATAAAGTATGCCAATATGCATGTAGCTCAATTTTTTTGTCTTAGAAGGCAGAGTAAAGTTTTTATAAATGTTGTATTGATCTGAATAGAGAACTCTAATTCCTTTATTACCTTGGACACTTTTCATTTTCTACGACCCACTGCATAAATATTCCATAAAAAGTCACACACACACACACGTGCTACAATCATCTCCACGGAAGCACGTGACAGGGTAAAAGGCCTAGATTTGACTCAAATTCTGTTGTGTTTTCTTTTCCCAAGAGGCACCAAAGACAACTATTTTCATGATTTGCAATTTTTAAATGTTGAAAAAAGGACACGGCCAACATAAAAAGCAAGGTCGCTATCAAGTAACATGTTAAAAAGAAGTCCTTCAAATTCTCTAAGTTTTAAGTTTTAAAAAGCACTGAGAGTTAATACAAATTTAAACAACTCCAATTCAGTTACTACACATTTCTTACCATCGAGAAGAATGGCAAAAAGAAAGGGGCCTCAATAAAAAGCCTCCCAATAATTCAAATAGCTTAATAGATATACAAGAACCAGCAGCTCTGTCCCCTTAAACATCTCTGTTAAGTTCCTTCAGTTACATCTGTACACACTCTGACAAGACAGGAAGTTATTTCTCTCCCAAACTACTTAAGAGTGTCTTACTAAAAAGATTAACTTACATACAGAAGGCGGTCTAAATCATTAACATAAATAAGTACCTGGTAAAAATGCAGAGTCCAGGGCTCTATCCCCTGAGGGTCTGATTTAACAGGTCTGGAATGGGAGCCCCCTGGCAAAGTATATTTTGAATAAGCAAACCAGACAGCTTTGGACACAGGTGGTCCTCCTACTACCAGAAAAAAATAGCATAGATGGCTCACCTGCCTCACCTTTGGTAACGACTAAGTTGGAGATAATATTTCTGACATGAAGGCTTAGATTCCCATCTGGAAAACCCAAGGACAAAGGACCACCTTACTAAGTGTGCTCCACTATCACACCAGACACTCAGAGACTTGTCGTGGTTTGTACTTTTCCACAAGGACAATACACAAGGCAGCAAATATGATGTTATAACCCTAATGAAGACCTAGAACTAAATGGAGCAGCCCAAGGCATCTTGGTTAGGAGAGGCCCAGAAAAAATTAGTTTTGTTCTGAGGATCCTTAAAGAACCCCTGCACCAGGCTGACTTTGAACTTCTGCTAACAGTCTCTGGTGAAATTTCTGGAGGGCAGAGATCTTTCTTTGACTCTTCCGACAGCCTGGCCACAGCGCTGAACGGACAGACTGAAGGCACTGGTGCCTCCGTTAGGATGTGCAGGGAAAGGGAATTCTGATCTGGTTCCCATCTGATAAAAGAATGCCAGTGAATGGTTCAAGGGAAGGAAGTCGAAATTGCTGTTAAAATGTATTAGGTATTACTTACACATTGCATGCTAATTTCTTTTTATAAATAGATAGTTGGGTTTAAAATTGCAATCCTCTCCAATTCCTAGTTCAGAAAAGTTCTGTGTGGATCTGTCTATCACAAAAGGAAGCTCTCAACTCATTTCATTTGTCAGATTCTGTGGAAAATCACTAAGGACAGAATAATTTGCTCAGTTCATTCATCATCTGAACAGATTTCTTGAGAGTACCTTCCCAAGGAAGCCCCTGTCCAAACTATTCAATATATTTTAGAAACACAAATTGTAGCAATATGGAAAATGGCCTTGAAACATTCTCATTTTGCAATACGAAAATTGAAAAGACTAACAGGTTAAGTCAGTATAGTGAAAAGAGTGTACATCTTGTTGTCCTGCAGATTTGGGTTTAAATTCCAACTCTACCACTTACAAGTTGCATAAATCTCTAAAAGTTACTTCTTCAACCTCCATTTTCCTCATATGTAAAAGGAGAAAATGATGCCAACTTCACCATAATTTAAAAACTTGACACTGTAAATAAAACACCTAATTAAGGTGACTAGTTCACTCTAGGCACTATGCAAATGGTAGCTGATGTTATTGTGGATACATCTACACTTCTAGGTCAGATAATAGTAAAAAAAATTAGAAACGGTTCTAATTCTAATGTGTCCTAAGTTAGTCTAAAATTATTAATCAAACTTTTAGAGTCAAGAATATATATTTTTATATTTTTGCAAATGTCAGGAGCCTTTCAGTGAGAACACTTTCAACTTACCTTTCAAATCCTATCCCAAAACAACTCTGATGGCTCTCCATAGGCCCCATTACTTCCTCACTCCCATTCCACCATTTTCAAAATAGCCCTCTTTTCTTCAATAGTCTCCAGCCTCTCCTTTCAAAGCCCTCCCATTTCATGCCCTAATATTTTAGTCCTGAGACCTCTGGCCTAATACAAAGGACTTGCACAAAACCATTTGTACAAAATCTTTTGCAAGTGCGTGTACCAACATTCTTACAATAGCCCAATTAGCTATACAAGGCTAAAGTTATATCTAGATTTTACAGTTACAACCGAAGATACATAGCTAGAAAACAGCGCAGCCCAGCCTAGAACACGAGTTTTCAGATTCTAGGTTCAGTACTTTTCCCTACTCAACTTATAAAGCTACCACTTCTTGCATTGTCTTTATATCGTTTGTTCACAAAACATGGGGGGAAACTCTCTTTGTATCTCCTGGCATCATTATAGCATTGCTACAAAGGACAGCTTTCTCCCTACAGTATTTTCTAGAGTATATGAACAGTTCAAGCAACCCCAAGACACTAAGACCAAAAGTTACTTTCAACAGTTTCTGCACAATCTTCAAGTAAGAAAGAATTCTAGGATGCTGCATGAAAACGGCCAAGAGGCCTCCGCTGCAGTGCCTCCATGCAGCCCTACATTTCTCCACTTCTGCCCTCTTTCCTCATCCTAAGAGTTTTCTTCAACCTGACACCTCATCAGGGACCCTTCTCAACCAAATAGATTCGAGCGCGCACCTAAGTCTTCCTCGTCCAGCACGGCAGAGGTTCTCTTGGACATTTGGGATTGTCCCTCCTCTCCGTCCACACCCCTCGCCTGAAAAACTTCATCTCCCAGAGCCCGCACCTTCTTGGCCACCCCCACCTTCAAAGCCCCACGCTTACCCCTTGCACCTCCTCCAAAACCTCCCAACGTCCTGGGTTGGCGGGCGATACTTCCTATCTCTCCTGGCCCGGATCGCCTGGCCTGCAGTCCGCTGCCCCGATCTGGCCCCAAGAGATCACGGACCCTTCTGGTCCCCCGAGTCCGAGGCCCACCAGCCTGGTCCCTGCCCCGCCTCCCCGCCCAAGGCGCCAAGTCCTCGGGGCTCCGTCTCCAGGCCCCGGTCAGACTCCAAGGGCCCCAGGAGCTGCGGGGAGGATAGGAAGGAGGCGGCAGCGGTAGTCAGGACATGGGGTGGGTCGGGCGCTGGAGACCGGAGGCACAGGGCCCGACCGGCTCCCGGCTCCCGTGGCCCGGACCGAGCCCTCCCGCTCCGCCAGCCCGCGCCTCCGCGGCCTGCCCTCACCTGATCCAGGTTTTCATCGCTGCCGCTGTCCGTGTCCGAGTCGATCACCACGCGGCCTTTCCGCTTCTTTACCATGGTGGTCCCCCGGCTCCCACGCCGGACGCCACCCGGACTTCCCGCTAGCCCGCCTGCCAGTGGGACCGCCACGGTCACTGCCGCCGCCGCCGCCGCCGCCGCCGCCGCTCGACCCACACAAAGGCGACCGCGCATGCGCGCTCCGCTCCGCCCCTGGCCCCGCCCCCCGCTCGGTGCACGCCGTTCGCCGGCGCTCGGCGCCCCGCCCTACCCTGCTCCCGACGTAGCGTGGGAGGCGGGGCGCAGCACAGGGCTCGGTTCCCGGCAGTGGGTCACTTTCCCTTTCCCTGCGCGTACCCCTGGAGGCTTTGGGTGTGTTTACGCTCCAGGGCCGAAGCTCGGTGTCCTGCCTACCTGTCGTGGACTGGAGCCGCAAGCTTCTGGGTCCTCTCTAAGGAGCCTTTGAACTGTCCTATACTGTTGAAGTGTCGAGGGCGACGTCAGGAGCTGCCCTCCTGGGAGACACAAGTCGCTTGGACCGCGCCGAGGCTCCTGTTGGGGGAATAAAGCTTTCCTACCTAGGTAGTGCAAGTGGCAACTGAGCTGGGACCTGGAGGATGCATTTCAGTGCCCCCCCCAAAAAAAAAAAAGTGGAGGGGAGGGTATTCTGAACAGAGAGAACCGCGTGGGCAAAAGCCACGATAATAGAAAAAGTTGAGTTCAGGGAACTGAAAGTTCATTATGGCTGACCAGATGGTATGGAGTGAGGGGATAAGGATGTGAAGGGACCCAGCGGCCACATCATTCAGAGGCCAATAAGAAGTATATATGAAGAAGTATTGAAAGATTAAAAACTGAACAACGACATTATTAGACTTGTGTTTTTAAAAGATTACCCTGATTGCAGTGTGGTGAATGCATTCAAAGGGAGGGAGACTTAGGGCGGGGAGACCATTTAGGCTATTGGTATCATTTTTAGCAAGAGTGGTGTCCTGAGCGAAGGAAGAAGTGTAAATGAACGGATATTTGGAAGGTAGAATTACCGGGACTTGGAGATTAGTGGGGGAGAGGGGTAGGTAAGGTGAGGTCCCAGACATAATTATGTTCAGATTCTGGCATAGGAAGCTGGTGGTAAGTGGGCCTTTCATCGAGATAAGCAACCTCTGTGGGAGGAGGTATGGGAAACTGGTGTATGTGGGAAATAAGGTCAGTTTTGTGCCTCTTGAGTTTGTGGCCAGCCGATAAAAAGGACAGCTCCAGAATTGATATCTTTGTGGGATTTGTTATATAGGGTTGGAGCATAAGAAATAACAACTTGAAACTGTTCCCAAAACCTTTTGAAATCCATTAACTCATTATTCTGGTAGTGAACTTGGAAGTCAGATCCCAGACTTCCCAAGGCATTATTGGGCAGAGGCAGGGTGATACATCCTTGGTCTCTGGCTCTCTTTTTCTGTCTAAATTTTATATTTTCCAGCAGGTTTAAAATACATATCACAAATGTGCATGCCTTAAAATAATATTATAATAAAGAAAATATATCACATATAGAGACATTTCTTGAACCAGACACATATGTAGATGTCCAGTTTGCTGCCAGTTAGCTTGAAAAGGTGTTCAGGATTCAGGTCGAGAAAACTAATGCCCAGCTACTGCTTTACTCCAAAGGAGTTTTTCTAAGATACAAACCGTAGACTTCTGTCCCCCAAGACATCCTTGGAACTGAGGCTATGGCCAAGATGATCCAAAATGACCAGGCCAACTCCCCCATTTCTAGCCACATTGAAGCCTGGTGCCCTTCTGCAAGGTAGGATCCTCCTTTTGGTGACCCAGCCATTTCCTATTGGGCCCAGGGTCTAAAAACGGGCTCAGATCTGAAAGTGGGAAAAGGACTGCTCTCAGCCCTCTGGCCACCCAACCTTGATTTCTTCTGATTGAAAGTTGAGGAGTACTCTTTTTGGTTGCCCATCTCTTTCGCCTTTGGGGATGCTCTGTTCTGTTAGACATTTCCATAATTCTCTGGGGATCAGGCCTTCTTGGGTATAACTCTGACCTTTCTACTCATAATGCATCTACCTAGCTTAAGGCAGTTAAGTACTGCCACCTGGCTAACAGCCTCTTGTTTCAAGATCCTATCACCCTATTGCTGTTAGCCAAGTTTTGTGACAGCCTCTCCTACTGTCAGCCCCTCTGCTGAACTTCTAGTGATGCTGGTATACATCTTACCATCACACTCCATATAGCCTTGGTAAATGGAGTATCCTCTCTGTCTTCCCATGGAACGTAATCATTTGGTGGAATTTCTGGCCTTACGTAGTACATCTGTTTTGTTGTTTGTGCTCACTTCTAAGCTTTTCAATCCCCTCCCACACCTTATGTTTTTGTAATTCTGGCATGTGGGTTGTTGGATTTTTCCATGCTTCTCAGAACCATTGTAATCAATTTGCACCATTTCCTGGGGTCCTTGGCAGAGTGATAAGTTCTGTATCTTGGGAGAGTGCTTCCAAATCAATAAACTTTCCCTAATCCAATTTTACATTCTAGTCCCCTTGATCAAGCATCCTCAGAATCCAGTGTCTTGCTACTCTCCCAGCTTTTGCCATTACATATTTAGCTAGTTCTTGTTGCTCCTTTGGGGTATAGTCCCTTTCCTCCCTCATCAGGTATAATATGTCCCCTACTGGTTATGTAGTATCTTAACCCTAGTTATTGGCCTAGTGTCCAGGAGGGAAATAAGGGTGGATATTGAGGAGGGCACCTGTGTGCTCTTACAGGGTACAGGCTTCTTCACTGTCTAATAGCAACAGAGGTTTGCTGGATGGTGAGCCATTTCTTCAGGTTCAGAGGATTCAGGAGAGTCTGAGAATTAAGATTTTCAGTGGCACCAATTAGATAGCCCGATCCCAAATGTCATGGTCGCATTACTAGAGCCTAGGCCTTGACCTTGGCTTAGCTGACCTGCCTGGCTTTGGGAGTATAACCTTACTGAAGTTCAGACTACTTTGATGATTATCCTGGGCCTCAGCTTTCCCTGCCCATCCACTGCAGGTGTCGAAGTCCTATTCATAAGCTGTTAAGGAGGCCCTCTGGCGTCCACACTTGACTTTCAGTAATAGCGACCCAATTCCATATTATAGTTGCTGTGCCCCCCCAATATTTTTCAAATGCCTTTATACACCCCAACTAGCTAGCACATTCCCTTCCACCAGTATACTATCACTACTTACCAGTGATGAACTATTTAATAGTTGGACCACCAGATCTTCATTGCCAAATGTGTGGTGAGTAACTCAGTTTCTAAACAGTATTTTATTGCCTCCTTTCTTGGACTGCTCTTAGCACCAGCTGTTGCAGATTGGGTTATCCAAGAAGCAGACTCTGAGATGGAGTTTAGTGTTCAGGATGCTTATCAGGGGGTGTCCCTGGTATCGACAACTGCGGAAGGGAGGGAAAGTGGCAGAAGCTGAACTGCAGTGTGTGTCTGACTACACTGATCACATGTGCACTCTGAGGCTAAAATAGATGGTCTGAGTTGTCCCACATTGGGCTGAAGTAGCTAGACCTTTATAGCCTTGCCTCATTCAGTTATTCAGTGGAGGCCTTTTGGGAAGGCTGTGACCCTGGGTAAGTGGTCTCTGCAGCTTAGCCAGAGGCTGAAGTATCTAAGAGCTAAAGGCCATCAGCTAGGCCAGCAGTTCCTTCCTTCCTAGATGACACATTTCTCTGCCCATCTAGAAACTGAAGCACAGTGAGGTTCCTAAGGTCGCACAGTTGGTAAGTAATGGAGCCAGTGTGATTCCAGAGTGGTGGTCTTAATTACCGTCACCTACCACCTCTGGCTAGTCTGGTAGGCATGCAACTGCAGCCTGCTTATCCAAAGCAGTCAGGAGCTGGCCCACTGGAAATAACTTTAGTGTAAAACAGATAGAGGGACAAGATTGTAAAGGTGGTCTAGACGGGACACAGAGGCAGAACCACAGTAACCAAAGAGGGGACCAGGAAAGGAAAAGTTTTCTAGTGGGTCTGCAATGCTGCAGGAGAGGGGCCTTGGGCAGCTAGCATGCCCTGTCCATCACCCTGGCTACATCTGGGAGCCTGGGAGAGAATGATATGCCGCTTCCACAGTTCAGAGAAAACAGCACTTCACAGCCTAAATCCAAATCCATGTCCTTTGAAGCCCTGTTCTCCAAGCAGTCCCGTAATCCAGGAAGGTTTTTCCTCTTGGAAAGAGACTGTATAGCTTCGCTGACACAAATATTCTTCGCAAAGATCCTTCTAATAGTAAATTGTTGGTCAATCCTGTAAATCACTCCCTTTGCCTTTGGTTAGTAGGGACTGGTTTGCCAGAGTCTGATCACTTTTCAGTATTGAACTGAGCAGCCAGACTTTGAGGAGAGAGGAACAATAGACTGGAGACTGAGTTCATGTTCCTCCTCTGGATAATACCATAATTTTCTTGGATGGCCCTTCCTCTTTCTTACTTCTCTGTTTTGGACTGGGTGACTCTTGCAGCCTAAAATCATCCCCTAATGTCTATTGTATGAGTGGAGTAATATTTTTCTACCCACTCTTCTAATGTACTTCTGTGGTTCCTACTACTAGAAGGCAGCGTGGTCACACTCCTCTGTTATACTATGCTTTTTTAAAAATTGATTTATTTTTAGACAGAGGGGAAGAGAGGGAGAGAAACATCAATGTGTGGTTGCCTCTCATGTGCCCCCCACCGGGGACCCAGCCTGCAACCCAGGCATGTGCCCTGACTGGGAATGGAACCAGCGATCCCTCAGTTCACAGGCGGGCACTCCATCCCCTGAGCCACACCAGTCACCAGTCAGGGCTGCTGTTTTGTTTTGGTTTTGTTTCTTCTTTTTTTTTTTAAGATTTTTATTTTTTTTATTTATTTTTAGAGAGGGAAGGGAGGGAGAGAGAGAGAGAGAAACATCAATGTGCGGTTGCTGGGAGACATGGCCTGCAACCTAGGCATGTGCCCTGACTGGGAATTGAACCTGCGGTGCCTAGTTCGCAGCCCGCGCTCAATCCACTGAGCTACACCAGCCAGGGCTTGTTTCTGTTTTTTTAAAGAGGAGTAAAAAGGCAGAAAAGGAACAGATGAAATTAAAAGGAGAGGAAGAAGGGAAACTCCTGCTGTGTTGAAGGAAGAGCTTCAAGCCAAAGCTTCTTTTGATGTCTTCTCGAGGCTCTTCCTTTATTCATCCAACAAATGCTTTTTGGACACCAGTCAAGGCCACACGTGTTTCTAGGTTCTGTTCCTTTGAGTAAAGTGTAATTTGGAGAGTTAGGATAATGTAGGGCATGTTCTAATCTCTCCCAGCTCTTTTAGTTTTTGAAGTACAGAATTAATATATGTCCATTGTAGATAAGAAATCCAAATACCAGCACATACCACCCACCCCACCACCACCACCACCAAAAAAAAAAAGAAAAAAATCCAAATACATAAAAAGGAAGCCCTTACTCCCTTTCTCTGTCAATCTCATTCCAAGGAATAATGCCTATGACCAGTTTGGTGTTTATTGTTCCAGATCTTTTGGGGAATACATGCAAGCACACCCAAAAAACAGTATCGTATAACATGTATTAGCCTGTAGGTGGCCTCTCCCAGCAGTGTTAGACTGGTGTAACTCAGGCCACCGCTGCCCAAGGGAGTCTGAGGAAGCACTGTGTGTAACCACAAGGTAGTATCTATCACCGTAGGCCTGGGCTCTGTGACTAAGTTGTATGGGTTGAATTTGTATTTAATAGGAAACATGGGGCCCTGGCTGGTGTGGCTCAGTTGGTTGGAGCGTCATCCCACAAAGGGAAAGGTCACCAGTTGGATTCCCGGTCAGGGTACATGCCTAGGTTGCGGGTGCCTCCTGGTTAGGGTTGTTTGAGAGGCAACTGATCCATGTTTCCCTCACATTGATGTTTCCCTCCCTTCACCTCTCTCTAAAAATAAAATCCCTGGCTGGTGTGGCTCAGTGGATGGAATGCCAGCCTCAGTGGATAGAGTGTTAACAAAAGGGTTGCCGGCTCGATTTCCAGTTTAGGGCACATGCCTGGGTTGCAGGCTGGGTCCCCAGTGCAGGGTACATGAGAGGCAACCACACATTGATGTTTCTTTCCCTCTCCCCTTCTTTTCCCCTCTCTAAAAATAAATAAATAAAATCTTTTAAAAAATAAATAAAATCTCTTAAAAATAAAATCTCTTAAAAAAATAAACGGGCAACATGGGTTTCCTTGTATTTATTATTTCTTCCTTGAAAGTAGGAACTAATTTGAATATGTAAGGTTAGCTCTCTGTCTGGCCTCTTATTATAGCTCCATGGTTTATAACCTAAGCACACGTAACAGATGTTGTTTATATGCACACACTCTGGAGTGTCTTCTCGTCAAAAAGTACTCAAGCCCTGGCTGCATGGTTTAGTTGGTTGGAGACCAACTATATGTGACTATTGTCACATATGGCAAGAAGAAAATTAGGGATTCTTCCCTGGTCAGGGCACATCCCTAGGTAGCAGGTTCAGCCCCCATTGGAGTGTGCATGGGAGGCAACTGATCAGTGTTTCTTTCTCTCCCCCTTCATCTCTAAAATCAATAAATATGTCTTTGGATGAGGATTTAAAACATGTTAAAAAATACTCAAGGGAGCACGTCAGAATGCCAAGGAATGAAAGGTATGTTGCCATAGGGATAATGTATCTTCAAATTTACTTTTATAAGTTAATTATTTGCCAACTTTGGTATTTAAGTGTGATTAATTACTCATTACTTGAGACATATCACAAGTGATTGTAACATACTTCGAGACACTAACACAAGTGGATTTAATCCCGTAATTTAAATTCTTTATCAAAAGCCTATCTTGGTGGGGCTTATTTAGCAGCACAGGGTCCCCTGATTTACACGTTCGTGTGTCAGACATTCAGTTGAGCACCTGTCCTGTGCCAGGCACTGAACCAGGTGCTAGGAAAACAAAGGTGAACAAGACACCATTCCTGTTTACAGCAGAGTACAATGGTTCTTGGGCTTTCCTGAGGAGCACCTAGGAGCTTGTTAAAATGTAGGTGAAAAAATTGTATTTTTAACAGGTACCCATAGTAATTCCTCAAGCGTATGGGATGGTCTCATTTTGCAAAACACTAGTCTGGAGACAGACAGAGTCTCAAAAATCATATAAGGGGGTCAGGGTCAGGGACTTTTCTGTGCCAATTGTTTCCTAAAATAAGCAGTCCATGCACATGATAACGAAGTGTTCCGAAAGCTGAAGTTGGGAACACCCACTGAGAATGCCCGGGTAGGTTCGAAATGCAGAAGAATGCAGCCTTCCATGAACAAGTTGTCAATACGTAGTTTCCAGGAGATTCTCAATCATTAATCTATGCGCTTAAATGTTCATCGAATGCCTACTTTGACCCAGATTCTGTGGGGCATTTACTAATGTCTAAAGCTCCCCCTATGTCCTACTTTCTGTTATTTCTACTTCTCAGAAGCATTACTCTGTTGATTATTGCTCTTCTTTTCCATGTCTTCGATCTCTTTTTCTGCTGGCTCCTCCCTTTTAACACGTCTCTTTTGTCTGGCCAGGTGGCTCAGTTAGCTGGAACATCCTGTATACACAAAAGGTTGCAGGTTGAATGCCTGGTCTGGGCACATACCTAGGTTGGGGGTTCCATCTCTGGTTGGGGTGTCCACGGGAGACAACCAATTACTGTTTCTCTCTCACATCAATAGTTCTCTCTCTCCCTTTCTCTCTAAAATCAATAAACATATCCTCAGGTGAGAATTAAAAAAAGAAAAGTAAAGTAAAAATGTGTCTCCTCTTGCTATACTCATGTTCTCTTCTTCACAGCCCTTTTAGTTAGGATGCTTTTGGCTGCAAGTAGCACAAAACTCAACTTCCATCAGCTTAAACAAAAGCATCTACTGGCTCTTATGACTGAAAAGTCCAGAAGCAGTTCTGGCTTTAGGCAAGGCTTGGTTCAGCAGCTGAAATGATGTAAGAAGGAGCCCACTTTCTGTTCTTGGTTCTGCCTTAATTCTTGGTGTTCCACCCCACTCACACCAAGGCGGCTGTAGGTCCTCTCCTCATGCTTGCAAAATGGCTCATATTTGCCCACCGTATTACCAAGGGAAAGATAGAAGATCTCTCTCAGGAGCCTCCAAGGAAGAAGGGGGAAGCCACTTCTTCCTGAAAGGGCCCAGTAACTCCTTGGCACTAACTGGGTTAGTTGTCAATTACTGAACCAGTCCCTGGAGCCAAAGGGATGGGCTGTGCCAATTGAACTAAGCCAGGTAGGGCAACCCTTGGAGTTGGATTTGGAGTTAATCCTGTCCAAATCACATGGCTGAGAATGGAGGAGTGGTTTTCTAAACAAGATTTGGGGGCATGGTACTAAAAGGAGAGGAAATACTCTGCATAAGAGCCATGCTTCTGGAATTATAGGCTAGTTCATCCTCCACTGACTCTTTTCTTTTTACAGCAGTGCATAAGCTTTATTTTATATTTTTCATCTATTGATTTTAGAGAGAGGAAGAGAAAGGGGGGGAGAGAGAGAGATCAATTTGTTGTTCCATTTATTTATGCATTCATTGGTTGATTCTTGTATGTGCCCTGACCAGAGGTTGAACCCACAACCTTGGTGTACAGATACAATGTTGTAACTAACTGAGCTACCCAGCCAGGGCCTTCCACTTATACTTTAGCCTTGAATCCAGGATAAGTATCGTTCCCCATGCCCGGATCATTAATTTTGCCAAGCCTCAGCATTCTGCCTCATGGGGTGGAATACATTCTCATATTCTTTTTTTTTTAAAGATTTTATTTGTTTATGTTTAGAGAGGGAAGGGAGGGAGAAAGAGAGAGAGAAACATCAATGTGCGGTTGCTGGGGGACATAGCCTGCAACCTAGGCATGTGCCCTGAGTGGGAATTGAACCTGTGATGCCTGGTTCACAGCCCTCACTCAATCCACTGAGCTACACCAGCCAGGGCACATTCTCATATTCTAATAGGGAAAGTTGCCATTTTGACTGCAAATTCAGCAGACTGAATGTCACTTGTTACACCAGGTGATCCTCAGCATACTTGAGTCACTCAGAAATGTTTCCCTCCAGGTACTCTACACAGGCATTTGCCCAGGCAGTTGGAGCTAGAACAGGTGGC
This sequence comes from Tonatia bakeri, assembly GCA_004024845.1. Classification (NCBI taxonomy): domain Eukaryota; kingdom Metazoa; phylum Chordata; class Mammalia; order Chiroptera; family Phyllostomidae; genus Tonatia; species Tonatia bakeri. Next base: position 137,039 of record PVIA01001201.1, read on the forward strand.
TTCATTTCAAAATGAAACTACTAATCTTGTGTGAGAATATAAAGCAGATTGAATGCTCAGTGGGGCTACAGTGAAGTGGTAGAAGTGGGTGAAGCCTCAAAGAGGAACAAAGGCCTAGGACTAAATCTTGAGAAACCTCACATTTAGGGGGTGGGGGAAACAATGCTGAATAATGCCCTACTGGCTAAAACTATTCAAGCCACTATTACCCGAATCTTCTGAACATTTAAACTGTGGCAAAAGTTTATGCTTGACTCAATCCTACTTTCCATATCACGTCTATTAGTCTCTGGCTTTCACATGCTGACCATTTCAGGAGTCATTCAGAGTTTTCTCTCATTATCTAAGAGTACACTCTCCAACATGGTAGCCACTAGCCAGCCACATGTGGCTATTTAAACTGAAATTAGTTAAAATTAAATAAAATAAAAATTCAATTCCTCAATGATACTAGCCACATTTCAAGTGCTCGACTGCTGCATGTGGCTAGAGACTACCGTATAGAATACTACCATAGGGGACTGATGTGGAACATTGCCATCATCACAGAAAGTTCTCTTTGTTCAGAAGGTCTCTGCGTATTTGCCTGTATTTCCCACTGGATCTGCCTGGATATGCTATATCTATTAAAATTTTAAGAGTTGATCAAGCTGTCTACTTAGAGACGGTGGTACAAACTGGGATATATAATTTAGGATTGGGGGCATAGTGGGTGATAAACGCACCCAAGCAATGACTTAAATAGGGAAAAAGTTTATTTTTCATCTTAAAGTCCAGGTCCAGATGTAGGCAATTCCGGGCTCTTTTAGCTGCTCTGATGCACATAGACCTCAAGGGCCCAGTCTCCTTCCTGTTTCATAGTGCTTCTGCAGGAGGTTGCTCTCGACCTCATAGTTCGAGATCGGGTGTTGGGCCCTGGCCAGGTAGCGCAGTTGGTGAGAACATTGTCTCAATATGACAGATTTGTAGGTTCCAGCTCCAGTCAGGGCACAAACAAGAAGCAACCGATGAATGCATAAGTAAGGGGAACAGGTCGATGTTCTTCTCTGTCTCTCCCTCCCTTCCTTTCTCTCTCTATATATCAATAAATAAATATTTTTAAAAGGATGGAGTTTTAACTGTCATTTCCAAGTTCTACGAAGTAATGTGATAGCAAAATGAAAGGTGGGGGAAGACACGTGCCAGCTGTCTTTTAAGGAATTGACATTTCTGCTTCCATTGGTAGCTGCAAAGGAAGCCGGGAAAGGTAAACTTATTCATGTGTCCAGCTAAATATTCTATTACAATAAAATGAATGAAAAACAAATATCAGGAGTCAATGAGTAGTTTTCCCCACAGGGCTCAACCGCCGAATATGAGGACCAGGTTAGGAAATGCCAAGCAGGAACCGAAGCTATTAAGTTTGTTCAATTCTCGTACCCTGGCCAGCGACATTTAGCCAAAAGCAGTTCAGGTTGAGAATATTTTAATGGTGTGGTAGTTGTAGCAGGTCGTTCCCAAATCCAAATCAGGAGGGTGCTGTGATTGTAACTACAAAGGAGAATAAAACTGCCTCAGTGTCAAGTGATATCGGGGGAGGAAGGGTTGGGGTTTACCTGCCTGGAGTGGACGAAGACCTGCGCCACAGAAAAAGAACTCATCTGTGTCCGGATATTTATTCAAGTGACTTCACAAAATGCTTGACTTGGGAGCTGTAGATGTAAACATCTCAAAAAGAAGGATAGACGATTGATTCATCTTGTTTAATGGAAAATCCTCTTGAACACTGCCAGCTCTTTCTAATTAGGGGACCCTCCTCACGAGCCAGTCTGTCTGGACTGCAAGGTGGGCTCCCCTATCAGGAAGGACTCTGAATGGGCCTTGAACCTCAAACCGGGCCCATTTTCTGTTGTGGATGAGTAAACGGTCATTCTGGTTTACCATTTATCCTCCTGTGAAGTTGCTTGGCATGAAGTAATCTTCTGAGTGAACAGATATAACCAAGGTCCTGAATCAGCAGAGCAGAGAACTAACCCTAAATCTGTAGTGACCCCACCACAACCCCAAATACCCACAAGGTAATTTCCCTTTCTAAAATAATTTATTTCCTTTGCTTGGATCATGCCCTAATCATCCTTAAACTCTGAAGGGACTCCATCAAGATACGACATTGCTGGATCATATTGCCTCCTGCCTGAGCTATTGCAAGGTTATTTTGTTGGCCTGTGTCTACAGCGCTTCCTAAAGGTTTTCATGAAATTTGTCCTTTGGTCTCTTGAGGCAGTACCCACTCTGTGTCTAAATTTGTTCAGGTTACTGTGGAAGACATATTTTAAAGTGTATCACAAAATCACTACCTTCAAGGTTTTTACCTTCCTGTTGAAAAGGCTTGTAAATAAAACGATGAATGAGCAGTTTAGTGAAGTTTATAATCTAGTTTTCACTTGAATGTAACTGTCAGTGTGTATAGCATAAATACAGGATGTCAGGCTCTGGCCGGGTAACTCAGTTAGTTAAAGCGTCACCCCCATACACCAAGGCTGCGGGTTCAAGAAGCAACCAATGTTCAAGAAGCAGCCAATGTACAAGAAGCAACCAATGAATGCACAAATGGGTGGAACAAGTTGATGTTTTTCTCTCTCTTCTTTCCTCTTTCTCTCTCTCTCTCTCTAAAAAAATATCGATTGTAGAAAGTCAGAAGGAGAGCAATCATTATGAGAGAGATGCATTAGGGAAAAGTTTTTAAGGCAAACATGGGATTTAAGGTGTGTTTTGAATACACACCTTAATTAATTGTATTAATTAGGATCTATTGGTTGGAAGTGATAGAAACCCAACTCAGATTAATTTAGGTAAAGGGTATTTATTGGTGCATGGAAGTCAAGGAAATATTCAATGCCAAGTCATGGCAAGACAACTGATGCAGCTGAGCCCCAGGACCAACTAGAACTGGCAAAATAAATGCTGATTGAACCTTCTTTTATCCTCCCATTCCTGCCTCTGTCAGCACCTTTATTTTACCTTGCCGCAAACCAATTTTCTTCACAATATTAGCAGGTAACTCAGGAGCTCCAGAAGAGCCACTAGGAATAAAAGGGCTCTTCCAAGTTTTAGTTCAGAAAATTCCTGGGAATAACCTGACTGGCCCGGTGTAGACCAAGTGCTTACCCCTGGACCATTCAGCTGAAGTGGGGAGAGTCAGGTAAACATCTGAGGCCAAACTTACCTCATGGGAAAGAGGGAGGAATGCTGAGCAGAGAAAATGTTAACTCCATTATAAGGAGGATTGAGTGTGGTTTAGGCAGATACCAGCTTGGATGAGAAATTGAGGATAAGTGTAAGAATTCTCCATGGAGTAGGCTATTATGGTGGTTTTTAAATTTATGTAGTGGCACATCTGGAGGCCAAAGGAATATGGTTGTTAGCTTGGGTGCCACATTTTAAAATGTAAGTAGGCAAACTGTTGTGCCCAGAGTAGGGCAGTCGGTAGACTCAATGCAGGATTTATAGGAGCAGTAACTATCTGGGTTTCATGGGTTTGCAGAGAAGGAGCAAGAGATCAAAGACAGCAAAGAGCGCTCCATGGGATTTAGGGTGGGCCAGAAGAGGTCTTAAGAGGAGAAGTCAAGGACAGACCAAGGATTTCCAGTTTAAAAGGATGTGGGCATTTACAGAAATAGGGATGATAGGAGGGGTTAATGTAGGTAAATATGATAGTTCAATTTTAGACGTACTAGTGCTGTATCCCACTGCTGGAGCTGCTATGAAGAGGCTGGAAATGTTTACTGGGGTGTAGGGAAAGAGGTTATCACAGTCTTTAGATAACTCATCTCTGAAACTAGTAAAGAGGAAGGCGCAGTCTGGGCCTTGGAAACAACTCTATTTAAGGTTGTAGGGAGAAAGAAGTCAGTGAAGGAGGCAATTAGGGAAGGTTTGAGGAGGTAGGAGAGTTAGGCAAGTGTAGAGACTAGGGAAATGAGAGCAGAATTTCAAGAAGGAAGAGGTGGGGGCGTGGAAACTGACGATGAAGGAAACTTGGAAAAGGTAATTATACTTAGTGAGGTCTTTTCAGAGCCCTGGAGAGGAACGGTGTTGACTGCCGAGTGCTACACTTTTACTTCAGGCTGAGCCCTTAACTCCTGCTAGCACTATACTAGGTGCTGAGGACAGGAAGAGCAGCACAGTCTGGACTCAAGAAGCTCACAGTGTGTTAGAAGAAGTGAGAACTAAATTAACAATTAAGATACAATGTTGAAAGTGCTTCAACAGGTGTGCACTAGATAGTAACAGAAGCCCTGCAGAGTGGGCGACCCCACCCGGCCGGATAGGGAAACCGCGAGTAGGACGGCTTGACGTCCCCGTGCGTGCTGGGTCTCCGAAGATTTCCGCGGGGGCGATTCCAGAGGAACCAATTCTCTGAGATCATAGATCTTGGGCAGCTGCGGGGGCGATGGGACGCGAGGGAGCCCCGGCGCCCCGGGCGAAGGAAAGTTGGCGATATCAGGGTGCTATTTGGAAGACGCGGGATGGAGTTTGTAGCCAAAAGATGGGATGCAGAAGAGGCAAATAACTTGTTTAAATTCTCCCCCTTTTTTTTCCACATAGGGCAGGAAATATCAGGAGTGGCGAAAGCCGGACTCTTTGGAAGACTAATCGACCAAAAGCTTCAGGTCACCTGGCTTGGGGACCCTCATTACTATTCCAAAACCTCCGCATCGGGCCGGAACTCGATCAGAACGCCTGGTTTGGCGCCGGATTGTGAAAGCAGATGGACTTGCAAGGGAAACTGGATTACCCGGTGGAGAAAAGCTGGGGACCCGGAGGAAGCCGTTCTTTGGCGCCGGCTGGGCAGGCCAGTGGGCTTTTGCCCGCGGCTCGTGCTTCCGGGACGGGCGAAGGCTGCACGACACGAGCAGGTGAGGAGTGGGGGCACCACTGCGCAGCAGAGTGGCCCTGACCGCTCCCCGACTCGTTCTGAGAGCCTGACGCCGGGGCTTAGGAGAGGTTTGCCGCTTACTAGCTGTATGACCTCGGGCAATTTTATTTTGGAACCTTCTTTTTCTATCTCTGTAATTGGGTTAATAGTAGTATCTCTCAGGGTTGTTGGGAAGCGTCAATGAAAATACGCTTAGAACGGTTTCTGGCACATAGTAAGCCCTGGATATACAGTCTTTAAAAAGACTGCCCCGTTGTTCTGCATGGGTTTTGTTGCTGTCAAAAGCCACCCACTTCGGGAGGATCATTCGTTAACGGGATTGACGTCATTGGTAAAAATATGAAACAAAACATTTATAATTAAAGTTGTATTAGGGACGTAACAGTACTGAGGGCTTGGAAAAATAGGGTGAATGTTACTCATAATCCATTATCCTACATGACACTTTGAGACTTTTATCCCCCAACCCCGCCCAAATATTTCTTCTGTACATTTTTATACTTGTAATGTTAGCATGTATTCAATTTTGACTCCTTGTTTTCCACTTAGTGTAGGCTATGTATGGAGTTCAGGAGAATAATTTTTAAGATTGTACAAATTCCATTTTATGAGCATATCATTTGTCTCCCAAATTCCTGTATATGTAGAGGAAAAATCATTCACGTACTATCAGTGGGGGAAATTTAAATGTTACCTATGATTCCTGGACATCAGATCATCTTTTTCCTTTTCCTGGTTTTCTTCTATTTGTGATTCATGTGAAAACATATTGTTTGCATGGTTTTCATTTATTCATCAGACATCATTGAACATCAGTTATGTTCAAGCCATAGTCCCTAAGTTTAAGGAGGTCAGGCTAGTGGGTAGACAGACAAAAGCAAGAGTCTAATACTATGTAAGGATTGTGAGGTATGCTCAGGTTCTTAGGAGACTGTAGAGGAGGAGCAGGGTCAATGCCACCCACAGTTGGAGGCCACCAGGAACGTGCTTGTTGTCCAACAAGTTGGGTTTATTACTCCTTGTAGTGAGGGAGAACACACACCAGGGGAAACCATGGGGGATCTCAGGTCAGAGGGTGTTGGGAGGGGTTTGTTACAGACTCATGTCACTTAACAACAGGAATACATTCTGAGAAATGCACCCATAGTTGATTTTGTCATTGTTTGAATGTTACAGAGTGCACTTACACAAACCTACATGGTCTAGTCTGCTACACGCCTAGGCTATGTGGTGTAGTCTATTGCTCCTACTCTATAAGTCTGTGCAGTAGACACTATACAAAACAACACAAGATTAAATCAAGCACAAGAAAAAATGCAGTCAAGAGGTATGGTGAACACAAGGTTTAAGAGACTGCTGGTGGTATAGCACATTATACAGTTTTATGGCAAACTTTCTTTTTTGTTTTTACAAGTAGAGTAGACTCTAATGACAAAAAGGCATAGTAAAATAAAGAAACCAGTAACAGTCATTTATTATCATTATCAAGTGTTTGCTACTATGTGTAATTGCGCTATACTTTTTTATGACTGGAAGCACAGTCGGTTTGTTTACACCAGCATCACTGCAAACATGCAAGTGGTGCGCTGCACCACGTCCCTGACATTAGGATGGCTATGATGTCACTAGGTGATAGGAATTTTTCAGCTCCATTATAGTCTTACTTATGGGACCACCTTTGTATACTTGGTTTGTGTTGGGTTGGCCAAAAAGTCCGTTTAGTTTTCCGTAGAATAAAAGACACATTTCCCGTTTTCATGAATAACCTTATAATTTAGATACTTTTAGTGTGTCGGCTATCTCCTGCATAGTATAACATTGATTGTTCCCCATTAATGTCTCAATTTGATTGCTATCGATTTCAGGTGGTCTACCCATCCAGACGATGGGGCGGCATCCAGCGAGAAATTTTCAGCACAAAACTTTGCAAACCACTTTTGACACAGTCAGTCACAACATCCTCTCCATACATTGCAAAAACCTTTTCTTGCATTGCAGTTGTGTTGTTACTTTTCTTGAAATAGTGAAGCATAATATGCTGAAAATGTGTATTTTCTTCTATCTTCAATATTAGAATGGCTACACAAAAATTCACCAATTTTGATAAGTTTTTTTAATGCGCACTAATATAACAGCTGGCACAATACAATCTAACAAATTTGTTTCAAATGAAGTTAAAGACAACTAAGCACCACTAGAGCCATTGCAGAGAAGAAAACAAACTTTTTGGTCAACCCAATAGTTGACTGAAATGTTATTTGTGCACGACTATATTGGATTTATTTAGACTTGTGTTAAGTGGTTTTGGGGAAAGTAGTCAGGAGGTGGAGTTAATTCTCTGATTGGGTATCTTAAATGCTATCTAGGAGAGAATCTTACCTATCTGGAGTGAGGCTAATGCCGTGACTGGTCAAGATACAGCAGTCACTCCTATTAGCCAAGGTAGCAGAATGTTTGTTGGCACTTGTGGTTTGAACAGTCTTCTTCTTTTTTTTTTTCCTATTTTCTGACATGATCACATTGGTCTTAACAGAGCTGAGGGTATTGCCCACAGATGTAAGGAGAAGTTAGGCCAGGGAGTTGGATGCATTTTGGAGGGCCTTGTGTACCATTTTAGGAGTTTGAATTTCTGGGAGAAATTGCTACGTTAGTATAAGGGGAGTGCCATTATATTTTTAAAAATCCCTTTTGTTGTCAGGCAAAGGGTGAACTGGAAGGGGGTCTAAGCCAGGGAGATGTGTTGGGACTTTGCTATTTTAAGGGTATTCTATGGGCCAATAACAAGGGCATCACCTGGGAGTTTGTTAGAAATGCAGAATCTCAGGTGCCATTTTACCTAATAAATCAGAATCTGCATTTTAACAAAATCCCTTGATTATTCATAGGTACTTTAAAGTTTGAGAAGCCCTTTATTACGAGAATTACAGTAGTCCTAATAAGAAGCAGTATGGCATTGAACTGTGACACTGGTGATGGAGGTGAGGAAATGTGGAGATATTATTTATTCAACAAATATTAGAGGCCTTCTGCATCCCTGACACCATCCTGAGAGCTGGAAGTACCATAATGAAAATAATCTCTTCCCTGAAGACACTTCCAGTCTGATGGGGAAGACTGACAAGTGAACTTGTCAGTAACTGTGGCAGGGAAAGTGTAAGCCAAGAATCGGTGAGAACACATCAGAGGGATGTGGGTCTTGGTGGAGTTGAGTAGTCAAGGAAGGATTTTTGGAGGATATCTAAGCTGAGTCCAAAGGATAAATTAGCCAGGCAAAATCGCTGGAAGGCATTCCTGGCCCAGGAGCAGCTATGGGCCAAGGCCTGAAGTTCAGAGGGAGTAGGACTGGTGCTTGTTGAACCACAGTGTCCTCTGTGAGTGGAGCACAGAGTGGAGTGTGACTACAGTGAGGCTGGAGAGATGAGCAGAGGCTGGTTCTAGAGGAGTCTTGTAGACCCCGTGGAAAAAGTTGGGTTTTATTCTTAAGACATTGAGGGAGCCTTTGGGGGGTTTTCATCAGAGAATATGAATGATTAGTCTGTGTTTTAGGCTCTTCTGGATGCTGAGTGGTGGGATGTGATGGGGTTGCATGCCTGGAGGCAGGGAGCAGAGTGCAGTGAGTGATCTAGGACAGAGGAGGTGCTGGCTCCCCTGGTGTGGGGAACGAGGGAGGAGAGGCATTCTAGGAAGTACTACTAGGCCTGTGTTGTAATTAGAGTAGTCTGGGTCTTATTTTGACGTAGACCCTTAGGCAGTGAGGCAAGTGAACTGGATTTGGCATTGTAGAGACTTTTTTTTTAAGTTTTTATTGTTCCACTTAGTTTCTCATTCAGTACCGAGTTCTGACTAGTGGGTAAGTTTCCGTTTTTTGTTGTTTTTTTTTTTTCTCTCCTGGTCTCTAGGACCAAGACAGGACACAGACAAAGAAATTGGCATTACATATTTTGTTTCCTTTTTAGAGGTAGCTGGAACAAGTAGGAGAGGGGACTATTTCGTCTTCCTGGTTCGGGCAGCACTTCCTGCCAGCACTTATTACATGTTGCTGCTAAGGCAAAGTTATTGTTTTACTAGAGCTATGGAAGTTACATCGCTAACCCTCTACATAGAGAGGCAGCAGCATCGAGTGGAAGGACTTCAGGCCAGCTGTCTAGTTCTGGCTTCTTTACTGTTAGCATCGCGAGCTTAGGGAAGTCACTTAACCTGCTCGTGTCTGTGTGCTGGAGAAGGGACATAGCTACCTGCTTTGTCCTACGGGAGTCATCTGTGCATTAATGAGATAATATATGTTGAGGTGACTTGAAAATACTAATAGTGCTTATATGTGATGGTATTGTGCTACCGTTGTCTAGTTTCTATCTTTGAGGAGCTGCAATAGTGACTGATAGTCAACACCTTGTTTCTCAAGGTGTGAGCCTTGGACTAGGAGCCTGTTAGACATGAAGAATCTTGGGGATCTTGTTAGACTTACTGTATCAGAGACCCCTCTTATAGCCACCATTCCATCTGATCTTCAGAAGACTCCCTTAAGGTAGGTAGGGGACGTGTTAACACAACCTTACCCCCAAGGAATGAGACCTCAAAACATCAACTGCTTTACCTGAGGGTGAACCGCTTTGTTAGGGTTAGCCACCCGGGACTGTCAGTATGCACAGATACGGCCCAGTCAGAGAGCAGGGCCAGTGCAGAGCAGAGCCCAGTGTCCCGTCCAAGCTCTAACTCCACACACAGTGTGCACTGTAAGGCCCCCCTTTTTAAATGAAGTGCTAATATGTCAGTTAGTCTAGGCCCTGGAATGAATTAGGTGAATACTTTATTTTAGGAACCAATTATTTCTTTAAAAATCCTATTGCTGCGGAGTCACCAAAAAAAGAAACAAAAAATGAAAACAAATAAACCCAAAACAAACAAGTAAACAAAATGGAGCATAAAAATTTGTTTTAAAGTTGCCACAATCTCACCCTGACTGGTGTGGCTCAGTGGCTGGGTGTCATCCCACAAACCGGAAGATTTCCAGATCAGTTCCTGGCCAGGGCTACACCTGGGCTGCAGGCTAGACCTCCAGTTGGGGGGTGTGAGAGGCAACTAATCAGTTTCTCTCTCACATCCATGTTTTTCTCTGTCTCCCTTCCTTTCCCTCTCTCTAAAAGTAAAACCTTTAAAAAAAAATTGATACAATCTTATGAAACACATACTTGAATTATTTTGGGGTTGGTTATAAACTCCGTGAAGGGACCTGTGTTTGTATTCATTATGGTATTTTTGACAAGGCAGTGGGATGCAGTGCGCGCAGTGTAGCCAGTGTTCTCATCGTAAGCCCTGGGTAAATGTTTATAGAATTCGAGAATGAATTCATGAATTTTGCCATGCATGATTCATGTTGAATTTGAAATTGTGATGTATTTTTTGCTGTAGTGGTAACTCTTCAATATCTCTTCTATTACAGGTTGGATTGGGCCATTGGCTGAAGCTTCTTTCCCTGGTGGCTTAGGGAGAAATTCACGTTTCAACATTTTCTTACCATGGCTTTGGTTCACAAATGGATGCATGGCACTTACAGTCTTAGAAAATGCCTGAAGCTGAGTGATGCCTCACGCCCATTTTTGAGTACTCTCTTTGCAGACTATTGTTCCAGTGGTCTTCAGAAACCGGTGGCTGCTCCTGGCAAAGCTTCCGCTCAGGGGAACACTGCAGGGGGTTTACAAGATCACCAGAGAGAAGTCGATTTGGATATAACGTCTCCTGAGGACAAGCCTGAACTTAGTTTTGATAAAGCAATTAAAGATGAAATAAAGGACCATTTGAGGCGTTTGAAGGATGATATTGTGAATCATTGGGTAGGGCCTGAAGGCCGCCCTCTGCATGAGGTCTTGATGGAACAAGCCAAAGTGGTCTGGCAGTTCCGTGGAAAAGAAGATTTGGATAAGTGGACAGTGACTTCGGATAAGACAATTGGAGGCAGAAGTGAAGTGTTCCTGAAAATGGGCAAGAATAACCAAAGTGCACTGCTGTACGGAACTCTGAGCTCCGCGGCACCTCAGGACGGCGAGAGTGACCGCAGCGGGTACTGTGCAATGATGTCCAGGGTCCCACGGGTAGGTTAGGCCCAGGAACCTGAGTTTTCTAGTGAACCAGAGTGAACTTCATTGTGGCGTGAACTGTAGGCAAGAGCTTTTGTTTCTGTGAATAAAAACACCTAGCACCTCATTTGGTGTGGGGCTAAATAGCCACTGGGCACAGGTGTAGAGTGAAGCACCAGGAGAGGCGGTTCCTGAGGAGGGGCTGCTTGTTTCTGGGCACCACTTTGGGCCTGAGTGGGGCGTTCTCATGTCTGAGGAGCCCTGAGGGTTAGACACCGGACTATGATCTGGGGCGCTTTGCATGTCTTCCAACATAGGCCGCAGACGGGGGGCTCTCCGGTCTGTAATGGCCAGGGGCTCCTTACAGTGACTGTGGCTTTTTTTTTTTTTTAATTAAACAGTTTAAGGGTACTTTTGTAGTTTGACAGAAAAATTGCTAAGTGGCGCAGAGTTCCTGTGTGGCTCTTACCCAGCTTCCCCAGTCGCTACCGTCTTACCCTGCTGCACTATGTCCGTCACAGCTGGGACACCAACGTTGGTGCGTGACTATTTACTCACTCCAGACTCTCTTTGGATTTTACTAGTGTTCCCACCAATATTTTTTTCCTGATCCAGGAACCCTCATTACATCCAGCTGTCATATCTCCCTAGTCCTCTGGTCTGTGATAGTTTCTCAGTCTTTTCTTATTTTTCATGAAGATTTGTCAAATACCGGACAGGCATTTTGTAAAATGACCCTCGGTTTGGGATTTTCTGATGTTGTTTCCTCTTGGTTAGACTGGGATTGTGGGTTTTAGGAAGAACGACACACAGTGTAAGTGACCCTCTCATCACATCATAGGAAAGGTACACACTAGCAACATGACTTACCACTGACGTGTTAGCCTCGGTCACCTGGTCAGGGTGGTATTTGCCAGGTGACTCCGTCGTTCAGTTACTTTCTTTCTATACCACGTTCTTTGGAAGCAAGTCACTAAATGCACCCTACCTTCAAGTCTGGAAGGGTGTGGGCTGACGTTGAATCTCCTGGAAGGTGCAGTATATGCATAAATTGTTTGGGGTTTTTCAGGAGAAATTTGTTTCTTCTCTCACACTTATTCATTTCGTATGAACTCATACTTTGGGTTATAATCCAATACTATGATATTTATTTTGTTGCACAAATTGTTCCAGCTTTGGCTATTGGGAGCTCTTTTAGGTTGGCTCCTCTCCCTCCTATCTGCAGCCATCCTTTTGTTTTCTGGGCACTTTCTGGCTCTTGAAGATGTTCAGGCTCACCCTGTGTTTTCCCTGGCCCAGCTCTGTAATAAGCTATTTCTTGAAGGAGCCCTGGCTCCGTTTTTATGGAAAATGGCATTAGAAACCAAGATCCGGGCATTGCATATGCTTGTTGCTACTGGGTTGACGTTGAGTCCAGGACGTCTCAGTGGACATACCTAGGAAGTGTATGTATGCATACTGGCCGTGGGAACACACGTGTCTGTAATTATTTCTGGGTCCATAGCAAGCTAAATACGAGTTCGTAGTAATGCTCTGACTCAAAGTCACTACCATGTGGTTCATTCTAGCCTTCCCCCTCTTGCTTATCTGTAACAGTGAGAAACATTTCCCACCATTTCCCATCCATTTACTTACTAGTTTTATCCCAATATACATGTAAGCAGTTTCAGAATTTTTAACCCAGAAGTCTGTGAGACAACTTCACTAACTAGAATACAGTTTATTTAGCCATACAGTTTCCAGTCAGAACACTGTTTTTAAAAAAATATTTATTTATTTTTAGAGAGAGGGGAAGGAAAGAAGAAAGAGGAGGAGGGAAAAAGAGAAGGAAAAACATCAACGTGTGGTTGCCTCTTGTGCGCTCCCTACTGGGGACCTGGCCTGCAGCACAGGAATGTGCCCTGACTGGGATTGGACCAGTGACCCTTTGGTTCACAGGACCTGCTCAATTCACCGAACTACAGCAGCCAGGGCAAGAACAGTATTTTGAAAGTTACTTAGGTCAGTTCATTTATTTCTCCACTGGCCTATGGCTTTTTGCAGATCTGTTGACTAGGTATTGTTTCAGGGCTGCCGTGGACAGGTCCCCATACCTGGCCTTGGCCACAGTCCCTTGGATATTGTGCTTTAAAGAGAAAGACAAATGTTATGAGTAGTTTTAGGCTCCCTCTCGCCAGATGGTGAAAAAGAAAGGTAGGAATTCTTTCAGAAACAACAGACTATGCATACAGGATTTTTTTCAGGCCCTGAAAATCTACAAAATGGATTTAGTCCACAGTAGAAAATAATTCTATGGCTAGATATGCACGATGGAATAATGGAAAATATTGGTAACATTTATTAAGTATGCTCTGCCAGCCCTTGTGCTAATTAGTTTATATGTACAACCCCCTTTATTCCTCACAACAATATTTTAAGGTATGACCATCCCCATTTTATAGATGAGGAAACTGAGCCTTGGGGAGATTTAGTAACTTGTCCAAAATTATACAGCTAGTAAATAATAGTTCATACCTGCACACTGGTTTTCTTGAAATCAGATTACCTCTGAGACTGCTATAAATAAACACCTTTGGAAATTAACACCAAATTTCACTTTGAAAGAGAGACAGTATAGGTAGTTGTTAAGAACACAGATTTTGGAGTTAAACAGTACTGGATTTATCAGTATTAATTGAATGCTGAGTTTCTTCATCTATAAAATGGACTACGATGATAGCACCTGTCTCCTAGGGTTGTTGTAAGGATTAAATTTTGTGTGCCAAGTTAATACAAGTTTTCAATGAATGGTGGCACTTGCTATAAAAATACCAATTTTAGAACTTGAGCTCTTTCATGGTTTTCGAATTTTTGTGAAGGCAGTTGTCATTAAACAGCCTGCTCAGAAGCCATTGCTGTGCTGAACCAGGAAAGGAAGGTACCTAACAGTAACTCTTTTCCACGCAGCGACACAAGTGGGTGCCTACGCCATGTAAACACTGTCCTGGGCCAGTCCGGTCTTGAACATTACCTTAGAAACACAACCATATCAGTATTTGGTACTAAAATAAGAACCACCAAATTTATCTGCCTCCTTATGGTAACAGCTGAAAAAGAAAAAATGGCTAGTGGATCCTTTTGTTGCTGTAAAAGGCAATGACTCACATTTTGCTAACAGTGGAAAATGAAGTGAAATGAACTTTCCTTTCTGCACCTTAGGGCCCTTTTGACATAAAGAGACCTTACGACTGGTCCCAGTTCAACACTCTGTATCTCCGCGTCCGCGGAGATGGTCGGCCTTGGATGGTGAACATCAGGGAAGACATGGATGTGATCCAGAGGAAGGATCAGATGTACAGTTACTTCATGTTCACCCGTGGGGGGCCCTACTGGCAGGAGGTCAAGGTAACAGTGTAAGCCTTTATTGTGTATGAAATTAGGACTTTGGAGATCATGGTTACATTGTAGTTTTTTTTTCTTTCTTATCAGTCTGTATTGGAAGGTGTGGGAAGGAAACGAAGAGGACCTGGGGCAAGATTTATATAATTGGCTTTTTCTTTGACTAGTATAAATTTTAGCCTACTAACCAAAAAATATTTTTGGTAAGAATATGGCCAGGTGCATGCTAAGTAGGTATATCTCTCTTTGAGCCTAAGTAGATGTTTCTTTTTTAAGTTTCTGCTGTATCATCTCTTTAAGGCAACTCTACTAAGCTGATGTCCCAAACTTAGTAGAAAGGCTCCTTTAAGAGGAATAAATACTTCATAATTTACAATCATCAAAATTTTTATTTCTTTCCCTGGCTGGTGTGGCTCAGTGGATTGAGCACTGGCCTGCGAACTGAAAGGTCACCAGTTCGATTCCTAGTCATGGCACATGCCTGGGTTGCAGGCCAGGTCCCCAGTTGGGGGTGTGTAAGAGGCAACCAATTGATGGTTCTCTCCCTCCCTTCCCCTATCTCTAAAAATAAGTAAAGTCTTAAAAATAAATAAATAAAAATCGCATACTCTGTGCATCTTCTGTACCTGTTTATATTTTTAAAATGTAGATCCTGGAGAGCTTCCTATCACTACAGGGAGTTATTCTTCATCCTTCTGTGTTTTTTTTTGGTATTTTTTTTGTTATGTGGATAACCCATTGTATTTTTTAATATTTTATTTGAAAAATTAAACTTTTTCATTAGAGGTACATGGGGGTAGAAAGAGAAGGAGAGAAACATCATTTGGTTGTCTTCCGTATGCACCTTGACTGGGGACTGAACCTGCAACCCAGGCATGTGCCCTGCCCGGAGATCGAACCAGCGACCTTTTGGCTTGCAGGACAGTGCCCAGCCAAATGAGTCACATGGGCCAGGGCCAGGGCAGATATCCCATTGTTGATTGAATAAATCCTATATTGATAGTCACTTAGTTGTTAAAGGTTGCTATAGTAAATACATTATTACAGTTTTTGAGATGTTTTAAAAATTGTATTTTTTTTTTAAGAAAAAAACTGGTTTTGTCTATATTTTACTTTCTCATGAACCAGATAAACATACATGTCTCTAAGTTAGTCTCATGCACATGCTTTAGCTGGTGCTTATCACTCCTTCCTGTTACTTCTTATATCTTACTTATTGACTAATATATTGTGGAGGTCTGTGTGTGTGTGTGTGCTATTAGAAAAAGCTATCTCTTGATGTATTTGTCAGAGTTTATCTGAAATACAAATTTCTAAATGTGAAATTGGTAGGTCAAAGTTATAGCATTACAGATTTTTTAGATAGTGCTGTTTTCTATTGCTACATAAAAAATTTGCCTTAAATGCAGCAGCTTCAAAAACATATTTGTTAGCTGGGCTATACTCCTTTCTGGAGGCTCTGGGGAAGAATCTCCCAAGGTCATTCCTGTTTATTAGCTAAATTCAGTTCCTGTGACCTGAAGGGCTGTTATCCTGTTTCTTTACTGGCTGTTAGCTGGGGAGCCACTCTCAGCTCCTAGAAGCTGCCTGCATTCCTGGCCATTTAGCTCCATCTGTCTTCAAAGCCATCAGTTGAGAATCCATCTCCCCACCCTGCCCCCCAACCCCTTTCATGCTTCTAATCTCTTTCACCAGTCAAGTCCCCTTTATGGGTTCAAGTGTAATCTTCCTTATATAAAAGTCAACTGATCGTGGACCTCCTGCACAGGTCCATAATAACAACACTGAGTTTAGTATTCGAATAACTTGAAGAAAGTGTGTGCATTAGAATTAGGAAATCTTGGGGGCCATTTCAGAATCCTGCCTGCCACAGTTGCCGGCTGCCCTCTGAAAGAGATGCAGTAATTTGCGCTCCTTCACAAGTGTGTCTGTTTCTCTACATCCCCATTTTTCTATTGGGTTGTTTAATCATTTTCTTAGTTCTATTATTTGTGATCCAAATGACTCGCCACTTGTCATAACTGCATATATTAAATAATTTGAGAATTAAACTATTATTCTTTTATCATTACAATTACATACAAAGGTCTCAGTTACTTACATTTTGGCTATGAAGTAAATGGTTTCTTCTTTTTTCAGATTCCATTCTCCAAATTTTTCTTCTCTAATCAAGGGAGAATCCGGGATGCCCAGCACCAGCTTCTGCTTGACAAGGTAACATTGTCCTCTACTTTGACTCAGAGCTATATTACCTTTAGTGAAATAGAACTGCCGTCAGGAGGAGTTCAGTCTACTTTTGAAGGCTGGCAAAGGAAAGGTGGAAATTGCTACTCAAGGCTATCCCTTACATCCGTACAGGTGTTGACACAGACCTGTCCTTTGAGCCAAACCCCTGTCCCGGAGAATTTCATTATGGTCTTCTTTTCAGCATGCCTACCTTTTATTTCAGCTTTAAAGTAAGGGAACAGTACTAAGAGTTCATGAGAGCATCAAGAACCTCCGTTAGACATCCATGTTGCCCTTATCAGTCTTTAGTGACACTACATTAAAGGAAGAGGAGAGGAAGTGGAATGTGGAAAGCAGACCTGTACTTCCTCTTATAATTCGCTACCGCTGGGAACTACGCTCTACTTGCTAAGGGCTGATGGAACAAACACCAGTACCTTTCGTGTATGCGATTTTAATCAATTTCTGTATTTTAAATTTAGATCTCTTCTATCGGATTCACCCTGGCTGATAAAGTGGATGGTCCATTCTTCCTGGAAATAGACTTTATTGGAGTGTTTAATGATCCAGCCCACACAGAAGAATTTGCCTACGAAAATTCTCCAGTGCTTAACCCAAAACTTTTTAAATAGTGATCATGTGGTAGTTCTGTATTACTAAACTAAGGTAGTAGTATCTACGTTGAGGGACAAAATAAAGTATTTCTTTGATGGCATACAATCAGTGGCTGGTATATAGACAGCCCCTAAGACAAAGCTAAATGGTGCTCCCAAGAGGGACCATCCATATAGCGGGAACATAGCATGAAACCAGGTTCTAAGCTGTATCTTAGAGAATTGCAAGTACTAGACTTATGCAGAGGTGCTATGTAAGTAACTATTTTGGGTTAGTTAGAATGATTCCTATTAGAAACAGTTCCTGCATGGTTTCCAAAGCAAGGAGTCTGAGATGACTGTTGATGGCCTCCTACCACTCTGTTCCTTCAAGGTTTCTTCTGTTTTCTAATCCATCTTTGAGCGAGACTGAAGAATATTAAGATAAACGAGTCACTGAGAAAAGACACACGTACTGTCTCAGTCTGCTCGGGCTGCTATACCAAATTCCCATAGACCAGGTAGCTTGAACACACACACTCTCCACAGTTCTGGGTGCTGAGAAGTCTAAGGTCAAGGTACCTGCATGTCTGGTGAGGGTCTGCTTCTTTGGTTATAGATAGCTGTCTTCTTGCTGCATCCTTACAGGGTCCCCTTCTTAAAAGACACTAATTTCATTACAAGTACTCCGCCCTTATGACCCAGTTGCCTTCTAAAGGCCCTACCACCTCCAAGTACCATCATATTGGAAATTGGGGTTTTAATGTGTGAATTTGGGGGCAATACAGACATGTAGTCCATAATGCATAGAGAACTAGTCTTCCAAAAATGCATGATCCTTACCAGTTCTTACTTTGTAGTGACTTTGATGTAACCACTAGAGAAACTACATCAGGTATCAAATTAACACCCCCTAAACTTCCCCAGTCATTTTGAGTATCACAGAGATTGCATAGACCAAAACTGAGAATGATTAACAGGGTTTTAAATTGATCATTCTTATCATCTTACAAAAAGGAAATAGGAAACTATTATTATAGTCAAAGTAAAACTATATTATAATTAAGAGTACCCTAAGAGAGCCAAGTTTAAAATAAGAGAATATAAATCATTCAGGCGGCTCAGCCCCGCTATAGCCCAGATTTGGTGCCCTGCAACTTCTGGCTTTTCCCAAAACTAAAATCACCTTTGAAAGGGAAGAGATTTCAGACTGTTGATGAGATTCAGGAAAATATGACAGGGCAGCTGATGATGATTGGGAGAGCTGAGTGAGGTCCCAAGGTGCCTACTTTGAAGGGGACTGAGGCATCACTGTCCTGTGTACAAGGTTTCTTGTATCTTCTTCAGTAAATGTGTTTATTTTTCATAGACATGGTGGGATACTTTCTGGACAGACCTCAGTATACCTAGGTGTAGAATTGCTGGGTCACATGATACATATACAATGAACTTTTTAAAGAAACTACTAAGCTGTTTTTCATGGTGGTTGTATAATTTTACCTTCTCAGCAGCAGTGTATTTGACAGTTACCCCCTGGTTTCTTGATTTATCTGATCAATGCCTCTTGATAGCAAAATCTAAGTTGATTAAGCACCCAGGAGTGTGTCGTGTTCTGTGGGTTCATTGGTATGAAAACACAAAAGGACATGGTCACTTCTTGGGGTGGGTGGGGTGTGGTCAGGAAAGGATGAAAAGCACGAGTGGCCTTGTCCATCTTAGCTGGTCAAATCTAAGAAGACAATTGTTTACAAAGAATGAATCTACCACCATGAGGAAAAATTTTATTTATGAAAATCTGAAGCAGTAAAAAACCCAAAAGAGCTCCACTTAGGTGCAGCAAACATGGATATGATGCTAAGCAACTCCAGTCTCTCCATTAATTGAATAAGACGTAAGTTTGACAGCACAGTAACCCTTAAAGCAGCAATCCCCAACTTCAGTATGGCTCCGTATATTGTTAAATGAGCAAGGCCAGAACGAGCTACAGAGTTTTTTTGTTTTTAAGAATATATTAAGTGAGATGGCAATTACAGGGTGAGATCTAGACAAAGGAGCATAAGCTTGAAAAAAACTACTTCAACATGGGCAAAATATTGATGCCATAACCAACCCATATGGCCCCCAGTTTCATTAAGTGAATAGATTCTCTAGAGGATGAAGAGGTGACTTTGTCCAGCTTATCCTATTCCTGTTCCTACTGTTCAGCTTCTACTAAAGCTTACGTGTAACTAGTTACTCAGGTAAATCCCCTTGCCTAGAAGAGGGTCACAACTGTGTTATTATTAGAGCTAGCAGAGGGAACTTGACATTAACAATGTAAGTCAAGAACCTATAGGATGGAATAAAAGAAATCTATAGGATGGGTCTCGTTAGAGAACTGAGTTGTACTGGGACTTCGGTTAAACCCATTTGGAAGAATTTTTGAGTTTTAAGGTAATGAACAGTGCTACTTTAGAACAGAAAGAAAAAGATCTTTTGACTAAAGTGGGAAAAACAGTACAAAATATTTACAAAAAAAGGTTCAGAATAAAGGAATATTTACAGACTGTTAACCTATTAATCTGCAGCCACAATGAGACCCCTTCGAGTTCCCAAAACCTTTGCTTTTTTCTCCTTTCGCTCTTGCTCACGTTTCTGGCGTTGCTCCTCCCTGAAAGGCACAGGCGCACGTTGATTAGGCTCCGGCGAAACTCACAACAGACCACTCTGAAGCACTGGTTAGACTAACTCCAAACTTAAAAACCAGAAAGTGCCTTGGTGCTTGAATCCAACCCCTGTAGTTTTTGTTTTAATTGATAAATCTTGACCCCTGGAAGTCAAATATCAAGCTTAAAATTCACTAGTCTGGTGAAAATGCCAGAACTAGGAGCCAGGATCTGACTTTAGCATTAGGAAAGGGATTAAGAAGAAGAAGAAAAAAAAGCCCAGAGATCAAGTTAACGATCTTAATAGCAAATATAGGTAGTAAAGGTCTTGGTGGCAGGTGGATGTAGGCAGGTCACATGACGGGGAACTCTATCTCAGGAGCGTCTCATGCAGGGAATCAACTCAAGCTCTGGCTTTAGCTGGGTTTCAGGCAGAAGAAAGCCTCTGAGTACCATCCTGGGGTTTACCCTGTGCAGGGCCCTGAAGCCTGGGAAGCCTGGTCCCCCTGAAGTGATGAATTTACATTTATCTGCACACCAGGTGCTCTGGGCACCTGGACTGGTGTCTGGAGGGATATCCAGGTGTGTTGTTTGGGCAGAGAGGCGCTGCTTTTATATGCAGTCTTTCAAAATGAAAAGAATTAGAGAAGTGGATAATTATATACTCACCTGGTCTGGAGACGAGGTTGTTTGTAAGTTTTCTTGTGGAAGCTAACTCTGCTTACATGCTCATTCAAGGATTCATTTTCTTTAGATTGTCCCCATGGTTTAAGTTTTCCTAGTTTAGAACCAGAGACAAAGATTAACGAAGGTTCTTGTGTTTATATTCCTAATTTTATTCATCTGTGGTTACTTGCTTCTTATCAACATGTATATTTTAATACACATTTGCCAGTATGTCTTTTATTAATTTCAATTTCATAGTCCACAGATATAAATTGCATTTTTTCTCTAAATATTGTGTTCTTTCTTAAAAAACTACTTATTTATTTATTTTTAGGAGTAAGAGAGGGAGAAAGAAAGAAAAAGAAACATCAATCAGTTGCCTCTCACACACACCCCAGCTAGGGGCAGGCCTGTACCCCAAACGAGTGCCCTGACCGGGAACTGAGCCAGCAACACTTGGCCTTGTGGGGTGATGTTCAGCCAACTGAACCACGCTGGTCAGGGCTGTGTTCTACTTTTTAATCCTTGGAAACTCAGAGTAAACCTTAATACTAAAAACAAACAAACGAAAAAACTCCCATTACATAGCAATTTAAAAGAAGCCATCACAACCAAGTAGTTTATCCCAAGGTTATGCTGTATTATGTTTAGTATTAAAGTGGTATTTTACCTGTGCAGTTTGTTATTACTGTTACACATTAAATTGTATTTAGAATGGAACAAGTGGGAATAATTTGTTGGCTTTAGAACTGGGACCACGTTTCCAAGTGTTTATGTAGAACTCCACTTGCACAGTGTATGACCCATGCCTGAGAACCAGTGATCACCATTTGCAGTTTCCCATTTTATAAAAATGACTGTCGCACCATCACTATCATTCGATCAGTAACTGCTAAAGTACTACTTAGTTAGTGGTGGTCACAGTCATTCCCCCAGCAAACACTTCTTGAGTCCCTGGCACATGCCAGGGACTGTCGGAGGTGCTGAGGACATAAGCAGTGAACCCAGTAGTCACAATCCTTGCTCTCTCGGGCTAGCATGCCAGTGGTAGTAGATGATAGTTAACTGAACACAGCATCAGGTGGTGCCATGTGCTGTGAAGAAACGGGGAATAGGCTAAGGAGTAAAGACTGGGAGGCAGGGAGTCAAGGCCTGAGCTGGTGGCAGCTGAGCGGACATCCCATTAAAATGAGGGAGCAAGCTATGCAAAGTATTTCTACCTGAAATACTGTATCCACAGAGGAGATACAGGTAGAGGAGAGGGATGACAAGTTCAAGGACCTATAGGTGGCAATGAGTTTTGTGTCTGAGTAGCTGAAACAGCTGTGTGATTGGCCCAAATTTAGAGGAGGGAGAAGGTGATGACTGAAGTTGGGAGATGGGAAACCTCAGGAGGTTCTAAGCAAGGCAGTAATGTGCTGTTTGATTCTAAGGTTGTAGGGGGGCAAAGAGGCTGTTCTAGAAGCCTAAAGAAGAGATGATTGGAACCAAAGGGAATCACAGTGGAGGGGTGAAAAGCAGTCAGATTAAAGATCTTTTCTAAAGGTAGAGGTAAAAGGACTAGCCCAAAGGGGACTCACTCAGTAGACAACGTATCGGTGAGAGGGGCCATTGCCACAGATGGCAAAACCTGGGAGACAGTGGGGTGTGTGGAGAAGTAGACTTGACTTTTCTTCCTTCCACCACAGATGACCTGACTTGAACAGCTAAATAAGATTTATGTTTTCAGCCCCGGCTGGTGTGGCTCAGTGGATTGAGCACTGGCCTGCGAACCAAAGGGTGGCCAGTTCGATTCCCAGTCAGGGCGCGTTCCTGGGTTGAGGGCCAGGTCCCTGGTTGGGGTGTGTGACAGGCGAGTGCACACTGATGTTTCCTCTTTATCCCTCCCTTCCCCTCTCTCTATAAATAAATAATTATCTTAAAAAAGATTTATGTTTACATTACATTTGTTTCATTGACATTAGTAATTTAAAGATAAATGTTACATAAGCATGATTATTGTAGGCTTTTTGTTTTGTTTTAATGTAATTCCAAAAGCATTGAAAGGAAGATCACATTGACTACTGATACTCTAAACAGATGTGAGAATACTTCAGTATATGCCCAAGAACGACCCCGGTCAGTCAGTGCAGCAGGTTGTCGGCCTGGCAGTTTGCAGCCGGCCTGGGATCCTTTGAAAGTTGTAAACACTCATTCTCCCACAGGCTTACTTCTAAGTTTCTTGATTTGGGCTGAAATTTTATTAATTCTTTGTAGTAATGCTGATTAGAAATTGTCTTTGAATAACAAAAGTGTTGACTGAATCAATTATTTAATACTTATTTAATGGACTTTTTTTTTAAATCATGGGGGACAGGGCAGGAACCCTAGGTGGTCAAGCAGGGTTCCATCTGAGTCTCACGCTTGGATGTGAAATTGGTTAATCGTACGTCTCCGCATGTCTTGTGCCTCAAACATCCCCACATACCTTTGTGTGGCTCATAGGTGAGGGGACGAGACAAACTTGCTTTCAGGTCAAATACTGGTTTCCTACTGGAAACTGGAGTCTGTGCTGCGCCAGCTGACAACTTGAACGGGGTAAATGCTAGAAAAACCCAACACATAAAACCCAAAGGTGTGTGTTAGATATCAAAAGACCTGTTACGTTTTTTTTAAATTAAGTATCACTTCTCAATCTTAAAAATATAATCTATCCAAAAATTTGAAAGAGATGTAGGGTGAAAAAGGAAGAGAGAAGAATAACTGAGGGACAGCAACCACCGAGATTTGCTTCCCCTGGCAGCTGCTCTCCACACAGCGAGTAAACATTACGGCGTTTCCGAGAATCAGCTGGGGGTCTAGAATCCTATTTAAAGAAATAACTGGGCAGCACTGACTGGTGTGGTTCAGCTGGTTGGGCATTGTCCTCCAAAGCAAAAGGTCGCTGGTTCGATTTCTGGTTAGGCGCCCGCCTGGGTTGTGGTTTCTGTCCCTGGTGGGGGCATGTATGAAAAGGCAACTGAACGATGTTTCGCTCCCTCTTTCTCCCTCTCCCCCCTTCTAAAAAGAAAACCTTTAAAAAACTAAAAAAGAATTAACTGGGTCATTTTTCAGGCTATTTACCTGATATTACTTACCCTTCTTAAAAATTATATGTCATTAATAGTAGCGTTTTCATTAATACAAATATAAAGCCTGCAAGCAACCTAATCATACATAGATTAAAAGATTCATGATTCTGTTTATTATTAATAAAAGCTATTATTTAAGAATGTGAATTTTTGTACCATAAAAAATTATACCGGGATGGTATTTAGCAAGCCAAATATTTCTACAGCTGGGTGCCGTATATCTGGCACACATTTAATAGCCCTCTCTGCTCACAGGCTGCACGCAGGCTACTGTCAAACATTAGCCCTCACTTGTGCATGTGATGAGATCTCGGACCTCCTAGTCGAAACAGAAAAGCACAAAGCCCTGTGCGTAAGCGACCCCACTTTGTCAATATTAAAGAGTGGGAAGGAGGGGATCAATGCAGCTGTCACAGATTGCTGCTGAGAGTGTAAATTGGTGCAATTCAGTGAGTACAGTAAACTGCATATCCTTCTAACCAGCAGCCCAACCCCAAGGTCTGGAGAAATTCTCACACATGTACAGGAGACATATTCAAGAATGGTCACTATATATAATAACGAAAGTTGGAAATAACCATGTCTATCAGCAGTAAAATAGATAAAATGAAATATGAGGTCTGTCTGGAAACAGTCTAGCCATTTGTTAATATAGTAAGAACGGTCTGCATGACAGTGATGTAACCTGGCAGCCAGGCGAGTGGACTGGAAAGTGCATGTGTGAACAATGAGGACTTCACTGTGGTAGACGCTGTTGAGTGAGCATGTGCACTGTATGGCTGTCGCATTCAAAATGACTTAGTGAGTACAATGAATCTGCATCAAATTTTGAATTAAGCATGAACATTCCTCCATGCAAACTATTTGGATAATTCAGAAGTCTGCAGATATGGGGAATGGTGATTGGTAGCTTCATGACAACCATGAGCCTGCTCATGCACCACGTGTTGTGCAGAGTTATCACCCTGGTGACTCAGTCCCCCTACAGCCCAGATTTGGTGCCCTGCAACTTCTGGCTTTTCCCAAAACTAAATCACCTTTGAAAGGGAAGAGATTTCAGACTGTCGATGAGATTCAGGAAAATACAACGGGGGAGCTGATGGCGACTGGGAGAACTGGGTGAGGTCCCAAGGTGCCTACTGTGAAGGGGACTGAGGCATCACTGTCCTGTGTACAAGGTTTCTTGTATCTTCTTCAGTAAATGTCTCTATTTTTCATGTTACATGGCTGGGTCCTTCCTGGACAGACCTTGTATATCCATACCAGTGAAAATGAATGAACGTGAGCTCATTTATCAATATGAATAATTCTTTTTTAAAATTTAATTTAATTTTTTATTTTAGACAGAGGGGAAGAGAGGGAGAGAAACACTGATGCAAGAGAGAAACATCAGTCGTTGCCTTTTATACATGCCCCAGCCAGGGACTGAATCTGCAACCCAGGCTTGTGCCCCGACGGGAATGGAACCGACAACCTTTGACTTTGCAGGACGACACCCAACTGAGCCACCCTGGCTGGGGAAATATGGATGATTCTTGAAACATTATGCTGAGTGAATGAAGCAAGTCACAGCAAAAACAAAAACCATACAGTTTGATTTCATATTTATAAAATTCATATTTAATATCTGGGGAATAAAATATCTAACCTCAACTGGGCACAGCCCCGAATTACTTCGAGGAGAAAGCTCGGAATACGGTACACATGAAGTTTCTGCCTCATGTCCTTATCTGAGAGCGTTTGTGAGTCCTTTCCCATTGCAAGGGGGGTGCTCAGTGAGCTCCGAGGGCACAGTGCTCTCCGTAAAATGATAGTGTCGTTTCTCAGGTAAGATCACCCTGTTTTTTAGCACTGCCCTCTGCCCAAGTCCCTTTCTTCCTGTACTACAGAATGATTTAGAATGTTCTGTGGAAAAAAAAGAATGTTCCGTGGAACATTTGCTAGCTTATACAGACACGAATAAGGATTAGGGTGGGAATGTGAGATCACTCAGAGGAAGAATCATACAAATGTACTATTCCCACCTCTGGTCTTTCTCTTGAAATTCAGTTGTCAGTCTCACTATTCAGTCCTTAATTTAGGTCTCAAAGCCATGAAGAAATCCTCAGAGTCTCCACACTGATCATTACTAACAATGATCCAGTCAGTCTGAAGTCCTGCTGGATTCCTCTAGTCTCAGGGAATCTGGCAATCCTTTCTGCATAATCAAGGCTCTTGACTGACATATTCAATAGGACTCTCAGGAGTTTGACCTACTCACTTCTAACACAGGCCTCAACCTGTTGGTGACACTGCTTTAAACATTCACGTGGTTTTACAGTATTCTTTTGAAAACCTCCTGGTCATTGTAGATGATAATGAAGTGGACAGTGTGGACAAGGTATACAGCTTATTGTGGCTTATCCAGTCTACCAGTCAACACCGTGACATCTGTCCATGTTAGGTCAGGGTCCTGCAGCACCATTCGGAGGCTGCAGCGAATACTGTGACCCTCCTTCCAATCCCTGGGTTTGAGAGGGGGCTGAATGTTCCTCAGGGAGGGTCACATCTTAGGAGTCCTCTTGGACAGGAAGGGCAGAGTCCTCAGGCACCAGTTTTTACTTTGTGTCTTTGGCATTTCCCTCACTAGTATAAAATGAAAAATATGCTATAGTGAAATGTTTGCTTTAGATTTTATAGATATGGAGAGGCTTCAAGGAAATAGACTTATTTAACTTCAGGAAGTTACATGGCTTAAAGGTGAACCAAGTTTGGTTTTACCTGTAGCAGATGCCCTTTTTGTGGTCTGTAACTGGTTCGTCCTGAGCGTAGCCTGGCCTGTGGGGGTACTCCCGAGTATGGCCACATGAGGAGACTTTCTGGCTGGAGTCTTGGTCAGGGAGCGCTTGTACTCATTATCTTTAGTAGCAGCCGAAAACCTAAATGGGACAGCGGAGTACGAGACATGAGTTGTACCCAGAGAACTTATGTCAAGCATATAAAATAAGGCTGTATTCCCTTCTCACCATCTTGGGCAATGACAGTGCTAGGCGGTGCCTGAAGCACATGCAGCAGCAGACTGTGAGTTACACGTTAGAAGTTTCTCGAAGAAGCTCCCCTTATTTCTCCTCTTCCTGGTGATGGCAAGTTAGAGGGAACTAGAGATTGCTATGTCAAATCAGCGATGGGAACAGATCTTACATATCCCTAGAAGAATGTTATTTATTTGCCATAAATGTATTTCATGGATTCTCTGATATTGGGATGTATTTTATAATGATAACATGTCATAGTTAGCTGGCAGTGACCTTTTTTACTGGCTCATAAAGTCATGGTGAGTTCTCAGTTGATGGTATCTTACATTCAATGAATGCTACTGATGACAGATATAAATGTACATAGGGTACATAGGGTACATAGGGTGGTGGAGGGTTGATAGGGGACCTCTAGACTTGCAACTGATAATTTGATGGTGATCCTGAATCAACACCCTAAATTATTACCAAAGGCTCTACAGCAGAGCCGGGAAGACTGGATGTGCTCAGTCAGATGCTGTGAAGTCTAGGCTGTCTGAACACTGCAGTGAACCAGGGCTAGACCTTGACCATGGCACTCTGAAACAGGACTCAGTACAATCAGAACTGCCGAGTATAGTAGCCCACATTCCAAGCTAAGTCAGTGAATACAACTTCAAACTCAAGGGCATTTTTAAGTGTTAAAAACTATGCCAGATCATCGCACACACTGGGGAAGCGTTTCCACGCACCAGCTCTATCAGATGCTACAAATGCGCTTTAAAAAGGAGAGAATAAAATTTTGGTATTAAAAAAAAGGAGTGTGCTCTGGCTGGTGGCTCAGTTGGTTGGAACATCATTCCATACACCAGAAGGTTGCGGGTTGGACTCCTGATCAGGGCACATACTGAGGTTGTGGGTTCAATTCCTGGTTGGGGTGCATATGGGAGGCAACCAATTATGTTTCCCTCTCCCCAACCCCTTCCTCTCTCTAAAATCAATAAACATGATTTCGGGGGAAGATTAAAAAATCAATTTAAAAATAAAGGAGCATGAAGATCTTCATCTTTGGGGACAGTCATAGTTGAGGGGTACCCTGATGTCGGAAAGGTACAAGCAAACCAAACAGGGGTCGATGGGCATGAGAACCTATGTTACTGCAGTGCCCGACAGGTACAGTGTTCACACTTTCGGACGTGCCAGGTTTTTAACTCACTGCACTGAGAGATTTTCTGTAGGAATTTAGCTTTAACTTTGTATTTAAGTCAATGGAAAGACTTCTCTTTACACATCTTTGCAGGTATACCCAAAACTAATAACATGGAAAATGTTCACATATATCTTATTTTCTATCTTATGAATCAAATGTGAGCTTAGGGAAGCTGGATAAAAGAAGAAAACCAAATATAAATTTAAAGGAAAAGATTAAAACTTATAAAAGCCATCTGCTGATCTTCTTCCCTGTTTCGATCCTCTTTCTCGTTCTTTTTCTATCACCATGAAAACACATTTGATGTAGTCCACCCGACGTGTATCAGAAGCTGCAAAGCTTTCAGACCTGCCCTCAGTCACATGTTGGAGTTCTTTACCTGACGTTCATTTTAGTCGCAGAGAGAGTGGAGCGCTTGACCGACCCTTTCACACACGAGCTGCTCTGATCCGCAGCGCCCCGGGCCCGGCCCTGTGAACGCCGCTGGCTGGCAGGTGTGCGGGCCATGGAGAGTCTTCCTTGGAGACCAACTGGAGTTGCCACCCCGCCCTTAGTGATGGGCTGCTTCTGAAGAAAGGCAAGTGTACTGTTAAAGCTTGATCTCTTAGACAGTATTGAGTCCTTGGCAAAGTGCAGTACAGCACCCCCATTTATCCTGTTTCATCCCCACTTTTAACCCCCTACCTCACTGCATCCTCCCCGCTATGGTGACTCTGAGTGAACGGTAACTTCTGGAGGTACTGAGTAAAGCCATGCCTGACTCCCAAGCACTGAGGTATTTTCTAACTAGAGAAATAATGTGGCTTAAAGAGATCCTATGGCCAGAAAGGGAGAATAAGTAGGCTCTCTTGGAGATAAGGTAACTCTGAGAGTATGAAATGCAGACTATTAAACATAAACTCAAAGAAGAACCTATAACACGATTAGCACGTAGAATCTACAAATAATTCCACCCCTACTCCAACCCCACAGAGTTTTAAAAACTTCTTAGAAAATAAAAACCTGAAGAAAAGAAGGGTGGGAGGAAAATGCTCTCTGAAATGGCTGAGAAGAGCTCCACTCAGGTTATCGTTTGCAAGGCAGACGGAATAATTGGATGTTTTATTGTCATTAGTCTAAGCTCTGGTGCAAGCAGAAGTGCCTCACTAACTGACAACAGAGGCAGAATGACTGAAATCTACAATGAAAAGTCAAATGACAAAAAAATTCTGATGATATCCTATAGATACAAACAACTGGAGAATTATGTTAACTTCTCATTTTGATACGTGAGCAAAGGAGATGCTAATGTTGTGAGACAGATTTTAAACGAACATTTAGTGAGTACACATCTGTATCGTAAGCCGAGGACCCAGGCCAGATGTATGAGGTATACCGTTGTATCTAATCACACGTTTTATGCCTTCTTCGATGCATCCCCTAAAATTCCCCTCTCCTCACGGTGTCTCCCTGCAGTTCACTGCTGGTGCCAGGGCCACCAGCACTACGTCTGCCTGAGCAGCCATAACACGTACATGATCCTGCGTGCACTGAGGGCCGGTCTTGGCTTGTTTCAGGCGTTACACTACATACTGCTGACTCTGGCGGTTCTAATTCGCTTTGTTAGCCAAGTAGCCAATCAGTCCCTCCCTTTCTCTCAGCAATAAAAATCTTGTTCTAACGAAAAAAAGGAACTCAGTCATATAATACACAAAAATAAAAATATGGGTTTTAGGTTAAACGTAGGGAAAAAGAACAAAATGGTAAATAGAAAAGTAAGAGCACATTTTATGATCTTGGGACAGGTAGTGCATGCACAAAACTCAGAGCCTTAAAATAAAAGCTGGGTAGATTTAACTAAAAATAAAACAAAAACACCTCTATAAGGTAAAAGCTACCATGAATATAGTTAAAAGATAAACTGTGGGAAAATATTTGTAACATGCAATATATATCATTAATATAGATTAATGGCTTATAAATGTGCAAAAATTTAAAATAAGTTCAAAGAAAAATAGCCAATTATAACATAAAAAGATATATAACATATAAACAGCATGTAACAGAATGACTACAGAAATACCAACTGGGTTTTTTTTTCATATTATCAAAGTTTTTAAAACTTTGACGATTATCGCTGTTAATGAAGTAAGCAGGCATCTTGGGTTGCAAAGTTTCTGATCTTTGCGGAGGGCTATTCCACCGCAAGTCAAAGTGGGGGCCCCTCTCTAGTCGTGGAAATCAGGGAAAGACGATTTGCTCATTCATTACTGTCATTACCCAAATGACCAGTCCCCAAACTTCATATCGGCTATGGCGAAGTCACTGTGACCGCTTTTACCTTCCATTCTCCAAGTCAGTCCAATACTAAATAATCCATCTGTAGGCCAATCCCTTAAATAAGGGCTGTGGGGCGGGATTTAGAACTAAACTCATTCAGATGGGGCTGACACTAAAAAATAAGACAAGCAACTCATTTATTCAACACACCTTCAAGGCTACACTCAAGTTTACTGTTGAGACAGTTGTCCTGCCCTTCACTTTTACCTGGAAAATCAGCTCACCCATGTCACGTCATACAGAAAGCTTGACCTTCAGTCAAGTACTGAAGCAGACCCAGCCTCATGGTAAGGAAAACAAATGGCCCTGTGTCCCGGGCACATTTGCCACTAGCTCACGCCTATGCAGAAAAAGCAGCTAAATGTCTACTTTCTACGGTGTCAGCATGGGTGTCTTGTCCCAGCACTCAACTGTGACTGCAATGATACCTAGCCCTTGCTAATATTTAACAAAGTATTATGGACACACTAGACATCGCCTCTCTCATTCTCCACCCATGCTGTTCGGCCACAACATGGAAGGAATTCCTGTGAAGGAACGGCGACATTTAAAGCTGTGACCTGGCTTTGTTGCTCTTTGCTCGAAGATTGCTCGGCAGTGTCTTCAATCGTGCAACAGTGGTTTTATAAATCCGTTTAAAGGAATGTTTATTTTCCAAGATTAAGCTTCTTACTGAGAAGCCTATGTATTTTTTAAATTATGATTTAGAATTAATCACCCAGTGCATTTCCCTGTTGGCATCAGCATCAGAACACTCAAAACTCAACCGAGCGGTGAAATGACAGTGTCCCTGCTACAGTGCTCATCTTCTGCCCTTTCTAAATCGACTGTATACTGTTTTGTGTTGTAATACTACAAATTGCCTCAAATTCTTTTGGAGAAATAGCAGGTGGTTGGTTATGTATTAAAAGTTCTAAAATAAATGCTTCCCAGGCCTCTGTGTAGCATGAAGACCAGACACCGAGTAAGACAACAGCATCAATTTCCTGAGACGTCATCAGCTCACCACCCTGCTAACCCAGGCTCTGGGTAGAGGCCTGGAGGACCTGGACTGGGGGCTCCAGGGAGTCACTCATCACTGAAAGCCTTATTACTCAGCCACTGCTGGTCACCCCTTTTCCTTTGTGCGAGAGACAGGAAAAGATGGCTTCAGCTACAAATCAGTCCATCTTGACAAAGGTGAGAGGCACCATGTCTGAATGTAGGAAACAGTGTAACTTTATTGCCACTGTGGAATTCATTCTGTATAGTGAGGTATCATTGTTTTATCTGGAGGGATTTGAAAATTCTCATGGTGGGGGAAAGCAATTTAAGATGCTAAAGATACATTAAGTCAAACAAATCCATTCCACTAGGGGAGTAATAGAAAGCTGGCTGTATTAACCATGGTGTATACACAGTATCAACACTAAAATCAAACAGTTTAGCCCTGGCCAGTGTGGCTCAGCTGGTTGGAGCACTGTCTCGTACACTGGCAGGTTGAGGGTTCGATTTCAAGTCAGGGTGACCCCAGTTGGGGCATGTACAAAAGGCAACTAATCAATGTTTTTCTCACTCTCTCCCCCGACCCATCCCTCCCTTCTTCTCTCTCTAAAAGCAATGAAAACAAAAAGTCCTTGGGTGGGGATTTAAAAAAAAATCAAATACCTTAATCCCATTAAGAACATAATTACCTTTAGTTCGTTAAGTAAATTGTGTTGTTCAAAATGTTTCTTTTTTCTCTTAACATATTGATCAATGGACTCCATTTCCTTAAAACGAGCCTCATGAAGCTTCTTAAAGTCTAGAACATTCCGCAAAATATGAAAATTAATAACAAAATTCACCTTCCCTTTGTTCTTCTGTTAACACTTATTTTCTCCTCTGCATCCCTACATTCAATTTCAACATCATCTTTACCAAAATTTCATTTCAAAACATTTAGTTTTTAGAACTCACGGACAAAACATATCCTAAAAATGATCAAACATTCATCATCTCTCTGTTGTCCATTTCACTGCTGACAGTTCGGTTTAGTCCAGAGGATAAGAAAAGAATAGCAGATTTGTCCTCTCACCTCAGCAATTAATCACATAGCATTATTTAACCATAAATTTGACATTTTAAAATGCTTAGAAAGCTCTATGCCAAGCATTGGCATACTTTTCCTGTAAAGGGCAGATAGTAAATATTTTAGGCTTTGTGGCCACAAATGGTATGGTCTACCTCATATTCTTCTTTTCTACTAAAACCCTTTAAAACTGTAAAAACCATTCTTAGCTCAAGGGCTTTAAGACAGGCCAAGGCAGGCAGTAGTTTGCTGAGCCCTGCTCTGTGTTATTTTAATTAATTGAATATATATTTACATTCTAATTAAGAATATTTGCCCTGGCCAGGCACCTAACTCAGTTGGTTAGAACATCATTCAGATGTGCCAAGGTTGCCGGTTTGATCCCTGGGCGGGGCACATACAAGAATCAACCAATGAATGCATAAATGAGTGAAACAACAAATTGATCTTCCCCTCTCTCAAAAATCAACTTTAAAAAAGAGTATTTTAATTAAGTATACGAAATTCTAATATATGCTAAGCAATCAATATTCGATATGCCAAGCAATAGGGCAGAATTACTTGTCCAAAAATGGAGTCCCTTAGACTTATTTTTTTTTAAAAAAGGGAATTTACTGAGGTAGACAGTGTGCCAAGTACTTTACAGACATTCATTCTCAGATATTTACTGAGTACTTGCTACATGCTAGTTACTGTTCTAGGTAATCAGAAGTGGAAAAGCAGTCTCAATCTATATATTGGCCTGATGAAACACGCAGTACAACCATTCCTACTTCTCACTGAGGAAGTGGGCTTACGGAGGGGAAGTGGGTTGCCTTAGGTCTCACAGCTGGGAAGTGAGAGAATGCAGATGCCAGCCCGAGGTCCGCGCCCGGGCTCTCCATAGCAGCCTGGGGCCCCGACACTTTGCTACTTTGTGCGCGAAACTTACTTGGAGTTGTGCTTGCAATTCTTTTATTTTTTCCAGATTTGGAAAACCCATCTGTGTAGACAGTCTTCTTTCTTTCTGAAGGTACCTTTGAATCTTCATTACCTGAACACAAAGATACAGAACTAATGAAAAGATTTCAACAAATTCCTGCCATTGACAAAGGTCTGAGAGTCAACACGCACATACTCAGGTGACAGGCTCCGCCAAGGTGGCGGTGGCCACAGCACACAGGGTGCACAGAGAACTCGCTCCAGCATCGCTAAAATCTTAGCTCATGTGCTTGAAGTAGGCAGAGATGTTATGGTGCCTGGTATAGAAGTTAGACCAGAAGTTTAAAAACACTTTTTTCAGAACTTTTGCTATAAATATATTATTATTATAACTAGAATGATAAAATCACACTATCCCACGAGCCTAGGAAACACCATTAGCATTCTGCATATTTCCCCAGCTCCTTTGCATCTATACAGGGGCTTCTGCTTGGACCGTGGCTCTAAAACCAGAGAGAAAAGTTCTGTGAGAAAAGAAAAAAGAAAAGAAATTTACAGAGTCACAGTCACTCTTCACAAGATACTTATTAATTATAAATGTAAAAATAGTAACTTTAGCCGTGGCTGCTGTGGCTCAGCAGATTGAGCACTGGCCTGTGAATGAAAAGGTTGCGGGTTTGATTCCCAGCCAGGGCACCTGCCTGGGTTGAGGGCCAGGTCCCCAGTCAGAGTGCGAGAGGCAACCCATAGATGTTTCTCTCACCCATCTCCTCCTCTTACTCCTTCCCTTCCCCTCTCTCTAAAAAGTAAAATATAAAAATAAAAAGAAAAATAGTAACTTTACAGAGAAGCAACTTACAAGACACCACCAAAACCAGATGATGGACGTTAACATGACTACTCACAGGGCAAACTAACTCCCCTGCTTTCTCCGGTGCTGACTCCGAAGGACACAGCATCACTCTGTGGGACTCCAGCCACACGTGGCTGATCTGCATCTAACTATCAGCACATAAGACAAACCAAATCAGAGGACCCCCCGCCTACCCCGCCCCACCAAACCTGCCTACATTAAAAATATCAACACCCCGAAAGACAACGGAAGACTGAGAATTAAAGGTAAAGCGCATTACAGAAAGGTGACAACGAACTGCAAAGGATGAGCTGAGATTTTCCTTTAAGAGACATAATGATGGAATTATATTGGAATAATTACTGAAATAACTGATGCAACTAAATAAGATCTATAGAGATTAGAATTTCTCAGTTTCTAGAATCCTTTTATACTCTCAAAAATTATTGGGAACCCCAAAGAATTTTTTCATGTACATTAGTTATATATATTAATATGTTCCAGACACTTAAAAACTTGATTTACTAAAATGAACAATATGGCCATTAAATGTCAGCAAATAAGTTTATGAAAAATGGCTAAAATTTCTAACAAAAATAGTGAGTAGAGTAGCATTTTTTTTTTACAATTTCTTTAATGTTTGACTCATAAAAGGCATTTGGACTCTCTGCTTCTGCAGATGCACGTTGTGAAATGTCGTTTTGGTTGAAGCGGACATATCTGAAGACAAATGCTGCCAAATGCAGACATGTGGTTGAAAGGAAAGAGCACTTTAATAGCCTTTTCAGATAACTGTGGATATCCTTTGAGACCGCGCTGTAACTTGAGAAGCAGCAGTTACCAATGGTTCTCTGTGACCGGCAGCACAAAGCCACATCAGCGAACTTTTACACTCTATGCACTTGGGAAAGAAGGTAACTGTGTTCTTAGGAGATACACAGTGAAGCGTTTAGGTTTGCAAAGAGGCACACATCTGCAACTCACTCTCAAACAGTTCGGGAAACAAATATATATCACACATACATGTGTGTGTATGTGTACATAATATATACAGAGAAAAAGTGTAGTAAAGTGTTAACATTTGGGAAATGTAGGTTAAACATACACAGCAATTCTTGGTACTATTTTTGCAACTTTGACTTTGCAAACTATGTCAAAAAAAAGTTTAAAAATGTTCTCTCACCAGAAACTAACTACACGATCAGATTTTTCTCCTTCAAATAGCCTATGTTTCATTAGGCGAACTTGACTTAATGGGTCCACACTGTTTTTCTATGACATAGAAACTGAGTCCTAGACCTACGTCTCCTGAATACAGTAATTGGTGGAATGGAAGACATTTGTAACTCCTCGCCCTCTTCTGACTCCTTGTCATATTTCCTGACAACTGTCTAAATTACGATTTTAAAATGGGCATGTGAGGCATATGCACCAGAAGACAAAGGAAGTGCCGAACCTGGGGTGCTTATTAAAAACTGCAGACTACCAGACTTACCTACGGAAACAGAACCTCGACCTCCTGAAACTAGATTTCATAAGAAACGCAAGTTCTGGGGAAAATGGGAAGGCCCAACATGGGAAACTCTGCATTTAACTGCTTAGTGGGCACTAGCCAAGGTGGAGGGGCTGGGCTGAAGCAGGGGCTGGGCTGAAGCAGACGCTGAGGCACTGTCGCAATCGGCAGGCTTCCTGAGGAATGGAGTCAGAAAACGCCGAGCCCTGTTAGGTATGTGAAATGGAAGTTTTCTGGTCTTACTGAAACCAACTTTTAGTTGAGAAAGTTTATGGGAGAAGTTTCTAGGAGGTTAGAGTCTAAGAAGAATATATATTTATCATAATAAAAAAGGTCACACCACGGAAAGGTAGACTTTTTGGCTCCACTTAAATATCTGGCTGAGCCCTGGCTGGTGCGGCTCAGTGGACTGAGTGCCAGCCTGCGAATCAAAGGGTCATCGGTTCAATTCCCAGTCAGGGCACATGTCTAGGCTGTGGGCCAGGTTCCCAGTAGAGGATGCATGAGAGGCAACCACACATTGGTATTTCTCTCCCTCCCTTCACATCTCTCTAAAAATAATAAACTCTTAAAAAAAAATATTCTGCCTAAACAGGTGAACAGGTCTTTGCACCTGTCTCTGGAGTGGGCCGGAAGAAGTTAATGGACAAAATGCAGATTCTCCTCAGCACTGAGTAGACATCGACTTCCCTAAACTTCCCAGCTACCATTCTTATCCTGGTTTCTATAATTAAAGATGATCTGATGGCCTACAACACTTGGTTCTAACTTTTGTTTTGTCAGACCCTTAGAAGTTCTACACAGTGATGTTATGGATTGCACTCTATCCCCGCAAAAGATATGCTCAAATCTTTACCTTCAGTAACTGCGATATAACTTTATTTGGAAATAGGGTCTCTGTAGACATAGTCAAGTTAAGAGGAGGACATGAGGTGGAAACCCTAATCCAACGGGACTAGTGTCCTAGAAGCAGACAGGCAGAAAGTCACACCACAGAGGCAGAACAGAGATGCAGCTGCAAGCCAAGAAACACCAAGGGTCAGCTGCCACCACCAGAAGGCAGAACGAGGCCAGGAAGAACTCCACCTAGGGTCGGGGAGGAGCAAGGCCCTGCTGGCACCTTGGTTTCGGATGTCCCGTCCCCAGAACGTGAGAGAACAGACATGTGGTGTTGAGGCGCCCAGTGTGCAGCACTTTGTGACGGCAGACACAGCACCACAGGGCTGCCCTTGCAATTTTGGATTTTTAGTTAATTGGCATACCATTTATTCTTCTTTTTCCTGAGGACATTATATTCTCTACTCCTTGGTTCTCATCTGATGGAGAAGGAACATCTGCAGCAGTTCTGAGAATCTGGGTGTCCTGCTTTCCTTGACTCTGGAACTCAGTGGGATCACTTGTTTTTATCTCTGAATGATCCTGTTACATATTTTAAAAGGAAAGTGATTTCCTTTTAAATAAATGATAAATAAGTGGCTATCACATTTGAAAGTTGCTAAGAAAGTTCATCTTAAAAGTTCTCATCACAAGAAAAACATTTTTTCAACTATGTATGGTGATGCATATTAACTAGACAAACGGTGCTCATTTTGCAACATGTACAAACATCGATCGAATCATTAGGTTGTACAACTGAAACTAAAGTAATCTTATATGCCACTTACATTTCAACTTAAAAATATATCATTGAAAAATTTAAAAACATTGCCCTGGCTGGTGTGGCTCAGTGGATTGAACACCAGCCTGCGAACCGAAAGGTCTGACTCCTGGTCACGGCACATGCCTGGGTTGTGGGCCAGATCTTGAGTGGGGGCATGCGGGAGGCAACCGATCAATGTTTCTCTCCCTCTCCCTCCCTTCCCCTCTCTCTAAAAATAAGTAAACAAAATCTTTAAAAAAATGTAAATACATTGCTTACAGTCAGATATTTTTTACAAAAGTAATCACTGCCTTGAAAAGCTAGGTACCAAGGTGAGGAGGGAAAGAGTTAAAGAAAAGGAGAGTAAGATTTTAAAAATTTTTTAAAAAACTTTCATTTATTTACTTTCAGAGAGAGGGGAAGGGAAGGAGAAAGAGAGGGAGAGAAATATCAATGTGTGGTTGCCTCTCATGTGGCCCCCACTAGGGACATGGCCTGAAACTCAGGCATGTGCCCTGACTAGGAATTGAACCTACAATCCTTTGGTTTGCAGCCCGTGCTCAGTCCTTTGAGCTACACCAGGCAGGGATAGGAGAATAAAATTTTTGTGTGGCAGATTTGGTTCTCTGCCTCACCAAGAGTCAGAGCATATGAATCTGGGACTAAGAAATACTAGGGATCACTGGAAGGCACAAATGGCAGGACCAACTCTCTCAGGGATAAGAAACTATTACTAAGAGACCCTGATAGGATAATGACTAAGGGACTGTACAAAGCTACAAAATAAATATTAGGACCATGTTTTGTAAAAATTACATTTGAATGAAAGGACAATATAATCAGAGTCCTCTCAAAGCAAGTGAGCCAGGCCCCTGTAATCACATGGCCCGGGACAGGATAGGAGAGAAAAAAAATTGTATTTAATGTTGGCTTTTCTTGCCTTCTTATTTACTACACCTCACTTAAGTAAACACTTAATGAAGGTTCATGTTTCTCCAACAAATATTTAATTTGTGCTTAATATTTAGTAAGTGCTTCCTGAGCACCAGCACCAGGGCAGACGGCAAGCAGCCCACACGCGGCTCTGTGCATTCACAGGGCTCAGAACACACAGGGTTTACCGCTACCTGCCAGCATAAGGGAAGCAAAAAGAAAGTTCCCTAAGAATATACCAATTCTGGCACAGGTAGTGGCTTATCTTCAGTTGGCACAAGTCCATTTACTTGGGAGTCAGGACTGCGGTGGACACTCCTGCGCCTTCTCCTTGTCTTGGCGACATGCCCAGCTGGATGTCGCTCAGCTGGTTCCTGGCTGGTCATCTGCATCTCGGTCTCATCACAAGAGGATGCAGAAGTCTGACTTTCATCCTGAAAAGAGACATTGATCTGCTATGCCCTATGTATAGAAGTATAACTCTCAGGAAGAATCAGCATTTAGACCGAATAAAAACATACAGTACACATACAAAAGACTTTTTGAAACTCTTGAGCACTAAATTACAGGCAAGGAGGACAAGACATATAGAGTATTCAAAAGGAAATAATCACATTTAACAACCCAGACTGAAAGACTAGGCTGGGAAAGCACGCAACATTATTTCAGTGTGAGTAAATAAGCAAATTACTAAAAGTGTATTGATTTATTGAATACATGCTATTGGCCAGGCAGTATACTATAACAGCATGACTAACAGTAATTACAGCTAATGTCGCAACTTTTTTGGACGATGTATACAGATTACCTCATTGCAGCCCAGGTCCCCAGTAGGGGGTGCACAACCACACACTGATGTTTCTCTCCTCTCTCCCTCCCTTCCCCTCTCTAAAAATAAGTAAATAAAATCTAAAAAAAAAAATTTTTTTCCCCAATACTAATGAGATTATAATGAAAATAATTAGTCCTCTGCCTATTTCTCAGGTTTAACTTCCGGTGGTTACTTACTAGTGATTTGCTGAAGAGACATTCACTTCCATTTTCTTTTTTTACTTATATTTTCAATAGCTATTTCTAGTGCCCATCACGTGCTAAAATGACCTCATTTGCACCGCTCATTTCCCTATCTTCTTCCTAACAGACTCTCACCACGTTAGTCACTCTAATAGTTCCCTTTGTGGTTTTAAACATACTTAAAGACCTTAAATCTGGTTCCACACTATATATAAAATACCTAGCTTATAAACTTATTAGCACCCTTATATGTCCCCTCATCTCTCAACTTCTGTCATCTATTCTTCTTAAGTCTCCAAGTTGCTAACACTACAGCCTGTTATGTAACCTTAATCAAATCATTGGTGCCTTTTCTGGGTAGCTGGATTCTAAAAGCTGATGAATCAATAAGTTATTGTAAGGCTTTTGAAAAAAGATTTATTTATCAATCTGTCTATTGATTTGTTTATTTATTGAGGG
The DNA here is from genome assembly GCA_004024845.1 of Tonatia bakeri. NCBI lineage: Eukaryota > Metazoa > Chordata > Mammalia > Chiroptera > Phyllostomidae > Tonatia > Tonatia bakeri. Next base: position 176,550 of record PVIA01001201.1, read on the forward strand.
AAAGAGAATAAGAGAAACATCAACGTGAGAGAAATACACTGATTGGTCTCATATGCACCCTGAACCCACAACCCAGGCGCGTGCCACGCCCAGGGATCAAATCTGTGACCACCTTTCGCTTTGTGGGATGATGCCCAACCAACTGAGCCACACCGGTCAGGGTGTAAGGTTGCATTTTTTTTTTTAAAGCTTTTGTTTTCTACATCACCTTTGTTTTCTTTAGGGTAATCTTTTTCAATTTGTTTATCTTGAGCTCTCTCAGACTGCAGGCTTTCCTGAAATATCTGTGACTGCTGGCCTTTTATTCATATTTCAGAGCAAAAACCTCATTAGTAGCTTGATGTGTGAGTGCTTGTCTGGTGGGATCTGACCTACTAGTTTCCTTAGGCGGGGAGGAGGCTATCACCCTGGGGATCCTTGAATGCCAGAAGGCATTTGCTTGATAACCATTAATTTCCTTACAGAGAAACCTTCTAATATTTTAGACTGTAGTAGACACCTGGTACTCTGCACGTGAAGTAGACTGCTTTGTATCCTGACTGTTCAGTTCATTTCACTACAGTACCTGGACCCCACCTTCTGACAGTGTAGTTGCCCTTGGTTTTGGTGAGGCTCAGGGCAACCCCAGCACATGCCCTGACCCAGAACTGAACTGGAGACCTTTTGGTCTACAGGACGACACCCAGTGCCCTAAGCCACCAGTCAGGGCTATCCTGAATAATTTAAAACATGCACGTGCGCACAGATAAATGAAATGATTTACTTGATGTAAAAACTTTCTTTTTTTTTTTTTTTTAAGATTTTATTTATTTATTTTTAGAGAGGGAAGGGAGAGGGAGAGAGAGAGAGAGAAACATCAATGTGCGGTTGCTGGGGGACATGGCCTGCAACCCAGGCATGTGCCCTGACTGGGAATCGAACCTTCGATGCCTGGTTCACAGTCCATGCTCAACCCACTGAGCTACACCAGCCAGGGTGATGTAAAAACTTTCAATTAATTGAAAAAAATTTTTCCTATTTTTAGTTAAATCCTGGGAATCAGAAAAATTTTAAATATTGAAAGTTTAAAAATGTTTGTAACTCAGAATATTGTTATAGAGATGAGAAAGTTAGATTTTCAGTTCGTGTTTATATTTACCTTCATTTCCAGGAACTGCTGGCCAAGGCCCAGTTCCTTACGGCCGTTCAACACTTTCCTCTGTCCCAAGTGAAGAAACCAGGCCCTAGTGAAGCAACTATCGACCCTTCCAGTGCCGTGCCCTCCCAGAACTCTGGTGTGGATTCAGAGCAGCCATGACCACCTCTCCCGCCGGCAGTGGCTGACAGTTTACTGCAGTTCTCTTCCCCAGTCCCTACTTCGCCTGACTCTCACAAGACTCACGCAGCAGGGGGGGAACTAAGAGTCAAGGAGTATGAGCTTCCCCAGGTCACACAAGAAGAAACGACGGAGCTGCTACTGAGCCGGGGTTGTTCTGACTGTGAATTGACTTCCTTCCCTACGCACACCATGCTATCTCATACTTTTTGGCAACTAGTAAACTTTTGCATTTGCATGGGAATGTCTCATTCAACACATTACTTGCTGCAGGGCAGTTTTGCTATTTTTACCCAGTAGTTATAAAGGAAGGACTCACTATAACCAATAATGATCTCTTTGGTAAAAAAAAACAGCATTTCTTAAAAGCTACTGTTAATTGTGCTTATTATTCATTAACTAAATATGACAGTTTTGCTAAACATGTGATGAGAAATCTTACTTACCCGATTTTCATTTTCTTTTCTTGCTTGCTGTTTCAGGTGGGCTTTCAAGGATTTTAGCAACCTGTCTGCCTGCAGGAAAGTTAAAGATTTTAATAGTAGAGCCAAAAATCAAATACGCAAAACCGATACACTGAAAGTTTTCTCCTGTTCTTGTATTCAAGTGTCCTTTGGGCAGGCTCTGGGAATAGAACAGAATCTGCCCTCACAGATTTCACAGCAGAGTGAAGTCAGAAAAGGGAAGCGGCAGTGATTATGCAGTGGGGTCAGGGCCAACGCGAGGAAGCTCAGGATGTTGTGAGGGAACATAGGTGTGCTGCCCACTAGGGTGGAGACTTCAGCAGGTCACTGAATATGCCAATTCTAAGATACAGACATAATGCCTCTAGCTGCTGACGTCTGAAGGACGATTAAGAGAGAATGGGACCTAGGGAAAAAGCTAAAAAAAAAAAAAAAAAAAAAGCAGGGAAGGCAAGAATAAGCGTAAAGTTTGAAACCCCACAGTTCAGTGTGGCTGGAGTGTGTAGCTGTGGAAGGAGATGACAGAGAGTGCTGGGAAAGTGGGCAGGGCCTTAGCCGGTCAGGTCCTGGAAGCCTAAGTGCATAATCTTTACCCTCAGGGTAAAGGGCAGTCTCTGAAGAATCCTCGGCTGCGGGGCAGTGGGTAACCAACTCTGCCTTTCTCAGAATGACCACTCTGGATGAACAATGCGCAGGGCATTTGATGAGGGTCCGAAGGAAGACAGGGAAACCCCCAAGGGACTGTTATAGGAAAGCAGAGACAACTGTGGCAGGAGCTGGAAGAGGGCTGAGGGCTAAGGATGGGTTCAAAACCTTCCTAGAGAGAAAAATCAGCGTGAATGCGGGGATGAGGAATAGGGAACCTCTGTTACACCCAGAGTGCTGGCTGGGGCGGTTGGTGGAGTAAGGTGGGGTCCCTACATAGGGGAGTGACAAAGGGGAGGCAGTCTTACTGAGGAGGATGGTTATAGGTCCTGGAGGAAGGGAACGCCTAGTTTCTCTTCCCACCCTAGGAAACCTTGTTCCTTCCTAAAAGAGGAATACGAATCCACTGCTGTTTTCCTCCGCTTCTACCCAGCCAAGAGGTTGACAGCCAGATTCAGATTCCTTTCTCAGGGCGGCCCAGCCACTGGACTTGGCACTTCTCTGGCCACATGTATCATTAGTCATGTGTTCAGGCAAGAGTGGCAGAGATCCTGATTTGGTTTGGGCTTCGAGGGACAGGAGAGGCTACATTTAGGGTGTGAAGCACATGCTCCAGCCCATTTTGCCAGAATGCTCTGCACCATCCCAGCTGGTAATAAAGTGGTACCTTATTTTCCACTTGCCTTTGTTCCTTGTGAGGCGGGCTAGTGAGCCAGGTTAAACGGACAAGGGAAAGTGCGACAGATAGATAAACAAATAGTTGGCAGCCATCTAGGAGTAAATCCCATCTTTCCTAAACCAAGGACACTTAAAAGTAAATGGTGTACACTCCTTCCCAACCAGAGGGCAAAGAGCTTAACTCACCCTGCTCTGGGAGATGGAGCAGAAATCCAATTAGCGCCATTTGTGCCAACCACACCCCGCACAGAGGAAGTTAAGGTAATGCAGTAAACCTCATTTTGGCCCATCAGTATAAAGCCGATGACTATTCTATTCAGACCCTCCCCTTCGTCCTCCCTAAACTCCCGGCCTTTAAAATCCTCAAAACAACAACAAGAACACCACCACCACCCAAGTCACAGCACTGGCTCCTGGTCTCAGGAGCACCCGCACTTCTGCCCCCACAGGCATGGCATCTCCTAAACTCCAAGGGTCCTCAGAAGACTTGCAGCCAGGGAGCAGAGGGCAGTGGCAGCTCCTCCTGGGCTAACCCCTGAACCTTCCCATGCCCCTTTCTCTGACTTCTTAGTGAGCCAATGCAGCGCGGCCTAGGCTCATTTCTCCACTGGTCCCTCCCCTGTTGCTTCTAGGCCCTTCCTTGTTTCACTGTCCTGACAGTAATAAACATACTCTGAAAATCACCTAGACTGGTGAACTCTTTCCTGTTCCAAGTCAAGAACCCACACACTACAGGAGGGCCCTGGGCAGACCTGCTGAGGGCCAGCTCCTCTTTCCTGTAACATGTGAGCCTCTCTCGGAGTTGTCCCTGTGCAGGGGACGATCAGCAGGGCGGAATTTAGGCATTCGTGGCTCTGCCGTCACTAACATCTTTCCCCCAACCGCTTTACTGGAGTATGGTTGACATGCCAAAACTGGAGATATTTAAAGTGTACAACTTGACGTGTTTGGAGATAAGTATACGCCCATAAATACATCATTACTGCCATAAGCGATCCATCACCTCCAACAGTTAGTTTCCTACACACTTTTGGGTTTTTTGGTGGTATGAGCACTCAGCTAAGATCTATCCTCTTAGCAAAGTTTTAGGTATATGATACAGTATTGTTAATCATGAATTCTACATCATACAGATTTCCAGGACACCTTGAAGTATCATGAAAATCTCAGCCAGCACACGATGA
>PVIA01001201.1:180935-305286 GCA_004024845.1 Tonatia bakeri
GGGGGGGGGGCGCTCTCCAAGTTAGGGTGGTAGGAAAGGCCTCTCAGAGGTGTGACTTTTGAGGTGAGATGTGAGTCAGAAGACAACGCAGCAGGTGAAGATGGGAGGGAGGAGCATTCCAAAGGACACCAAGCCCAGAGGCCCTGGGATGGTTGGTGAACGTGAAGGACAGAAGGGAGCCACAGGGTGAACACCTGGGCAGGTGGAGGGCAGGGGGCCAGGGAGGCAACCAGAGGCTGGGTCAGGAGATGGCTACGGGCCACAGCTAGCCGTGGGGACTTTTTCCTCTTAACTTGCTATTACAAAAAATAAATCTAGAAAAGTCAAAATAGTTTGGTAAATACTCATACTCCCCACCTAGATTCAATACTTGTTAATACTGTCTCATGTTTGCTTTCTCTCTGTATTAATATACTTCTTACCATGCTATGTAAAAGTTCCAGACATGATACTTTACCACTAAATACATCAGCCATGCCTGCTAAAAAGAAAAGATTTTCCTACATTACCTTGAATGAATTACCATATCTAGGAAAGGTAATGATTTCCTAATGTCCTCTGATACATAGCCCACAATCAAATTTCCTCCACTGTCTCCAATGTTAGCTGTTTTCTTTTTAAAAATTTCCCTTCAAATCAGGATCAAGTCAAGTTTCTCATATTACTTTTGGAGGAGTTTTGATTTTATTTTAGGTGTAAGGTAAGTTACCGGAGGGCACTGAACAGAAAGAAAATGACATGTCCTAAGTTCCAAATAGCTCTTCACTACCAAGACGACACTATTGTGAGGCATGAGTAGAGGCAAGGAGAGCATCAGACAGTAGCCAAGGGAGGAGGGTGCCACGGCCTAGGCTGTAGCACTGGAGATGGTGCAGAGGTCAGATTTCAAGTTACTTCCGAGGAAGAGCTGACACGGGTGAATGGTTGTGAGCAGTGATGGGAAGAAAGAGAGTGATCTAAAGTAGGTCTGAATCATTTACTGAGATTGGGGAGAGATCTTAATTGTTTTGAACTGACCAAGCTGTTTAAGATGCACTTAAATACATGAGTCAGCAGTTCAGGGGAGAGTTTGCACAGGAGATGGTGGATTTCGGAGTCATTAGTCCTAGAAGAATGGATAAGGTTACTAAGGGAGAAAGCACAGTTATAGAAAAGGCCAAGGAGAGAACTGTGGGGGCACTCCAGTTACAGATTTGGCAGAGGAAGACCAGCAAAGGAGACTAGAAAAAAGTGCTAGTAAGGCAGGACAAAATGAAATATCACAGAGATGGACCACGAGCTTTGTAAGATGCAGGACATGGCTTCAATAAGAGTGATTTCAGTGGAAAAGAACAGAGAAATCGGGCAGTAGGTGAAGGATGTGGGGTCAGGAGAATTTTAATTTTTTTTAAAGATGGTGAAATCTAAGTTATATGAATGTCTAACCACTATGTTGTACACCTGAAACTAAACTAACATGATATTAACTGTTAATTGTAAGAGCAAAAATTAAAAAAAAAATAGGTGATGTTAAGATTTGATTGCATGCATCACAGAAATGAGCAGCAGAATGGGAGAAACTGATGCAGGAGAGGGACATTACAGAGTGTACCATAGAGAAAGAAACAGGATCCCCAGCACAAATGGCAAGGCCGCCCTTAGGCACAGCCTTTTCCAGTAGCAGGAGGGAGGCAGAGCAGGCAGGGACAGGTGCAGGCTGCCTGCAGCATTTGGGGGTGGTAAGATGAGGTCATGCTCAGCTGACTGAATGTATTTTTTTCCATGGCATACGAGGAAAAGCATCAGGTGAGGGAGGGGAGCCAGTCTGAGGGGAGAAGATATGAAATAATTATCCTCAAAAATGGGAAAGTTAATGACTACCAAGAATTGTGAGAGAACCAAATGGCACTTTTACAATTTATGCTCATACATTTAAATTAAATTCAGACAAAAAACCTAGGTGATTTTTTTTTCCAGCCAGGATCAGCTGGTTAGGTCTAGGCCAGGATTAACGACAAAGCTGAGTTTAATCAGGCTTAGAGTTTTGCCAGGTGAGGGAGGAGCGCTGCAAGTGGAAACAGGGCCCGTCTCTGTAATCTAAACTGGCGGGAAGAAGAGGGAGGGCCTGAGGGAAAAAAGGGCCAGCAGCCACACGATACACATTGGTAACTGCCTCCTTCATTTTGCTTTGCCACTAATAACAGTATCTCGATCAAGAGCTAACATTTTCTCTTCTAAATTTATTTAGAATGTTATCATGCTGGTGAGAACATTTTTTAAAATATCAAATCTTGATAATTTCTTAGAGTAATGTATTCATTTTTTCCTAAGTACTTGGAATTTAAAATGGCAACCAACTAATTTAATGAGTTCCTGGGCTGTACCAACGGTACATAATTTAAAACATTTTAATTATGGAAAATTTCAAATGCATACAAAAATAGAGACTCTTGTTATGAACCCCCACGTTTCAACAATTATAGCATTCTGCTATTCTTCTAACCCCCTCTTTTTTCTTCAAGTATTTTATAGCAAATTCAAGGCATAACATTTCACCTGAAAACACTTTTTATATATTACCAAGAGATAAGGACTTAAAAAAAAAAGAGACAGAAACATAACCACAATACCATTATCATACCCAACAAAATTAACACTACCTTAATATAATTTAATACCTAGTCCGAGTTTAATTTTCTCCATCTCCAAGGTGTCTTTTTATAATTGACTATAATAAAGCCTTGTATGATCAAATTTATCTGAGAAATGATACCTCTCAACAAATATTTGAGACTACGTGCCAGACATTGTGTGCTAGGCAGGCAACAGGGTCTGTAGAGACAAATGCTGTGCTACCGCACCTCTCTGAAAACAGGTAACCGACTACCCCAGATCGGGTGCTCAGAGAGAGAGACAATGATCGGTGGGACTGTCTGGAGCTCTGCAGAGATCCAAATCGGGGTGGGGTCTCACTGTTGGCCAGAGCTCTGAATTCAGGTAGGAAGCCTCCACTGTAACTCTCTTGCTACCTTCTGGTGCACTGCCAAAAAGTAGGTGTAAGTAACAGTCTGAATAGCACCCGATCTGGGGTAGTCGGTTACCTGTTTTCATAGAGGTGCGGTAGCACAGCATTTGTCTCTACAGACCCCGTTGCCTGCCTAGCACACAATGTCTGGCACCTAGTGTCAAATATTTGTTGAGAGGTACCATTTCTCAGACAAACTTGATCAATTATTCAGCATCTCCTATATAAAATGTACTGCAATTAATTCTGTAAAGACTTCCAAGCTGGAAGGATGAAATCCCTGTTCAAGGAACTTAAAATTTTAGTAGAGAAGATAACATATACACACAAATGACCAGATTATAAGGTGGAAGCTTGCAAGTGCTCAAAGACAGCACTTGAAAGTAAACTGTTTAAAAGCACAGGGGGCTCCCGGGATTATTGGGTTGGTGGATCTGTGGCTAAGGGAAAGAAGAAGAGGGGATGGGGCACCAAGTGAGTGGAGTCAGTTCACGGAGACTGGAAATTATTCATGCAGATAAAGAAGACAGAGGGAGAAGGGGATCTGAGGCTGAAAGGTCAAAATTAGCAAAGGCACAAATAAGGACAAAGGTAGCAAGTGTTCAGCAACCAGTCCAGTTTCGATGCAGTCTTGGATAAAAGATTTTAGCCAGATTGCAAAAAGCCTAAGGCATTTGAGCTAAGGTATTAGGCTTTGTTTATGAAATATTCAGGAACCATTAAAGATCATAGCTCAGAATTATCTCCAAAGGCACTCCTTTATCATTTGGCCCCAACAGATGAACACTAATTATTTTATTTAAATCACTTAAAAACATTTGGGATGGCTAATTTAGGCATTCATTCAGTGTGAATATCATAGCCAGAAGAACAAATCTCCAGAGTATACATTAGCATTATGTGGGAAAACTCCACCAGAATCTAATATAGAAACCCAATCCCAAACCGAATCCCCACATTTCCCCGCAATGTTTCGCAGCCTCGGAATCAAAAGACCTTACTGGTCTGGAGACACTAACACAAATAGCGATCAACAAATGAACGATCATTTCAGATAAAGGATAAATTATAAAAATGTGTCCACGGGGGTGGTCCCCTAAAAACCATCCTTTCTTCTATGTCCCCCAGTAAAGTAGCAAGTGATTTTGGGCGCTATTACAATTTACATTAGTGTAACTGTTTTGAATTTTCCAAAAGCCAAGGCTGTTATTTCCGCGATAGCCTAACAGTCGGCATTAGAGCCAGCGTTCCTTTGAGCTTTCTGGGCCTGCATTCGCAACTGATGCCCTGGAAAGTATCACAGAGTAAAAGCAAACCAAACAAACCTTTTTGAAGCCAAGGCCTATGGCTCCCTTTCCGCCCAACTTTAGCAGCTGGAGGAATACTAACGAACAAAATCTAATCCCACAGGGACCGGTTGGATCCCTTCCCACTGCGACTCCCAAAGTCTGCTCCGCCTACCCCACCCCCTACCGTCCGGAGCCTCTCCGTACCCTCAGGTTAGCCCGGAGGCCCAGACTCTTGGCCAGGTTCTGCAGGTCACTGTACTTTAATGAGTCCAGCTGCTCCAGTGAGGGGACGGTCATCGCGATCTGCAGCGCAGGTAACCACACAGAGTATCCTCCAACTCAGCTGCACCGTTCAAAACTCTGGCGCCACTGTAAGCGTTGACCAAGCTAAGGTCTATAGACAGTTTAAATTAAGAACGCTGCACTTCCATTGGTCAACAATGTTGAAGGCGGGGTTTCCTGGCGTTGGCCAATAGAAAGGCTGACTCCTCCTACCAAACGCAAGTTCTACCTCACCCCTCACCCAAGCTTAGGCGCTGAAGGGCGTGTGTCCAGGCACTGACGGTGCCCCCGGCTCAAGTTGTCCAATGAAAACGCAGGAGTCGGGTTTGGGGCGGGGCCTTGTGCGTGTTCGAAATCTAGGCGGTGGCTGCAAGAAAATGGCGGCTCCCTCGCGGTGCCGTCTCTCCCGCTACGCAAAGCTGCGGGACGGTGACTTTTGTGATGGCACTAAGACAATTGACGAAACTTCTTTTACGACTTACATGGAGTGGGACACAGAGGTGGTGACGGGGTCCTTGCCGCTTGGCCCCTCAGGAATGGGGACGGAGAAGCCGTCATCAGGCCCGCGGCTGCCGTCATGGCTGCAGCCCAAGAGGTGCATCGTGTTCCAGTGCGCGCAATGCCACGCTGTGCTCGCTGACTCGGTGCACCTCGCTTGGGACCTCTCGCGATCCCTCGAGGCCATTGTCTTCTCCAGTGAGTGGGGGGCGGTGTTTGGGGAAGGTGAAGGGGGGGTCCCCAGAGGGTGTTCCCGCTTTCTCTCGGGGTGGCCGAATGCCGGCTGGGCTAGAAAACGGGATTAGGATTTGGAAATTAACCCATTGCCAAGGGATGGAAGCAAGTTTTGTGGACAAGATGAGCCTATCTGGAAGGGGTAGTTTTCCCTTACAAGGTCCCCCAGCTAAGTATTCTGACCCTCTTTTCTTTCTTCTTAGGGGTTACAAATAACGTGATTTTGGAAGAGGCCTTCCTAGTTGGCTTTGAAGGTTTACTAAAAGGCAGGTACGCACCGAGTTCCAGCTCCTACTCGAGTCCCTGACTTGATGTTGAAGAACGTAGAATGGAGCTGCACAAGGAGAAAACAGTTTGTTTCAATTGCGCGCTGGAAGAAAATTTTATTCCACTCATACAGTGCATTGAAAGTATATACTCTTTTTACCTGTTTCAGGCTTCTACAAACTTGATGCATTAATGAATGGAAAAGTTGTATTTGTGTAGATTTTAAGATCTTTCTGGCCCTGGCTGTTGTGGCTCAGTGGATTGGGTGCTGGCTTCTGAACTGAAAGGTCGCTGGTTCAATTCCCAGTCAGGGCACATGCCTGGGTTGGGGTGGGGGGCAGGTTCCCAGTTGGGAGAGGCAACCAGTTCATGTACCTCTCACATGTTGATGTCTCTCCCACTCTTTCTCCCTCCCTTCCCTCTAAAAGTAAATAAATAAAATTTTCTTTATTCAAAAAAGATCTTTCTGAGGGCCACATATCCCTAGTGGCTGGTGCAAATGAAGTGAGGCTAAGAAAGCTGTATCTAGTAGAGTAGTGATTTTCAACCCTTTTCATCTCATAGCACATACAAACTAATTAGTAAAATTCTGTGGCACACCAAAAAATATATATGTTTTGCTAATCTGATGGAAAATAGGTATAATTTTGGCTGTTGCTCTGTTGGCTGTTGTCATTCTTTATTTGACAATCTAAGGGAAAAGAGGTCAGTGCTCCAGACTAAATAGTTATGTGTTGCATATTTCAAAAATTCTTGCTGCACACCAGTTGAAAAATGCTGTTGTAGTAAAGGGAAAAGGAGAAAATTATCTCTTGGTATATAGTGAGAATAACTTATTAGAAACCATACCCTTTGAGGTAACTAGGACTTTTAAGTTTACATTTAACCTGGAGTTTGTAATAAGCAATGGCAGGACTAATTCTGCTGTAACCCTAAAACTGGGGGACAAACACAGCTGAAGGTAATGTGCTTGAATACAGTGATCAGTCCTTGATACCCATGGTTTTACTTTCCATGGTTCCAGGTACCCAGGCTCAATCACAGTCTGAAAATATTAAATGGAAAATTTCAGAAATAAGCAATTCATAAGTTTTAAATTGTGCATCATTCTGAATAGTGTGATGAAATCTTCAATGCCCTGCCTTTTGTCCAGTGCATCTATGCTGTATATACTACCTAATGGTTAGTTGTTTACTAGCTGGCTTGATTATCAGAGTAATTGTCACAGTGCCTGTGTTTGTGTTCAAGTAATCCTTACTTTACTTAATAATGGTCCCAAAGTGAAAGAATAGTAATGCCAGCTATTCAAATATGCAGAAGAGAAGCTATAACGTGTGTGTATATGTAGGAAAATACACAGTATAAATAGGATTCAGTGCTAGTTGCCTGGCTCAGTTAGGTGGAGCGTTGTTCTGTGTACCCGAGAAAGGGTGCTGTTTCAGTTCCTGGTCCAGGCACATGCCTGTGTTGCAGGTCCATCCCCGGTTGGGGCATGTACGGTGGACAACCAATGGATATTTCTCCCCATGCCCCTCTCTCCCTTCTCTCTCTAAAATAAATCAATAAATATATCCTTGGTGAGGAGATACATATATATAGTTTAGCACTATCCATGGTTTTGGCATTCCTTGGGAGTCTTAGAATATAAGACTGGTGTGGCTCAGTGGATGGAGCACCAGCTTTTGGACCCGAAAGGTCACCATTTTGGTTTTTGGTCTGAGTACATGCCTGGGTTGTGGGCCAGGCAACCAATCAATGTTTTTCTCACATATTGATGTTTCTATCCTCTTTCATTCTCCTTTCCCCTCTCTAAAAAGAAATACAATCTTTTTTTTAAGAAGTTTCCACTGAGGATAAGGGGTACTACTGTATTGCCTAGTAAACTTTGCATCTTGCCCATACTGTGATTTACAAGTGACAACAAAGTACTCAGTGAATTTTGTATGATAAGGCTCCTCAGTTTTGAGTGTTGGCTTTAACAGCAAGATAGTTCATTCTAACGAGTTTGGTTCAGTTTTAGGGTTAAAGTGTAAGAATTCTTATTTGCTTTAGTTACTGACCAGGAAGAGTTCTGTTGCTCCTCTTTCCCATCTGAATGACCCTAGCCCTACTGGAGTGTCCTCTTCCCACCCAAAAAGAACAGAGGGAAGGAGTGGTGGCCAGCTTGGAATTGGACCGTATGGGGCCAGAGGCAGAAGCTCTCTGATATCACCTTAGAAGGAGGATAATGCACCTAGACCCATGCTGTTCAGTGCTGTAACCACTAGCCACATCTAGCTATTGAGCATTGTGGCCATTCTGACTTGAGATACACTGTGAGTGCAAAATACATACTGGATTTTGAACACTTGGTACCAAAAAGTTAATATTTAGAAATTATGATGACATGTTGAAATTATATTTTTGATATATTGGGTAGCATAAAATATATTAAAAGTAATTTCACTTGCTTAATTTTTTTAACAGAATTTTAAATTACTTAATATGGTTCATATATTTCTGTTGAACAGTACTGATCTAGATGGTTTATAAAACACTGGAGGGAAAGAACCATGTATTTGGGTATTTTTGGAATAAGGGGAGCGGTGGGACTTGGCGGGAAGAGATTGATTATCAGGAATTTGTTCATGCAGTTATGGAGGATGAGAAGTTCCAAGAGCTGTAGTTAGCAAGCTGGATACACCAGAGAGCCATTGGTTTAACTCCAGTCCAAGTTCACAGGCCTGAGAACCAGGAGAGCCAAAGGGATAAGTTCTAGTCCAAAAGCCAGCAGGCTCTAGAGCCAAGAGGAGCCTACATTTTAAGTCCAAAGGCAGGATGAAAGACCAATGCCAGAGTTCAAAGCAGTCAGGCAAGAGTTCCCTCTTACTTTTGGGAGAGTCAGTCTTTTGTTCTGGTCTAGCACTGGGAAGATGAGGGCCACCCACCTAGTCCTCACAATCTGCTTTACCCTGTCTACTGATGAAATGTTAATCTCTTTCAGAAGCACCCTCACAAACACATTCGTGATGATGTTTGACAAAATAACTGGGCACACTGTGGCTCACTGAAGTTGACATACAAAATTTAACCATCACTTGTTAACTTGACCTCCACATGTATCCTTAAAACCATACTTAATCTTCAAATAAAGACAATAACAAGATCATAATTGTGTAACATGGTGCAACTATTTTACATATAACCGAAAATGAACCAACCCCTTTTCCAGAAAAGGGGGTAAAGTCTAACTGATGTTTACTTTTCTGCTTGCTTTCTCGTAACTTAAATACTATGGTACAAATTTAACATAGACAATATACCTTATGTTACATGATAAGGGAATAAGAAAGGGAAGAAAACACATACACAGACATTCATAACAAAACACTGGAAATACTCATGACAGTTACAGCTCTCTTTTCTATAACTGGTCACATGCTCATAGCTGCTGTTTGTAACTACCTTCTGCTGCCCATTGTGTATTCCTGCTGCCTTCAGCACACACTGCTGGGCATAGTTCTTTACCTGGTGTGGGGGTACAGACCTTTGTGAAGGACCCGAGCTATTAGCAGACTAATATTCAATGAAATAAAAATGACCACAGTCAACACAACAAGAGCCAAAATTATACCTATTTTTTTCTCAGATTGGCAAAAAATATATTTTCTGGTGTGCCACAAAATTTTAGTAATTTATGTGTGCTATGAGATGAAAAATGTTGGAAGGTCTATAGTTATATGCTTTGTCTGATGTAGTTAATTCCTACATAGGATTTAATTAAAATTAATGCAACTTTATTTTATGGCTGGCTTTGTGGTTGCCGTAGTCACAAAAAATGCAGTACTACATGTGTGGTATAGGACTTCATTTACCAATAAATTTAGTGTATTTTGTTGCTCGGGTTTTTTAGTATCCATTGACCTGAATCTGCTTATTTTTAGCCATGTGATTTTTGAACTCCATTTTACTGTGTACAAGTTTCTTCTCTTACCAAGCCACTTTAAAATTGCTTTCAAAAATAAAAGTAAAAAACAAAATGCTTTCAGTACATGCATAAGGTAACATGGTTTATTTTTTCTAAAACATTTCTTTGTAATGTTTGGATGTTCGTGAATACCAGCAAATATGGTAAGTGACTTACCCAAGTGGTATAACTCACACTAAATCAACATTTCTCAATTCTTCATCCAGTAATGTTTCAGAGGATGAAGGAAAAGAAAATAGATGGCTTGCTAGAGTAATAGGATTCCTTTTCTTTTTAAAAGTTTTTTGTTTCATCTGTGAAATAAAAATCCTGGTTTGAATGCTATTAATAAATTGTATAGTAAGTCCTAGTCAACTTGATTGCTCATTGGTAGCTAATTTAAATGGTCATGTGTAGTTTTATATGTTTAAATGTTAATCTGATTAGTTAGCTCTTTTTCTGCTTTTCAGACATAAATTACTTTGTTGAAGCGACAGTTGTGCATCCATGATTTTTTTAATGTATTTTTTCCCATTACCCTTTAGTCCTCTTATGCCCCTCTTCCCTCCCACGGTCACCACATTGTTGTCCATGTCCATGAGTCCTTTTTCCATGGCTTCTTTTATGGCTGCAGTCCACAAGGTTATTTGTCATCGTCATCTAAGGTATAATTATATTAAAACTTGAGTTAACCTTTCTTGAATGTGACAGTCCTATGACAGCATAGTTTTTAGGAATGCTTCCAGAGAGTGGTTATTTTCTATTTGTGTCTGATTTTCTTTCTTACCCATGTTCTGTTTTTTTTCCTCCCAGCACTTACAACCTCTTATTCTGCGGTTCCTGTGGGATTCCCATCGGTTTCCATCTGTATTCTACCTGCACTGCGCTGGCTGCCTTGAGAGGGCACTTCTGTCTTTCCAGTGACAGAATGGTGTGGTGAGGAGACTTAGATACTCTTTTTTTTTTTTTAAGATTTTATTTTATTAAGTTTTAGAGAGGGGAAGGGAGGGAGAAAGAGGGGGAGAGAAACATTGATGTGTGAGAGAGACATCGATCAGTTGCCTATCCTATGTGCCCCGACTGGGAATCAAACCCACAGCCTAGGCATGTGCTCTGACTGGGAATCAACTGGCAATGTTTCCCTTTGCAGAATGACACTCAACCAACCGAGTTGCACTGGTCAGGGCAATTTCTTAATCTTTAGAGTAAGTTGGACCCAAAGGTCTGTATATTCTTTTTGATTAAGTAGAAATTGGGAAAGTATAGGTAGCATGAGTCTGGGAAGATGATAAATCTATATCTGTGTATATCAAAATGAATTTGGTTGCCAGTCACAGAAAAGCTGACTCACGGTGGCTTCCACAAGTCAGGGTGGGGTGGTTGGCCACTCCAGGAGTCTTCTAGTGGTTCAGCCGCCACAAGGCTCTGGGTTGGCATCTCTGGTTCTCTGGGCCTCTTCCTCTTGGATGAAAGATTACTGCTAGAATTATCTATAGACAGCAGCATCCCCACCTGGAAGGAAAAGGATATGGGAAGTATGGGAATATAGGGAAAGGTCTTCTTTTATCAGCAAAATAATTATTGGCCAGAGCTGTGTCGTATGATTGCCTTAAGCTGGGTAAACAAGTCTGTGGAAATAGTGAGCAAAGTTGCCACAGATGGCTTAGAACAGCTGTAGTTCATCTCCAGGACACTGCTGCCCTAAACCAAACTTGGTTCCGATAACACCAGAGAACTGAGGAATGGCTTCTAGGTAGCCAACCAACAGTTGTCATGTGATTATTTTTCTTCTAACTGTGCTGCAGTATCTACTGTGGAGTGGGAAGCTTAGACTCCTCATGATTATATGTGTGACCCTGGTTTTTGTCTAGTTTTTCCTGGGATAATTTTGTCTCTTGTATTCCTGGCTGGCAGGGCTGGGATGAGGAACTTAGGCTCCCTGATGGCTTGTTACTTGAGGATTTGTTTTTCCTATATGATACATTATGAATCTTGAAGTGGAAATCAGTAAGAAAGCAGTCTTTACTCGACAGATATTGCCTGAGAGGGCAAGTTTGGTTCATTGATAATGTTAACTGTAGTATGGTACTAATACTTTCTCTATTTTCTACCTAGCTACCTCTTAGAAACAAAAGCCATCATAAGTGCATCTGAAGTGGATATTCACAACGTCCCTCTACCAGAAAAGGTTGCAGAGGTAAAATTTCATAATTGTTGTATGTTTCCTTTAATCTAGACAACTCCTGATAATTTGTACTAATAAACTTGGGGGCAGTGAAGTAATGTGATACTCGCACTATTCTTTTTTTCCTCCCCCCAGCAGTTCTTTATACTTGGTTTGACACACCTTATTGAATTTATGACACAGCAAAGTGTTAAAGTCCTATTGAGAGGTCTAGTTCAGGAGAGGCTGGAGAGCCGCTCCCCTCCTGCGTTCCTGCACTCCCCGTCCTGTGCCGGGAGTGGACACTGTCATCATACACAGATCTGCCCTCTTTGCACACAACCTATGCTTAGATGTCTTAGAGGAAAGAGTGGTAAAATGATCATTAAGAATTCTTATTTAAGTGGTTTTTACTAGTGGCTGATGGTTGTGAGTTAAAGAAAGCAACTTTGTTTTGGTAGTTTGTCGATTCTGAGTGGAAATTTGGCTATAATTTTACTACCCTCAGAAGAATTTACTGTTCATTTTGTTTTTAGGAGTGTTAATAGTTTATTCCTTGCTAGTTACACATTTAGCAAGGAATCAGTAAGAACACAGTCTTTAATATTTTGCTTTGTGTCACAAATTCAATAAGGTATCTCAAACCAAGTTTAAAGAATTGTGGTAAAAATTAGGAGACACAAAGTATGACCCATACACAGAATAAAAAGCAGGCATCAGAAACTAGCTTTTAAAGGGCCCAGATATTGGATTTAGAAGGAAAAGCCTTCAAAGCAGCTGTTATAAATTGGTCAAAAAAACCTAAAGAAAACCATGCTTAAAGAAGTAAAGGAGCTTTTTCGGCTGGAACCGCCATCTTCCAGTAATTCGCCAAAATGACTGACACAAGTGGAAAGAGGAGAGGCCTTTTAGAAAACAGGGATTTGCTCCTTTGGCCACATACATGCGAATCTACAAGAAAGGTGATATTGTAGGCATCAAGGGAATGGGCAGTGTTCAAAAGGAATGCCCCACAGATGTTCCCACGGCAGAACCGGAAGAGTCTCCATGGTCACCCAGCATGCAGTGGGCATTGTTGTAAACAGACAAGGGCATGATTCTTGCCAAGAGAGTCAATGCACATATCGAGCATATAAAGCACTCTAAGAGCCACGATAGCGTCCTGAAACATGTGAAGGAAAATGATCAGAAGAAGAAGGATGCCAAAGAGAAAGGCACCTGGGTTCAGCTGAGGCGTCAGCCTGCTCCGCCCAGAGAAGTGCCCTGTGTGAGAACCGATGGGAAGGAGCCGGAGCTGCTGCAGCCCGTTCCCTAGGAATTCGTGGCAAGATAAGCATGAAAAAATAAAACCTCTACTGATTTTTTTTTTTTTTTTTAAAGAAAAGGTAAGGTGACCATGTCTCATCAAATACAGGATATCCCTGCCCTGGCCGGGTGGCTTGGTTGAAGAGTTGTCCTGTACACCAGAGGGTTGCAGGTTTAGTCCCCAGTTGGGATGTGTGTGGGAGGCAACCAATTGACGTTTCTCTCTCTTTCTCTCTCGCCCTCTCTCCATCCATCCCTTCCTCTCTTTCTCTAAAATCAATAAATATATCCTCAGGTGAGGATTCAAAAAAATAGAGAATATCCCTAAAGAGAGAGAAATTATGAAAAAGAACATAATAAAAATCCTGTGAGTTGAAAAGTACAATAGCTGAAATGAAAGATTCCCGTGGGGGCTCAGTCGAACTGGTCAAAGAAAGAATCAGCTCACATGGAGATGCAGATTGATGATCTCATGCAATCTGAAGAGGAGAGAAACAATGAAGAAAAATGAACTGAATGAACCTAAGAGACCTGCTGGACATATCAAGCACACATAAATATGCTTTGGTAACGGGGGTACAAATTGGAGAGGAGAGAGAGAAAGCAGTAGAAAAAATATTCAGGGAAACAATGGTTGAAAACTTCAAATTGATGGGAAACATTAATCGACATATTTGTAACCTCAGCAAGCTCAGGTAGGATAAATTCAGAGATCTGTACCCCAGCACATCATAGTAAAAATATTGAATATGAACAGCAAATAATCTTGAAAGCAGCAAAAAATAAAAATAAAAAAGAAGATTCATCCCTTCCCATCAAAGAGCACCCCAATAAGATTAACAGGAAATAAGATTTTTTTTTGTTAATCTTGAGATCAGCGGAAGACTGTTATGCATTATTTTGTATTCCGTGATAAATTTATAAGTTTATTTATGAGTCTAAGTACATACTGCATGCTGAGTACACCGTGAAGTTGGGTTCTAAATACAGCTATTTTAAGTTAAAAGAACTATTGAAAATTATCGAATTGCAATAAACATCTCTTCTAAACCTGGGAAGCAAAGCTACTTTTGACCATTAGCAGAATATTAAAGAAAGTCATTTTTTTTTTACTGTGAACAGATTTAAAAAAAGATATATTCTTGCCACTAGAAAAGGAGAGGAAGACTAGTTGATGCTTCTTTCTCCACAAGTTCTCTTATTTTATTCTTGTCTTCTTAGTTTTTGGAGTTTCAGCCTGATGATAGGGTTAGGCAAGAAGGAGACAGAAGCAGTGATGTTTAGCAGCAATAAATGGTCTTTTTTCATGAGAAACTTTATATCTGAGGATCTTATTATACTGTTATATTTATATACATTTCTTTCAGAAATAGAGCAATGTATTAATAAATGTGTTGAGACACTGCCAGCTCCCAATAACTAGCTTGAATTTGAAGTGACTTCTAGAATCAGCAAATTGAGAAATAAGTTTATGATGCCCTGATATGTATATATTTCTCTTCCCAGCTGAAAGAGAAGATAATGTTAATGCATAGTCACTTAAATTCACTGATGGGGATGTTGAAGGAAGTGGCTCCTGACCAGTCCAAGCCAGTAAACTGATCCAGAACCAGAGCTTGAGTACCAGGGTCAGGCCTTACTGCTATCTTCAAAAACAGGTGCTGTTTGATAACTTCTTGAGAAAGATTGACTTGAAGAATGGACAGCAAATATGGTTTATTATGTTTATCTTGATGCTGATTTTCCACCTGATTTGTGAAGCTGGTTCTCGAAGATGAGAAACTAAGGAGACTTCTGTCCAGGTTTCATAGCTATTTGCCTTCAGAAATTATTTTAGCTTTCTTACTAGTTTCATAATAATTTCTGAAAATATCTTCAATTGCACATTTAGGGATTAAGAGGCAGTGTGCCGTGCTCTGATGTAAAGATGCTTGTGAAAATAAAGTTGTACTTAATGTCGACTACTGTGATTCCTACATGGAGCAGTTATATGCATACTGACAGTCTTTTTTTAAATGTAAATACAGGTACATACATATTCTATAGGTAATAGTCAATAAGTTGGACAATATACAGTTTTTCTCTTTTCAGTTGGAAACTGAGCTTAATAAGGTAATGAATAATAAAACATCAAGCATTCACTGAAATGCTGTGTGGCTTTTTTATATTTTGCTGTACAATAGCACTTGGGCTCATAGCAGCTGTAGTAAGGATTTGAAGAAAAGGGACATAGAATTACAAGCACATGTAACAGGTAACTGAACTGGCCTCAGGGGTCAAGTGAAGTTTCAGCGGTGGTCTGAAAGGCAACTAGGGGTTAACGAGGTGGGGGAACAACCAATTCAAAGGCCCTGTAAGGCGCTTGAAAGAAGTCCTGCAGGAGTTCTGGTAGCCAGAGACCAGAAGGTGCCAGGTCCTCCTGGACTCTGGAAGGATGTTTGTTTTAATCCCAAGAATAATGAGAAACCCTTGAAGAATTTTCAAAGGAGGCCTATGGCAGGATCTAATTCTCAGAACCTGATGATGGCTGTCCTGTGGAGAGTGGGTGGGAGAGGCTAACACTGGCACAGTCAACTGATGGGACCAAGAGGTGGTGCTTAGAGAAGTTAACTTGGTTCAGATGTAGCTAGATTTTTTTTAAAAAATCAGATTCTTTCCATTTTATACTGCATAAAGGATATTTCCCTTTAAAATATTTTAAGTTGTTGAAAATTGTAATTTGCTTTATGCTTCTGAGTTGCAAAATTTGGCTTTGTAAGCAAGGGTGTGAAGCTTCTGGGAACAAACAGTACCAGAAAATTAGTACTATATTGAGTCATCTGAGGTTTTTTATTGTATGTCGGTCTGTCTGCCTCGATATATTTCCTTGATCTCAATTAAAAAGCTGGGCCCTGGCTGGCGTGACTCAGTGGACTGAGCACTGGCCTGTGAACCAGAGGGTGGCAGGTTCAATTTCCAGTTAGGGCACCTGCGTGAGTAGCAGGCCAGGTCTCCAGTAAGGGGTACGTGAGAGGCAACCCCACAATGATGTTTTTCTCCCTCTCTAAAAATAAATAAAATCTTTCTTTAAAAAAAAAGCTGGTCTTATGTAGCTATTTTCTTTACCTTCTGGATCTGCCATTTGGTAGATTTTCAATAGAAAATAAAATGCTCGAACCTGACATCAAATAAGCTGGCTGGCTGGTTTTAAAAAGATTTCTTTTATTCCAAATACAAATTATATGCTCACTTAGAAAAACAGGCAGATATAGGTATGTGACAAAATTAAGCCTGTACACTTCCCTTCCCATTTTCGAGAGGCATAAGATAGCACGCTGAGAAGTGGGCAAGCTCTGGAGCCAAACGATTTGGTTTCAGATTGTGCCCTAGATACTTACTAGCTATGAACTTGAAGAATTGACTGAAGCCATTCTTGTAAAATAGGGATTAAAAACTAGTGATATAGTGAGGATTTAAAACAAATTAGTGAATACACCTAAGATAATCAGTGTTGTGAACTGCCCTGCCTGGTTTCAGAAGCTGTAACCTTCCATCCCCCACCCCCATGGGTAAGGCTGAGTAAAAGAGCTTGGGACCATAAGCCACTAAGGAGACAAAGCTTATCTTTCTGGCAGGGGTGCTTCCTCTGCCCCCTTTACTTCATCCTGCTTGGCCTCAGGCAGATGACTGGTTAGCTAGTGACAGGTAAGATACCTTAAGGGAGGGATGACCTAAGACAGGCATGGACATGAAGGGGCCCTCAGGGAAGGACTTGGGGGGCCATAGCAAAAGAGGGTGATGGACCTCCCCCCTCAGCTTTGACATAGCCTAAGTTCTCATTCTGTCTGTGAGAAGTCTCCTAATCTCTTGGTTGCCTTACTTCCCCTGCCTGACTTAAGCCTAAAACAGTGCTAGTGGGCAGTGCAGCCCTGGGGCCATCAGGTCTAAGAAAAAATGCATAAATTCCTCTGGAATCTGCTTTGCTAAGAATGCCCTCGATTTTCTGGTAAGGGTTCAAGTATGAAATGAGTTTGTTTCCCAAAGTTTTATGGCCCTTTAGCTAACTGACCCTGGCTCAGAATAAGCCCTCATAGTTCTTTGTATATTATCTATTGTTTGATCATTACTGCCTGACAATGATTGATGAGCTTTACCTGTACACCTGTGCAGATTCAACCCAATAAAAGCCCACTGAAGAACAGGCTCCTGGCCCTTCTCCTCTGAGAGACTGGCCACCTTTCCTCCGCCAGCAGATCATGTCTTGGTAGACTTATTCTTTTTTTTTTAAATATGTTTTATCGATTATGCTATTACAGTTGCCCTATTTCCCCCCTTCACTCCCCTCCATCCTGCACACCCTCTCTCACCCACATTCCCCCCCTTTAGTTGATGACCATGGGTCCTACACATGAGTTCTTTGGCTTGTACATTTCCTATACTATTCTTAACCTCCCCCTGTCTATTTTCTACCTACCATGTATGCTACTTAGTCTCCGTGCCTTTTCCCCTTCTTTCCTCCTCCCACTCCCCTATTGATAACCCTCCATGTGATTTCCGTCTCTGTGGTTCTGTTCCTGTTCTAGTTGTTTGCTTAGTTTGTTTTTGTTTTTGTTTTAGGTGTGGTTATTAATAATTGTGAATTTGCTGCCATTTTACTGTACATGTTTTTAATCTTCTTTTGCTTAGATAAGTCCCTTTAACATTTCAGATAATAAGGGCTTGGTGATGATGAACTCCTTTAACTTGACCTTATCTGAGAAGCACTTTATCTGCCCTTCCATTCTAAATGAAAGTTTTGCTGGGTAGAGCAATCTGGGATGTAGGTCCATGCCTTCCATGACTTGGAATACTTCTTTCCAGCCCCTTCTTGCCTGTAAGGTCTCTTTTGAGAAATCAGCGGACAGTCTGATGGGAATTCCTTTGTAGGTTACTGTCTCCTTGTCTCTTGCTGCTTTTAAGATTCTCTCCTTATTTTTAATCTTGGCTAATGTAATTCTGATGTGCCTTGGCGTGTTCCTCCTTGGGTCCAACTTCTTTGGGACTCTCTGCACTTCCTGGACTTCCTGGAAATCTATTTCCTTTGCCAGAATGGTAAAGTTCTCCTTCATTATTTGTTCAAGTAACTTTTCTACCTGTTGCTCTTCCTCTTCTCCTTCTGATATCCCTATAATTCGGATGTTGGAACGTTTAAAGATGTCCTGGAGGTTCCTAAGCCTCTCCTCCTTTTTTTGAATTTTTGTTTCTTCATTCTTTTCTGGTTGGATGTTTTTTTCTTCTTTCTGGTCCACTCCATTGATTTGAGTCCCAGTTTCCTTCCCATCACTATTGGTTCCCTGTACATTTTCTTTTATTTTGCTTAGCATAACCTTCATTTTCTTCATCTAATTTGCAACCAAATTCAACCAATTCTGTGAGCATTCTGATCACCATGGCTTTGAATTGTACATCTGATAGGTTGGCTATCTCTTCATTGCTTAGTTGTATTTTTTCGGGACTTTGATCTGTTCTTTCATTTGGACCAATTTTTTTTGTCTCAGCATGCCTGTTTCATAGTGAGGGGCAGAGCCTTGGGTGTTCACCAGGGCGGGGCAACCCACATCACTGGGTTGTGATGCTGTATGTGGGGGAGGGGTCTGAGAGGGGTCTGAGTGGCACTTGCTGTGCTCTCTGCTGGATTTCAGTCACTTCTCCTACTCCCCCCAAGCAAACTGGGCCCTTCTGGTGCTGATTTCCGGGTGGGTGGGTTTATGTACATTCTAGAACCCTGTGGGTCTCTCCAACGAACTCTCCTGTGAAGCTGGGAGTTTCTCCCCGCACGTTAGCCTCCACTGGTGTTTTCAATTAGTGGTTTGAGGCTTTATTTCCCGTGTTGACACCCTGGGTTGTGAGGTGTCTTGCTCCCCGTATTTGCCTGGTTTATCTGTGCGCAAGTGTGGGACCGCCGGGTCAGCCAGCAGCCTTGCGCACCATGCCCCTCCATAATCCACCGCATGGCTCGGTCCGCCCACTGCTTCCTTGCACTCCCAGAGCCCGCCAACCACCACTTTGCCCGGAGCCCTCTCTGTCCTGGCTGCCCAACTCCATCCCTCCTACCAGTCTGGATGAATGTGTCTACTTTAACTCCTTGGTTGTTGGACTTCCATACAGTTCAATTTTCTATCAGTAGTGGCTGTTGTTTTTAAATTGTTGTCCTTATTTTGGTTGTGCGAGGAGGCACAGTGTGTATACACACGCCTCCATCTTGGTCGGAAGCTTGGTAAACTTATTCTTATCTGTAACGGCCAGGCAGGCTCTGCTGGAAAAAGCTCCCCAACAAATCAGATCAATGCTTAGTATAGTAAGTGCTCAATAAACTAGCTTTTATAACCATGTGTGTGGATATACACGTCTAGGCATAAAGGCAATTATATCTTTAATATTATTCTGCTTTTCACAATAAATGTCATGGATAACTTTCTATAGCAGCCCATACACAAATTATTTCATTTGCTTTTAACATTAATTCATTAATACAAATGTATCAGAATTTAACCATTCTGATATTCGATCCTTGTCTGTATCTGCATATCTGTACTGGTATTTCTGTAAGGGTGACTTTTAAAGTAGTGCAGAGTCAAAGGACATGTGCGTTTACAATTTTGATATTACACCTTCCATAAATGTTATACTAACTGATATTCTCACAAGTGGCTTTTTAAATGTGCTTTACATAGTGTAAGAGCTCCTCTCAGTCTAACGAACATGGACGAGAGTGGCTGGCACAGATTCTAAGGCTACTTTACTAAAGTCTGATACCACGTATCATCATCTGTATGATGAATAAAAGTAGTTTCAAAATTCCATGTTAAGTGTAAGAATAAACTTGCATACTGAAGGTCCCTGTGTTTTAAAACCAAAAGCTCCTTAATTAACAGCAGAAACCATCTTCAGTATTGTAAGCCCAAGATCTAGCAGAGTGCTTGGGAATGAAATGTATCAATAACTGTACGTTAAATGAATAGTCTCACAAATCAACGGCACTATTAAATTAGTCACACCATAAAAAACTACACAACTTTTGTTCCTCTACATTTACAATATTCAATTCCAAAGAAATTAGTAAGGTCTGATTTTTTACTTGAAAAAACTCCTTTCACCTGAATCAAGGAGCTCTTCTTATAGTGTTAAAACCTCTTTAGTTAACTTAGCCAACATTTAAATATTAAAAGGTTTTAAATGCTTTATGTATTTCAGGTAGGGAAGATTTCCTGCAGTGGTTGTGTCATTACTGTACTTAGATCACTATTTCCTCACCAGAAACATTTGCTCACAGACCTAGTGTTAAGGCTCGCTCTAAAGAAGGGAATGGAGCAAAATTTTTTTTTTTTTAAGATTTTATTTATTTTTAGAGAGGGAAGGGAGGGAGAAAAAGAGAGAGAGAGAGAAACATCAGTGTGTGGTTGCTGGGGGACATGGCCTGCAACGTAGGCATGTGCCCTGACTGGGAATTGAACCTGCGATGCCTGGTTTGCAGCCCACGCTCAATCCACTGAGCTACACCAGCCAGGGTGGGAATGGAGCAAGTTTAAATGGGATGCTCTGTCCTTTCGGGGAGCGTGCCCCGACCTTTCCCTTCCTTGCCTTCTTCCTAAGCTCCAAAGACCTTTCTTTTGCCTCTGTGACTTATTTCCTGACCTTTGCAGCCCAGGTGGCTCACTTCTACCTCTGTAACTTTCTAAATAAACATTCTCTTACAATTTGAAAATAAATAAATGGGATGCCTCTTTCTTCAGATGGTTGTCCGTTCCTTTGGACACTGGAAACCACAGCTTGGGTACCTGGAGCCTGGACCTCAGCACACATTTGTGTACAGGTTCCTCTTCCCATCTCCATAATTTATGGCATCATTAGAGATGACCCATTTCAAATAACGACAGTGATATTTTGGTGCATTCTCAGCCCATGCTGCTTTATTGCCAAAATATACATATACACAGGTGCAGAGTTTCCAACTCTTAAAGCATTCCTTTTTACATCAAAGAATAAAATCTTTTCTAAAATCCCAAAGATGCATAGATTAAAAAGCAAGCTGCCTTTTGTAATACTTTAACATTCAATGAAATTCTTTCAACATTATCATCTACACCAATGGTGCAAGGGAGAAGATGCAGAACAGCAAGTAAAACACAGTGAGTGACAACTGTCCTCAACAAGACAGTACATAAAGTTCTATGTCAAGGGTACCTGAATGGGAATCGTTCAAATTACAAGTGATGAGTAATTTTAGGGTAAGCCCTAAAATGATTACTGTTGTTTAAGGACTGATGATAATGTATTGCCAGAATATCTTTCTTATCCCTGGGAGAAAAATACATTTCAATCAATGGCATAGCAACCATCACAACAGGACACAAAATCTTCTGAAGATTGTTAGTAACCCTAAACTATCTATTTTGAATTAAAAGGAAGCTTAGGTATATGGACTCGTGGAGAAATCTGTGATGTCTGTTTTCCCAGTAACTTTTAATAATGCCTTAGTGGAATAATGGGAGAGTTTAGAGAAACTCAGTCCTTAAATCTTCATTGGTTTCACTGGTTGACAGGCTGTTACTAATACATGCAAAGATTTACACAAGGGATATGACATCTCACTTCCTGTATTTGAGTGGAGACCAGACACTGCAATGATGTTAAACTTACACATCCCCAAAGGTATTTGGAGTGAAATCCCACAGCAAAGTGTCTAGTCTAATCCTGTTTAGGCCTCTTTCAGATATAATTAATCCATTTACATTATGTATCATAATCATTTACAAAGATCATTCCAAAGTTAGGAATCATCTAAAAAATTTTAAGCTACCACAATAAACAAATTTGAAAACTTGCTCCTGTTTAGCTGGTATCAAAAGCTTTAGACAAGAAACTATGCCATGTGACCAAAGTATCAAGAATAAAACTCTGGCTATTAAAAAAAAAAAGTGTTAATGTAATACAGTAACACTAAAGAAAAACAAAAGAAAAACTAACCCACAGGTATGTTAATATTCTCAGGACTATTTCCACAAAATGGAGCAGTTTCTCTTGCTGCTGGGACCCTTCTTGGATACCAGACCAGTACCATCCAGAAAGTAGCCTAGTTATCTGAAAATCCTGAAACATGAAATATGTGCACATTGCCTCTATTCACTTCCTAGTTATGAGATGCAAATTTGAGCCACATAAACTTTATCAGACAAACCCCTAATTATTTTACATACTTCACACTTATATTCCCTACTTTCCTACCCTTTCTGAAACTCTGCACCTTTCTGATTACTATAGCCATAGCTATATTTATTTATTCCACATGCTTAGTTTGTGCCTTTTATATTGTTTTTAAACATGCTTGGGGACTAATGGAAACAGGCAAGAGGTTAGAGAGTGATGAGCACTGTTATGCTCTGTTCCTGACCGTTTGAATGTCTTACAGTTGCTCCTGTTTATCATCTAGTTCCCATTTTCAATGGAAGTTAAGATCATCTTTAATTAGAAAATGAAACCTAATGATCCAAACAATAAATTCAAGCTACTGGTTTAAGTCTATTGCTTCATTATTAAATGTATGTGTGTGTGTGTGTGTATATATAAAATTACTAGTAGCCACGTAATACTGGACATTTTGAATCAATCATGCATTAGAATATCAGTCCTCTAAAATCAGAGTTATAGGCCTGTTACTATTTCTTGCACTTTCATCCAGACCCACTTTTAATAATAAACATGCAAAGTAAACCCCTTGATTCAGAGAAGTTAAAAACAAGGATACATGCCAAGTTTCAATAAAAAATGGGGGTTAATAAAGTAATTGCTTAGAAATGCAGGCAGGTGCTCCACATCTATCACAATGCTGCTTCAGAATAGAGGTACAAAAGTCACGCACAAAGTTTAAAATTAGGACCACTATTCAGTTATAAAAGTCTTAATTTAATCGCAAATCCTGGTCCTTCTGGATAGAGGATGATGTAATAAAAACTCTGGGAAAAGAAAGAGAATTGAGAGATGCACAGTCTTCTGGAGCAGTGAGTTTCTCAGCCTTTTGCCTGCTGTGGCACAGAGGAGCGTAAGTGGCGTGTGGATGGTAAAGGTGCTCTTAGAATGGGTTCTTCTCCAATTCATATGAAGAGCATTACCTGCACAGCTCCCAGGGGGAAGGAGTTTATGAACAGCAGAGCTGATACAATGTAAACGCAAAAATCAATGCCCTGAAATTTAGCATAGCCCTCTGGTTTTGAAAATGGTTGGTCAAGGGATCCTTCCAAATATGGTATGATTAATAGCCAAGCAATGTTCTGAATAAACTAGAAGTAATTTGCTTGCACCAGCAGCACCATGATAATGTAAACTCCTGGAGAACAAGGGTCTCTTCATATTTTGCATATCACAGGTACACAAAGAGTAAACATGAGACCACAACACTGAAAAGTAATTAACTATACTCTGAAACTACAAAAACTTGTAGCACATTTTAGCATTTGGAACCATTGATGTGGCTGTTAAGGGTAAGCTTTAATTGTTCTAAGAAACTAAACTGATGACATCACAGTAATACACCTGGTGTCCTCATGATCATGCAGATGTCTAAATATTGCTTGGTTATTCCAATGTCTCCAACACCAACTGATGGCGTGGGACATTTAAAGAGGAGCTATAATCAATTTAATATAGCCTCCCTATCCTTTGGAGTTGCCATATAAGAATTAAATATTCAAGAGGCACTATTTTCTTAGATCTTCTCCATTTATCTTTTAGATTTTTTCTACCCCTGGCAAAACAAGGGAACACAGACTGAGTCTTCTCAAGGATGTCTTCAAGGTGCTAAATGGCCAAGATGACATGAGGTAAAAGGGAGTAAGAAGTCACCCTCATTCCACTATTATATCCTGATGTGAGCGCTAAGATTGCTCAGATCAAGAAACTAGTTTGCTGGGTTCCTGTTAAAATAAGCAGTCACAGGCCGCAGGCCCAGCACATCTGTATTAGACAAGGTTAAAAAAACCAACATACTGTCTTTGGCTATTCCCTTCAATCCTTTTGTTCTACATCTTTAAATCTTAACTCCCCTAAACTAACCATAGGTCAGCTAGCTATCCAAGTTCTTGTTCTTTTTAACCCTAAATACATATACACAACAAACTTTTCCTTTTTAAAAATGCACCCAGGAACGTAATGGAGAAAGATACGGTGACAAAGCAAAAAGTATGCTATTAGCCTGAGGCTTAAAAAAAAAAATCATAAGCAAAATCCCCACATGATGGTTTCAGTGGGACTTCTTCAGTAAGAGTACATTTATTTCCAGGTTAAGCACTAGAAAAATTTCATTCAATGGCTCTAACCCTCTGCTCTAGGAAACCAATAGGGTCTTTAACTTTTAACTTACACAAAGTTGCTATTTCTCACTGATATTCATATACATTCATAGTTTTAAAAGTACCTTTTATACGCTTTTTATCTAGAACATCCTTTTGTGCAACTCTGTTAACCACAGAGCACCACAAACTCTAGTGATACTTACTCTACTACACAATCTTGCTAATAAACTTACTACACATGCCCAA
Source organism: Tonatia bakeri (assembly GCA_004024845.1). Lineage (NCBI taxonomy): Eukaryota > Metazoa > Chordata > Mammalia > Chiroptera > Phyllostomidae > Tonatia > Tonatia bakeri. Next base: position 205,477 of record PVIA01001201.1, read on the forward strand.
ACTGTTATTGCTACTAAAAGTCTACCTCTCCAAAAGTATCAGTTCATTTTATGGCTTTTTTTTTTTTTTTTTTGCAATAGGGAATACCCTTTGCTATATATACTGTGCTATTTTGCATTCATTACCTTTTCAGAGGTATTTTTAAAAAATGTTTAAATGCTTTTCAGAAATGGATTCTCACAGGCACTAAACTATTTGAGCCAAGAGTACAACTACTTAAAGTACACTATGAGAATGAAACCTGGGTCCCTGGAGATCTGCTGCAGAAGAGTCTATTTGTCCAAGTCTGCTTCTACACACAAGACACGCTGCATTAAAACAGATTTGCATTTCCTCTCATGCTGACTGTAGGACCTGTGTCAATAAATCCTGGACTCCCCTAATACTGAGATTTAAAAATCACCCCAGAAAACTGCCACTTCCCAGTTCTCAAGGCAGCTTTTAGAGGTAGGAATTTCTTTTCTACAGTAAGCTATCTTACACTTTCAGAACAAAATAACTTTTATGTCTACTAGGAAAGTAGGAAAGTGAAAGCCGTCTGAGGCAGCTATGACCAAGCAAAAGTTAGTTACTACATGGCAACCTACATAGGCTGTTGGCTGCATTTCCAATTCCATGAAAAGGTCTGGAATTCCAACAATACACAATTCAGCAAATTTGGAAATGGGAAAAGCACATGACAAATTAATACAGGACACTCTGAACTACTGACACATGGCATACTGCAGACCGAAAGTGTAAGTGATTTGCAGATTAGAAAAGCACTCATTTAAGCAACTAACAGAGCATCTCGGTAAGACAAGCGATATACTCTCATGCAAAAGGAGTAGGAAAATAATAAACGTAAAAGACATAAAATGTGAAAACAGCATAAGAATAATCTCACCTCAAACTGAGCAAAGCAGAATCATGAAATGGGGCCACGTTTTTATGTGAAGTTTCATAAGACACAAAGGCAGCTGGTTTCCAGCTACCTCATGGAAAGCTTAAAACTCCTCACAGTATTTCACATTGCGATCCCACATTACTATTTATAAATGAGTCTTTTTGGCTTAATCTGTCCCCAGGGAGAATATCATGGGTATAGAAACTTATGAAAAAGAAAAGGTCTAAATTTTCCACTTTTTACACTATTGGTTATTATAATTCATCCTGAAGTTTAAATTATTACTAGGCAGGTTCATGCACTAACTCCTAACATGGCACTACAATATGCTACCAAGCACTAATGCTTACAAAACTATACACATCTCAAAATGGAAGACATTGGTGATTTTGTTGTTCTGAAACAACTTGTAACATTTGTCCACAAGTATTAAAATATACATATATATATATTTCTATTGCACATATCCCGTTTTTAACTTAAAAACAAAAAAAAACCCCCAAACCTACCAGCTAACATGGATGAGCAAAGGAGAGGAAGCAGGCACAACTATAGCTTGAGGCACAGTCCTGCCTAAAATTACAACTTTTGCCATAAGAAGGGGACCAAAATAGACAAGGAAAAAAATGTCTATATAAGTAAATGCTGGACAAATATAAGTGGAATACACTCATTTCGTTAAATGCTATTTCCTAACAAGATGCAGAAACAACTTGAAAGAACATTAAATAGTGGTTCTCTTAGCTATGGAATGAAAAAGTGTAAAGCAACCGGAGAAGCTGAGTCTGACACCTATTCAAACGAGTGGGCCACAGATGGTTTCACTATGCTCATAGTGCAAGGTTCCTGTTTCCTGCCAAATGATCCTACCCAAAAAGTTGCCAAAAGGACACGAGGAAGATAGGTAACAAACAACAAAGGAATGCCTTTTCTATATGTCTCATTATACCAGTGGGACCCATGTATGTAAATTCTATTGTCTTAACAATTCCAAAATACTAAAATATCAGGAAGTGGCTGGGAAGTTACTTAAGAGAAAAAATTGTTACCTTTACCCCAAGCTACTTCTATGCTTTACCACTCAGTAATAGCCCTCAATTAGAGAAAATGACATTTTATCTATTTATTTTTACTACAAAGCTTTCTTATGCCATTTCAAATTGGCTGATCAATTAAACTAATCGAGAGTGCTCACCATCTCCATTTTTTGGACAGTTCTATCACTCTCAAATTTTGGTAAATCTGCCCCAGGTTTTCAACATCACAGCATGTTTGCCCCTAGACAAATATTCCCTAAATCACAAAGATAATCTAAGATGATTTGTTCTTAATTTCAACTAAGAAGCTTTAAATTCTTTTTCCAATCACAAAGACTCATAAAGACTTCATTCTTCTTGTGCAGAGACCTGACAATTCATACACTGGTCCTCTGCTGATTCTGAAGGAAGAACAGCTCTATACATAGTCTGTTCCTCTACAGCGTAAGTTTTAAGGGAAAGTAAGACCCGTACTTCTTACTGGAACTATTTTCCTTGTTTCAGGTTTTTTCAGACCTGAATGTCTTGTACACTGAACCAACCACTAGTTTGGGCACACTGCATCTGAGGCCCGTGCTCTGATGAGATCGAGGAAAGTCATCTGAGTCCTAGCCTTTTCAGCCTAACTCTACAGCTGTCATCCAGAAAAAGAAATCAAACATCCAAATACTGGTCTTGGACCAAATGAAAAAGTTATTTATGCTTTTACAAAAAACAGCTACAGGATGTAAAACACCATCAAGTCAGGTGGAACTGTAAGCCATTTTCTGCTTCTTTTTCTTAGGAGAGGGGAATCATATGGCAAGTTTTCTCATTTTGCCCCATTCCTCCAAAGGTGAGGGCAGATTATATTGTAGGGTCCATCCCATCTTCTGAACAGAAAAACCACATATGCCACTTATCTTCCAGCTTTAGCAGCATGGAAAAAGTCTTAAGTGCTATATAAGACTCCACAAAAAAGAATGAAGTAATTTGTAGCAGCAGCTTCTCATCCTAGGGAGGTGAACAGGGTTCCATCATTGGACTCAAAACTTTTGTTTCCTTTTACCAAACTTTGACTAACTCCAAGCATGCATTTATAGGGTTAGCATCTGCACAATATGGCCCTTCCTAAGAAGAACAGATAACAAAACATTTTAAAATACCAAACATCCAAAGACTTCTGAGAAAGAACAGCTTCCTTCTATAGGAGAAAAAAATGCTCTTCTCATCCAAAAATGTGGATTTACATGTTACAATATGTATTTATAGAGAGATGGTGATGATTTATTCAGACATGAAATTAACTTTTTGATACTCTGTTTTTATGCTTCTTTATCACACCAAAGATTTAACTGCAATATCGGACCTCTGTTCTTGGCCAGTTAATCTATATCTCAGGATGAGCCAGGAGATATATATATTTAGCATCTCTCTCATTTCCAATTATAACACATTTGTAATTTACTTCTGTAGTTGCAACTGTGCTTACAATAGTGCTAAAACTGGAAGACATGTAAAAACATCAACAACAAAAACCTTGATACTTGCTCTTTATATAGTCTTCTTGCTGGGAACAAAAGGTAAAAAGTTCACAAATACCACTATCTAAGCACTTGTTTCAAATTAACATCACTCTTCAGCTTGCAAAATAATTTCTTTACAATTAAGAAAATGGCAGAAGAAACATGTTAGTTGCTTCTTTCTTCCTGAAGAAGTTGGCAGAATGACCGAATCCTTGGAGCTTCTCTGTGTTGAATTTTTGATGGGGGGAAAAAGAAAGGCTGCCTTTCCAATCCAAATCATGGAGGTAAAGTGTAGAGAAGAGATATTCGCATTTCAAGATCATGGAAAGGGACTGGATAGAAGAGGCAGGACTATCCACTCCAGGAGACAACACAGAAATACCTAGAAATACAAAATAAGTTAAAAAACAGGAAGATTAGAAAAGCTCACTGCATGAGCTTACTTTTAAAAATAATATTTAACACATAGAAAGAAGTCAATGTTTTGGATTACACTTTATCTAAAAGAAAATGTCCAACATAACACCAAATTCAGTATTGTCATCAGAAAAGCAAACGCAGTAGCTAGAAAAAAATATATTAAGTATGACACAAAAAAGTTAGATGTATATAAAAACTTACATAAAGTGAAATACACACATTAATTTCCTCTTATGCGCATGGAGTAACATACTCTAAGTTTTTACAGTCATAAAATGGTATAAAATATTTGTGTTTAAAAGCTGTGTACTACTTGCCCTGGCCAGGTGGCTCAGGTGTTTTGAGCATCATCCCATTCACCAAAAGGCTGTGGGTTCAGTCCCCGTTGGGGTGTGTACAGAAGGCAACCAATGGATGTTTCTCTCTCTCTCTAAAATATCAATAAACATATCCTCAGGTAAGGATTAAAATAGATAAATAGATAAAAGCAGTACTGTACTCCAAATCTGATGTCTAAATACTCAAGACTCATGCCATATATGAAGCACCTTACTTTGAATTATCTTCAACTACACAAGACTAACATTGAACAACTGTATAAGTAAAATAATTTGTACTGTATCATGATCACCAAATGCAAGCATTTAAAAACATCAGCAGTTCACTGCTGTTAAACATAGCACTTGTTAAACTGCAAGTATCTGCAAAAGTCAATCAGACAAAAAAGAATAAGTATTGTATAATTCCACTTAAACGAGGTACCTAGAATAAGCACATTCATAGGAACAAAAAGTGGAATTGGGAGTTACTAATGGGTACTGCATTTCTGTTTGGGATGATGAGAAAGTTCTAGAAATAGATGCTAGTAATGGCTGCACAACAATGTGAATGTACTTAATGCCAATGAGTTATATACATTTAAAAATGGTTAAAACGATAACTTCTACATTATGTGTATTTTATAATAAAACATTTAAAAATCACTGATGCTATCAACACTTAAATTACTATGGCTTACAAAAATGACAAATAGCAATTAGCTAATTAGCCCTCATTTTTTAGTACATCATATACATTTTTAAAAAGTTACTTCACTGAATATGAATAACCTCTTCTGGTTGAAGGTGATACAATTCTGAATCAAAACTTATGAAAGGCAAATGTAAATTAATTCAGAATCAAATCAAGAGTAAGAGAATTATGGAATTTGCACTTTTTGCCGAAGCAGCACTGTAAGGGGAAAAAATACAGCTGATCCACAGACAGGCCTTCAGAGCCACACCAGCAAGAGGGCTGTTTTGTTATACAAGCTCATTCAGGCTGATTCGAAGTTTGCACCAGCCACTAGAGTTAGACAGCTGGATTCCGATGGCAAGATAATTGGCAGTGACCAGCCAGGTGGCCTGTCAGTTGGAGCACTGTCCGGTGCACCAAACTGTGGCAGGCTGGATTCGCAGTCAGCGGTCCTACCTGGGCTGTGGGTTTGATTCCCAGTTGGGGTGCATATCGGAGACAACTGATCCTTGTTTTTCTCTCACATTGATGTCTTCTCTCTTTCTCTCCCTCTTCCTCTCTCTCTAGAATCAATAAACATATCCTTGGCTGAGGATTAAAAAAAAAAAAAAAGCTAGTTCCTTCCAGTATAACCAAACAAATACAAAACAAGCCTAAAAAAAAAGAGTACCTTTTCTTCATATTCCTTCAGGAGCACTAATAAAAATGCATACAATCATTATCTTAATATTCAGAAATAATGCTAGAATATCATTCCATTTTCTACACTCTAAATACACACATACAAGGTCTGTCCAGAAACTACCCAGCCATGCACTATGAAAAAGAGACATTTACTGAAGAAGATACAAGACACAAGAAACCATGTACACAGGACAATTTGTAGGGGTTCAGTCCGCTGCTCCATTGTACTTTCCTGAATCTCACTGATGCTTAGAAATCTCTTCTCTTTCAAAGATGACTTTAGTTTTGGGAAAAGCCAGAAGTTGCAGGGCGCCAAATCTGGGCTGTAGTGGGGCTGAGTCACCTGGGTGATTTGATGTTTTGTGAAAAACCTCTGCAGGAGACGTGATGCATGAGTGGGCACATTGTTGTGATAAAGCTGCCAGTCACCAGTTGCCCATAGCTGTGGCCTTCTGAATCATCGGAACAGTTTCCACAGAGGACTGTGCAAACTAATGCAAGATTTAATGCAAACTCATTGCTCTGCTTACTCAAGTTGGTTTGAATGCAATGGCCATACAGTGCACATGCTCACTCAATGGCATCTACCAGCCCCACTGACTAGTACAGTGAAGTCGTCATTGTTCACACATACATATTCCAGTCCACTCTGCTTGGCTGCCAGGTTACATTGATGTTGTGCAAACCGTTCTCGTTATATTAACAATGGCTGGACTTTTTGCTGACAGACCTCATATGTATCACAAACTGTCGGACCCTTTTGAAAACTGAATGAATAGCTCAATATAAAAGCCAAAGTTCTGACCAAAGATTGGCCTACAAGATTCCCCTTAAGATCTACACCACCCCCCTTCTACCATATCTCTTCTGACCCTCAACTCCACGCCCCTCCCTGCCTCCGTCATGGGTTCCAACCACAGTGGACTCCTTGCTCTTCCCCAAATGTCAGGTATGCTCCTACCTTACAGCCTTTGTACTGGCTGTCGCCTTTGCAAGAAGACTCTTCCCCAGGTATCTGCATAATTAAGTCCCCTCACCTTTACTCCAATGCTATTTTCTCAATGAGGCCTATTTTGAGTCCCTATTTAGGTTACATTGCCCCCTACCAATCCCTCTAAACACAGACACACTCCCACCATTTCCCTTTACTCTGCTCTACTTTTTCTTTTATTCATGGCACAGAATACTATCTAACCTACTACATAAGGTACCTACTATGTTTCTCATGTACTGTCTTGTCTAAAATGTAAGCTCCACCAGGAAGGAACCCATTTTGTTAACTGATGAATCCCAAGAATAGGGTACGAGCACTTAATAAAAGTGGTAAGCACTTAATAAAAATTTGTTGAATGAATGAGAACAGCAGGGCTCTTAAATACACTGAGTCAACATGAGTTAAAATTTAAATAGACATAGGTTCTAGAGTTAGGTGAGGAAACTACAACTATATACTCTGATCTATAAAACATAAATACATCCCTGTAAAGTTGGCAGCTTACTTGGCACTTCTGTGTCTCTGAAGTCTGCTTAGCGCTGTTGATTATACAAAGTAACTCTGTATCAGAAAACCTGACTTACTGAATGAATGGAAAGGGAAAACAGGGAATTTCAATGCAGTAGTTGTCCTCCTAGTCAGATCTGAGTCAAATGACTTCGTGTGGTAGTTAGCTTCCAAAATGGTCCCTGGTCATTGCTGCCTCCCAGTGGTCACACTTTTTTATAATCCCTCTAATAAAGCATCAGGTTTGACCTAAGTGACTACTGTATAATAATGAATTTTCAAATTGTTTATCTTTTTAAAGATTTTATTTACTTTTAGAGGGAAGGGACGGAGAAAGAGAAAACATCGATATGCCAATGCACAGAGAAACATCTATGAGATGCCTCTCGTACACCCCAACTGGGCAACCCAGGCAAGTGCCCTGACCAGGAACAGAACTGGCGACCTTTCGGTTTGCAGGCCAGTGTTCAATCCACGGCACCACACCAGCCAGGGTTGAATAATAAATAATTTAACTGGCTTCTGTCCCTGGTAGGGAAACTCTAAATTCTTGTTTACAATAAATGAGCCTGTGGAAATTAAACAACACACCAAAACAACCAATGGGTCAAAGTAATCACAAGGGAAATTAGAAAATATCGTGAGACAAATAGGAACAAAAACATAACACACCAAAACTTATGGGATGCAGCAAAAGCAGTCCTACAAGGAAAATTTACAGCTGTAAAGGCTCACATTAAAAAAGAAAGATCTGAAAGCAACAACCTAACTTTACACCTTAACTAGAAAAAGAATCAACTAAATGGAAAGCTATCAAGAAGGAAAGGGAAAAAAATTAGAGCAGAGTTAAATAAAATATAAAAATAGAGAAAGTCAACAAAACCCTAAGTTGATTCTGACAGAGTCACAGGAACCCTTGAATTTGTGGCCAGTTCAGACGGTTCACGTGGCTTGGGAATCCTCCAACACGCAACTGGCATTTAAAATGAGGGCAGTCTTGTTGGGTACCCTGCCCTTTGACTTACTGTATAAAAGTACACTAGTTGGTAACAAAATAATGACCAACAGAATGAGGAGGAAATGATAGTGAGTGACTTCCAAAGCAAGGTTATAGGTGGAGTGCCAACTTCTACTTTGTTGTCCTGGACTGCCTGTTCTGGGAGAAGGCCGATGTTGTATTATGATGTCAGTCAAGCAACCGGGAAGGAGGCTAACATGGAAAGAACTGAGGTTTTCCTTCACCAGCATGAATTTGCCAGTCACGTGAATGAGCCACCATGGAATTAGAGCTGATGATTGCCAGTCCAGACAGTGTCTTGACTGCAACCTTTTGAGACTTCAAGCCAGAAATCCCCAGCTAAGCTGCTACCTAATTTCTGACCCACATGAATCTGTGAGAGATAATACATGTACACTAGTTTTTTTCTTAAGATTTTCTTTCTTTTTAAGAGAGAGGGGAAGGAAGGGAGGGAGGGAGGGAGAGAAACATAAATGTGTGAGAGAAACAAAGACTGGCTGCCTCTCATATGCACTCCAACCAGGGACCAGGCCCACAACCCAAGCATGTGCCCTGACCAGGAATCAAACTGGCGACCTTTCACTTTGTGGTATGAACCCAACCAACTGAGCCACACCAGTCAGGGATAAATTGCTGTTTTGTTTTGTTTTTAAAGATTTTATTTATTTATTTTTAGAGAGGGAAGGGAGGGGGAGAGGGAGAGAGAGAGAGAGAGAGAGAGAGAGAGAGAGAGAGAGAGAGAAACATCAATGTGAGGTTGCTGGGGCCATGGCCTGCAACCCAGGCATGTGCCCTGACTGGGAATTGAACTTGCAATGCTTTGGTTCACAGCCCGTGTTCAATCCACTGAACTACGCCAGCCAGGGCTGGGTGTTTTTTTTTTTTTTCTGTAGAGAGTAAAGATTTAAAAAAATATTTTATTTATTTATTTTTAGAGAGAGAAGAAGGTAGGGAGAGAGGGAGAGAAACATCATTGTGTACTTCCCTCTTGCGTGTCCCCTACTGTGGACCTGACCGGCAACCCAGGCATGTGCCCTGACTAGGAATCGAACCAGTGACCCTTTGGTTCACAGGCCACCATTCAATCCACTGGGCCACACCAGCCAGGGCAATATACTGTTGTTTTAATCCATTAAATTTCAGGTCATATGTCATGCCTCAATACACTTTGCTTCCTCTAAGGACTTGGGAGTGATACTCCTTTATTACTTTGCTATGTAAACAGTAAATTCAGAACACACTTCACAAAACACAGTGGCTATCGTTGTCGTTCAAATTAAGTCTTTTCTTTTCAGTGTCTTATTAAAAAACTACTGGGGCCCTGGCCAGGTGGCTCAGTTGGTTAGAGCTTCATCCAGAACACCAAAGTTGTGGGTTTATTTCCAGGTGAGGGCACATACCTAGGTTGCGAGTTTGATTCCCAGTCAAAGCACATAGGGGAGGCAACCAATAGATGTTTCTCTCACTTTCCCTTCCTCTCTAAAAATCAATAACATATCCTTGGATGAGGAATAAAAAAAAAAGTGTTGGGCTTGTTTCTGCCCATGAATGGACTATAGTAATGTAAAATTACTGCCTGGGCAAAAATTTAACTTCTCAGTCATTTATCAAATATTTATTGAGTGCTTCCTTTGTTTGAGTATTTTAAATTATTTACTTGAAAGGTAACAAATGCACAAGATAGGACAAGGTGAAATAAGATATACAGTGTCTTTTGCATATCCTTTTAGCGACATTCTACAGCTACATAAAATCTGTGTAAGTAGATTTCTTTCCTCCCCCAAAATGAAAGCATATGATACACTTAGTTTTGCACCTTGCTTTTCCCTTTAATACATATGAGATCATTCCATTTCCAGAATTAAAGCTACCATATAAGTACTTCTCGGAAGCACCTACATTTATTTATATCATTTCCCTATGGATATGTAAATTGCTAGCAACATTGTGCTATGCCCAATGTCAAGTTTCCATTATTGTCCACCTTAAGATTTCAAATCCAAGCAACAAAGCCTCTCCTGTAAACCATATGATAAAGACTCTATCATTTAAAGGGCATTTTGCCCAGTTTTTATTCCTTTTCTTAATATTGAAATATATAGTGGGAATTTTTTATTTTTAAATCCTCACCAGAGGACAAGTTTATTGACTTTAGAGAAGGGGAAGGTGGGGGGAGGAGAGAGAGAGAGGGAGAAACATCAATTGGTTGCTTCTCTTAACTGCCCTGACCAGGGTCCAAACCTGCAGCCTAGGCATGTACCCTGCCCAGGAATCAAACCTGTGACTTTTATGGGACAATGCTACAACCAACTGAGCAACCGGGTTATAGTTGGAGTTTTTTTACTTACCTTTTTTCCACTTTTTAAAATTGTGGTACAATACATATAACATAAAATTTATCGTGCCCTAGCCAGGTAGCTCAGTTAATTAGAGTGTTGTCCCTACACGCCAAGGCTGTGGGTTCAATCCCCAGTCAGGACACAAGAGTCAATCAATGAATACAAAAATCAGTGGAACAACAAGTCGATGTTTCTCTCTCTCTTTCCCTTCCTCTCTCTCTCTAAAGTCAACAAATTAAAAATAATTTTTTTTTTAATTTACCATTTTAACCGTGACTGTTGTAACTCAGTGGGTTTGGGCAAATGATTAAGTTTTTCTTTTCTTTTTTATATTTAATGCATTGCTATTGCTGAAAATAAAAGATTAAGCTTAAATATCAATTATTTATAGTTACTTTGGATGTTCATTTTCTGTTTTAGCTAATGGTTTATTGTTCCTCTTCTATCTAGCTATTTTCAAGTTGCCTAAACAGTATTTGGAAGCATTAGCGACTATTACTCACTTGCCAAATCCTGAGTTCAGAATTTCTTCTTTTCCAGATGAATATAAAAGCACCTAAAAGTCAATGTGCTTCCTGTGATAAAGAAAAATAAAAAGAACATTACAGTAAGGATACAGCCCCCACTGGTGCTATTTGCATTCTTGTACAAAATTACTCAAATAAATCAAGCCTTTTCTAAAAAACATCACTATCAAAAACTACTCAGAAGGAACAGCCAGAAATTACTATCTACCTGCACTGGCATTTATTTTATAAAGATGTGGAGCAGTGTTTCTCAAGTTTTTATGGAACACTATCCCATTTGGTGATGGTGCTCCGGACTCTCTTCTCCCCACAAAAGATCTTTGCTTTAGTGCAGATGACCACTCCCTCTGTAAGGCAGAGAGGAAGAAAGCTCCTCCTCTCCCCTACTCCGTATCTTCTTTCTTCCCCTAAATGAAATGAAAAAACCTACTCCTGACAAAATCAACAGAAAGATCGTATTTAAAAGTCCTTTACCTGATATTTTCAGCTCTGTTCAATCCAGGGCCAGCAAACAGCATACCAGAAACATTCATTTGTATTATGACATGTCATTTGAACTGGACCCAACTGACGTGCTGTTTTAAACAGGCTTCACCAATTCAGAAACCTGATAATAGGAACTTTTCCCAGAATTTAACAGAAAGAACGACTGAGAGGTTGTAACAACCCAAATTACAAAAAAAGATACCCCATAATGTTAAACAAAAACCGAATACAAATGCCTGACAGAATTATACTTTGCAATCCCACAATATTACACAAATAATTACGTTCTAATAATTCCAAAAACTCTCAATTCTGTCTATAAAGTAAGTAAGTAAAAACTGTATACTGACTCTAGCTCTGGAAAACAACGGAGAATTCTACCGAGACCTAGAGAAAGCCGAGATTAATGCCCTTTAGGGAATTATGAGGTCATACAGGGACAAAGCTTCTTACTGAGCTCTTTAAAGTTTGAAGTGGGATGGGAACGAATGGATGTAGCAAAGGTGGCAAGGGGACATGCACCACACACAGGCTCAAATTAAAATCCTAGGGATCTCTGATTTTGGAACAAACAAAAAAATCCTAGGGGCAACCTGTTAGACCAAATCTCAAGGTCAACGGACCAAGGACACAAAATGCTCCTAACCATAACAGGCCTGGATCGATACGGGAGCCTCAGGCGAAACAGTGACAACGAAGTCGTGAAGCGAGGAGTATAAATACATTCTTCAAAAGATAAACCAACGGCGGACACAGAGGCTGCCAGACACCCACACCCGCGTGGGCGCAACCACCAGGGAACACCCGGCAGTCAGACGTGGTATTGGGGTCAGCCAGTGGCCGGTCGAGGGGCAAGTGGTGATAACACACACCCCAGAAGGCGGGCGCGGCCGCCCCGGGACAGCTCGGGAGGAAACCAACGGCGGGCCATCGCCCGCGCCAGCGGCAGGCAGGCTCCACCGCAGGGCTGGGCCACGCCAATTCCTAGCTGTTCTCTCATTGCTGGCCTTCTGGGCTTACCTCGCATGAGCCAGCAGAAGCAACGGATCACCCGCGCACCGGCCAACCCCGGCCCAAAGGCCGAATGGCAGCGGAGCGCCTCACTCCGCCATCTTTGCTCCTTCACAAGTCCGCCAACCCCGTGGTGGCCGTTTCCACAAGCCCCGCCCCTGCCGCTGCGTACTGATTGGGCAAAGACTCGTGCATTAGTACTCTCCTTCCCTTGTAGGTTGGTGGGAATGCACGCCAATCAATAGTGTTGGCTACATTCTTTCCGTCCCTCGTTTGTTGGATTGGGTCCCAGGGTTGAGGTAACAGGAAAATTGCTTTTGTAATTCGTTTGTTAAGAATGTAAAATTATTTCCGCATAGAGACAGTGTCACTTTGTGGTAGTTTGGCTAGACCGCAGGACTATTATAAACCATCATTAGGCTAAACAATAATGCTAATTATCTCATACTCAGGCCCTGGAGATTTTAATCCTGGGCATAACGACCTAGGCAAACAATTTAATTGCTCCAGTTTTTCTCTAACTTTGACCCATTTCGATTCTTAAAGGACCGAAACGTTTGGCTGCTGTTTACTGCTGTGTAAAATTTGTCACTTTTCTGTGAGGGCCTTGGCCCAATGTTATAGCTGGGCTATTTTGTTGCTTCCTACATCCAACAAAGAGCTGAAGCAAGCTGTAGGGCTCTAGAGACCCATTCTTCAGTGATTGTCCCACGAGTGTCATAGGAGCTCCTCGGCTTCTGCAAGCCGCTCTGGGTTGGTTGGTGTAGGTCCTCAAACACCACTAACTCTCATCTGGACCACTCCCTAGAGTACAGATTGCCTAGGCTACAACTCCTCGAGATCCAATTCTTAAGTCTTATTTTAACAGAAGCATATGATAAAAGGTGTCTAAGGGAAACCTACGGCTAATGTACTTATTGGTGCAACTTCATACTTTTCTATTTAAGATCAGAAACAAGGCAAGGACACAGGCTCCTACCATCTCTACTCAACTTTATTCTGGAGGGTGTAGCTAGTGCAAGAAGCTAATAAATAAAAGGCATCCAGATTGGAAAAAAAAAAGACTGCCTTTATTTGCCTATGACATGATCCTCTTTACAAAAGCATATAAGGGACCTGGCTGGGTAGATCAGTTGGTCAGAGCATAGTTCTTTGGTTGGCAGGCTGGCACTCAATCCACTGAGCCACAAAAGCCAGGCCTGAGTGTAATCCTAATACAACAAGTTTCGATCCTAGTTAGGGCATATACAAGAATCAACCACCCCTGGCTGGTGTGTTTCAGTTGGTTGGAGCATCATCTTATAAACAGGAAGTTTGCAGGTTCAATTCCTGGTCAGGGCACATGCCTATGTTGCAAGTTCATCCCTGTGAAGATTAAAAAAAAAAATGAATCAACTAATGAATGCATAAAATAAGTGGAACAACAAATTAATATTTTTCTCTCTCTCCCTATTTCTCTCTATACTAGAAACTACCTGTTTAACAAAGTTGTAGGATACAAGATCACTAGGCAAAAATCAACTATATTTCTATATTTCTCTATATGAATAACAAAAATGAATTAAGAAAACAATTATATTCACAATAGTATCAAAAAGTAAATTACTTAGGAAAAAACAATAAAACAAGTCCAAGATTCATACACTGAAAACTACAAAATATGCTGAGAGAAATGAAGATCTCAATAAGTGGAGAGCCCTGACTGGTGTGGCTCAGTTGGTATGAGCATCCTCCAGTAACCAAAAGGTTGCAGGTTGGATTCCCAGTCAGGGCACATACCTAGGTTGCAGGTTTGATATCCGGGCCAGTCACGGTGTGCAAGGAACCCCTGGTGCAGACACTTAGTATCTCCAGTCTGGGCATGTATAGGAGGCAACAGATTGATGCTTCTCTCTCCCATGGATATTTCTCTTTCTCTTCCTCTCTCTCTGAAAGTAAAAATGTCCTTAGGCGAGGATAAAAAATAAAGTGGAGAGACTCTCTATGTTCATGGATTGTTAGACTCAATATTGCTAAGATAGCAGTTCTCAAACGGATTAGATTCAATGCAATTGGTAACAAAATCCCAGCACTCTTTTTTTTTTTTTTGGTAGAAACAGACAAGCTAGTCCTGAGATGTATATGGAAATACAAAGGACCTGGAATAGCTAAGACAATTAATTAAAGAACAAAACTGGAGTAGTTACAATACCTGATTTCAAAACTGACTACAAAGCTACAGTAATCAGGACAGTGTTGTATTGTCACTAGGAGAGGCATATAGAATCAATGGAATGGAAATTGAGAATCCAGAAACAAACTCTTAAAATTATGGTCGATTTTTGGCCAAGATGCCAAGATTATTCAGTGGAGAAAGGATATTCTCTTCAATTCAGGATAATGACAGGGTTGATTTATAGCTTCTTAAATATTAACATACTTCTATACTTGCTTGAAAGTAGCCATTGTCCCAAACCTGCCTCACTCTTTTTCAGACCTCTAAGACTTACCCTCTATTCAACAACTGAAGGGCTTACTGCCCAGCATAGCAGAGGATCTCCAGTACGCTGATTCTGATCTACATTCTAATTGGTCAATGCAGCATTAGTAGTAGAATATTTTGAAGATTATTACCCCTCCCCCAATATAGGTATTATTCTTCCTGGGGCCCAGGCAACTAGAGAAAAACCAAAAACAAAATCATAAAATAGTGTCAACTGCAATAACACAAATTCTCTCTCATTTATTTCCTCTTAACAGCAGTCCTCTTTCATCTTTAAAAATTCTGTAGATATACCTATGGGTGTTCCCCCAAACAAAGACAAATATATCTACTTGGAGAACCTAGTATATTATGAATTAACAATCAGGGATTCTAGATCACCTAGGTCAACCTCTGTTGTAATATAGGAATTCTGAAAGATCTCTGACAAAGATGGTCATTCAAGATTTTGCTTGAGCCTGTGCAGAGACTGCTGGGTACCCCCAGTGCCCTACTTCTTCCTTAGGAAAAGAGATATTTCCCAGGCTTCCTCACCAGGAAGGTGTGGCCATGTGACTAACCAAGTGAAAAATGGTCATTCAAGATTTTGCCTAGCAACCAACAGCTAGGGAGTACACCAGACTTAGGGATATCCTGTTCTTCATTTGAATAATTATTAGAAAATTCTTCCTCATTAAAATAATCTGGAATCTGTCAACCTAGTACTTCCATTCATCATTAATAAGTCTTATGTGATGCTTAGCAGGTGTCAGGCACTCATTTAATCCTCACAGCAATCTATAAATTTGATACTGTTATCATCATCATCAATATGCTTATGCAGTCGAGGAAAAAGGATACAAAGGTTATATGAATTGTTCAAGTTCATGTGCTTGGTTAAGTGGCAGAACCAGGATCTGAACCCACCCAAATCTGTTTCCAAAGTCCATGCTCTTAAATTCTACATCGAATTATCTAATTATGGCCCTGGCCTGGTAGCTCAGTTGGCTAGAGTCTCAACCTGATACACCAAGGTTGTTGGTGCCATCCCTGGTCAGGGCACGTACAAGAATCAGTCAAAGAACGCATAAATAAGTGGAATCAACAAATCGATGTTTCTTTCTCTCTCCCTTCTCACTTTCTAAAAAACAAAACTCACCATATCCTCTACATTCTTGGTTTATGGATAACTACCATTTTCAAATACATCAGCTATAATCCAACCCAATTTTCTCCATCTTAACGATAAATACTATGAGAGAGGCATATGCTTTGCTGAAATCAGTGCTGTGCCTATCTCATTGATCTAACATGTAAATTTCATAAAGCTTTGAAATAAGTGAAGGGATAGTAATTTGGCATAGTTAATTTTTTGCTAAATACATTAGCATCCTTGCAATCATCAAATTCTTGCCCATGTCTTCAGAAACCATGTAATGACCCATTCCAATATTCTGCTGGGGGATGTCAAACAGGTGAGTGGATCATTTCTGAAATCTGCCCTTGTCCCATTTTGCAAATTTTGCTGGTATCTGCCTCTTTCTGTTCTCTAATCATCTCCCAATATCTGTATCTCCATGATTATGAAGCTACCAGAATTGCCCCTGATCTCATGGGCACAGACAAGATTAACAAACGTGGTCATACTGCTCCAGATTTGTGATTCTGGCTCCACAATGCCAGGAAGCAGCAGCAGGCATCATAAAATACATTTCAAATTTAGCATGTATGTGCTTCTAAAATCGAAAGTTTTTACTCAGAAATTTAGTCAGTTCTGAGAAAACATTTACTGAAATAATGAAAGTCTCCATGGCAGCTTTCTCCCAACTGATATCCTGCAGGTTATTTTTCTTTTGTGCAGAACATTAATTTATTTATGAGAGAGAGAGATCGATTTGTTGCTCCACCTATTCATGCATTCATTGGTTGATTCTTGATGTGCCCTGAGTATCAAACCCTCAACCTTGGTGTGTTGGGACAATGCTCTAACCGACTGAGCCACCTGGCCAGGGCTGTGCAGAAGGTATTTGAGCAACACTAGAAATTTGTTATTTCACTGGCGGAAAGGACAACTCCTACCCTCAAGAAATTTTGCATTATGGACAATAATGCTTTTTGTCTTCACTGTCCATAAGGTTGTTTCCAAAGTGATAAGGAAAAAGATATGACACCTGTAGGAAACCAGACAAAAAATCACTGAGCTCAATCAGGACCTGTAGTATTAAGTTACACAGATTTAAGTACAGCCTGAATTATATACAATAACATTATCAGGAATGCTTCACTTAAGTAAATGTCCAATTTACTAAAGCTTAAACCTATAGCACCAGCACATTTAGACCAGTTCTTAGTGACTTAAGATCTTTTCTGTAAGCTCAGGCTGTGACAGCTTCAGGGTTAATGAACTGCTCAGGACTATTTGGTCTATAATGAAATGTCTATAATGAGTGACCTGATTTTTATACAGTCTCCTAGGTCAGCTGCCCTTCTTGTTTGTCAGCACACCCATTTCTAGCAGCGTCCCCATCCATTAATATAACTATTTCCAAATTATTATGGACTGGATGACCAAATTGCTAAGTTTATTCGAATTTTTTAAAGGTTTTATTTATTTATTTTTAGAGATGGGGGGAGGTTGGGGGAGAGGGAGAGAAACATCAGTCTGTGGTTGCCTCTCATGTGGCCCCCACTAGGGACCTGGGCCGAAACCCAGGCATGTGCCCTGACTGGAAATTGAACCAGCAACCCTTTGGTTTGCAGCCCGTGCTCAATCCACTGAGCTACACCAGCCAGGGCAAGTTTATTAGAATTTATCAAATTATTCCTAAAGAAATAATTTAGGGAGTAAAAGATTTTCTTCTCTTGTGAATAAAATACTCAAACTGTGGTTAATTTAATGGTGATTAATATCTGTTGTAGTAGCCCACAGATGTTCTTTGACCAATTCCTATTTCTCCAGCCCCTTTCCTGTACTAGATATAACAATCGCCTACCTGGTTCAGTTCTATAAGACTGCAAAGGGTGGTGGGTAAGGGTCAAGACTATGCCTCCAAATACACAGTCCTGATAGTTTTGTGTGAGATCAGAATCTAGTGCTAGAAGACTGAGTCTTGTCATCTTAAGACCAAGTACTTGATCAGCCTATACCTTGGGTCAAGATGTCAGGCTGGCCCTGGCTGGCGTAGCTCAGTGGATTGAGCGCGGGCTGCGAACCAAAGTATTGCAGGTTTGATTCCCAGTCAGGGCACATGCCTGGGTTGCAGGCCACGACCCCCAGCAACCGCACACTGGTGTTTTTCTTTCTTTCTCCCTCCCTTCCCTCTCTGGGGATAAATAAATTAAAAAAAAAAAAAAAAGGATGTCAGGCTGGTCATTACTCATCTTACAAGACATGAAACTCTTCATTGCTGTCTGTTCTCCCCGAGAGCTGCGAAGAAACAGTCTGCAGTACCTAACGAACTTATCAGGTAAATTTCCCATCACCGCTTGATGTAGAGGAAAGAATAATAAAATCTCTAAATTGGAGTTTCTACTAAACTAAATGTTAAACAAGTCTATATTGGCAAATACCAGCCATCTTTAGTTTGAATTGCTTGTTGAGTCAAAACTCAGCTAAAATAATGTGAATTTAGGGAGTATCAGTCCAGTCGCAATGGTTTCCTTCCAAGTAATTCTGCAACCAGTGTTTGATGAACAGGATAACTATCTGGTTTGTAGCATAAGAAATCCCGTTTGTAAAGACAGTCCTCTCTGAGGCATCTCTGCAGTAAATACTTGTTCTAAATCCCAAATCAACATAAACTATTCTAACAGCATTTTTAATATAAAAGTTAACATGATTGTAAAATGTTTTCATAATTTGAAAAAAACAGATGACTGTAAAGGATATTCTACGAAGAACATCAGACACATCTTCCAGTCAAGATGGCAGTGTAGGCAGACATGGCTTGCTTTTTCGCACAAACACATCACAATTACAACTAAAATATAGAACAACCATCACTCAGGAACATCAGAAATCAAGTTGAATGAAGTATGACAACTACAAAATAGAGTTGAATGGAAGTCTGACAATGACAGAATTCAAAAAACCACATCCATCCAGACCACTAGCAGGGGCACAGATGCAGAACAGGCTGGCCCCACACCCACAAGGATAAAAATTCAGGAGGGATATCTCAGGAGTGAGGAGTCCCAGACTTGAACCAGACCACCCAGCCCAGGACTCCAGTGCCAGGAAGATAAATTCTCTTAACTTCTGGCTGCAAAAACCAGTGGGGATTGAGTTGGTAGAACAAACTTCTGGAGCTCCAAGCAGTTCCCTTTAAAGAACCCACACACGGACTCACCTGCTCAGACTCACTCCCTCTGAGCTCCAGCACCAGAGTAGCAGCTTGAAAGGCACCCGTGGCACACTGGGAGAGGCTGACATGTCTGGCATCAGGGTGAGTTCAGGCAATTATCCCTTTCTTGAGCCCTCCCCCTGCAAAGCCAAGGAGCCAACAGGCTAGTGCCATACTTGAGACTTCATGGACCTGGCTAACACTGTTTGACCTGCCTTGGAGATCCCCAGAGACTCTGCCCCACCCAACTTACTGGTGCACCCAAGCTGCTTTTCCATACGAATGGCTGGACTTGGCTCCTAAATCCTATCAAACAAGCAACAGCTGGCCTCAGTGAGCTCCAGGCCTGGCACCAGCAGCAGCCAGATTAGTTTCACAGCTTGGCTTCATCTGTGAAACTCCAAACCCAGCACAAGTAGCAGACTTCTTAGATTGCTTTATCACTCAGGAAGGGTGGCCTGGGGGCAAAGCATGGGTTGGGGCTGACCTTGACCTGCACCACCCAGGACACCCCAGGACCAAATCTCCAGTGGACAGCTACCGACCACGTCAGAGCACCACCGCCCTTGCCCCTGTGCAGCTGATCCTCCATGGAGAGTGGAGGTTGGGGGTCAGTGGTCACAGCCAATCCTTCTGCTCACTGGCCTGGGTAAATCCTTCCCATTGATCTTCCAACAGCAACCAAGGCTCATCTACAAGAGGAGAGTGTACTCGGCCCACATGAAGGCTACACCTCGAATACCTAGCTTGGGTGATAGAGGAGGCTCTGCCACTACACCCCAAAGGACATCTATTTATTAAGGCACACTACCAATGCACGGAGACAAAGCAGCTCTACTTAACACACAGAAATAAACACAGGGAGGCTGCCAAAATAAAGAGACAAAGAAACATGGCCCAAATGAAAGAACAGAATAAACTCCAGGAAAAAAAGCTAAAGGAAATGGAGGTAAGCAATCTCTCAGATGCAGAGTTCAAAACACTGGTTATAAGGATGCTCAAGGAACTTAAGTGAGGACCTCAACAGCATAAAAATGATCTAGTCAGAAACAAAGGATTCGCTAGCTAAAATAGACAATTTATAGGGAGTGGATCAACAATAGAGTGGATGAAGCCGAGAATCCAATCTACGATTTGGAACACAAGGAAGCAGAAAAACAACCAATCAGAACAAGAAGAAAAAGGAATTAAAAAAAAAACGAGGGTAGTAAAAACAGCCTCTGGGACAACTTCGAGAGGTCCAACATTTGCCTCATAGGGGTGCCAGAAGGAGAAGGGAAAGGTAATTGGAAATCTATCTGAACAAATAGTGAAAGAAAACTTCCCTAATTTGGTGAAGGAAATAGACATGCAAGTCCAGGACACACAGAGAGTCCCAAACAAGATGGATGCAAAGAGGACCACACCAAGACATACCATAATTAAAATGCCCAGGGTTTAAGATAAAGAATCTCACAAGCAGCAAGAGAAAAGCAGAGGGTTGTCTACAAAGGATTTCCAGGAAGAATGTCAGCTGATTTCTCAAAAGAAGCCTTTCAGGCAAGAAGGGACTCTCAGGAAGTATTCAAAGTGATGAAAAGCAAGGACCTACAACCCAGACTGATCTATCCAGCAAAGCTATCATTTAGCAAGGGGAGATAAAGTGCTTCCCAAAGTAAAGCTAAAAGAATTCATCATCACTAAGCCATTATTGCATGAAATGTTAAAGAAACTTATTTAAGAAAAAGATCAAAGCTATGAACATTAAAATGATAACTCACAACTATCAACAACTGAAACTAAAAAATAAAACAAAACAAAACAAAACTAAGCAAACAACCAGAACAGCAATTGAATCGTAAGTATGGGAATCATTTGGAGGATTATCAGCTGGGAGGGGGAAGGCAGAGAAAGAGGGCAAAGGTACAGGGAATAAGGAGCATAAATTGGTGGGTACAAAATAGATGGGGGGATATTAAGAATAGTATAGGAAAGGAAGAAGCCAAAGAATTTACGTGCACAGCCCATGGACATGAACTAAGGGGAGGGACTGCTGGATGGAAGGGGGTACTGAGCAGAAGCGGAGCAAAGGGAAAAAAATTGGGACAACTGTAACAGCACAATTAATAAAATATACTTTAAAATTTCACTTATATACCTAAAAAATAAAATAAAATAAATAAAAAGAAAAAGAACAATAGAGTAATTTGATAGCTTATGGCATTCATTTCCTTTTCTAAGTATATGCCCAAACTTTGACCTAATAATCCTATTCCTATGCATTTTCAAGGAAAAGTTATATGCAGAAAGGCATTCATTGTATCATTTTATAACATAAAATTGGAAACAAAAGGCAAATTTATGGTTAAATATTATATCAATTGGTAAAATATTATGTAATCATTAATACAAACTAGGAAGAACAGATAACATGGAGAAATATTACAATGTTAAGTTTTAAAGATTTATTTATTTTTAGAGAGAGGGGAAGAGAGGGAGAAAGAGAGGGAGAGAAACACAGATGTGTGAGAGATGCATCGATTGGTGTGCGCCCCAACTGGCCCAGAACTGCAGCCCAGGCATGTGTGCTGACTGGGAATCAAACTGGCACTTCTGTGACACTAAGTTTTTGCTTTGTGGTACAACGCCCAAGCAATTTAGCCATGCCAGCCAGGGCTACAATGTGAATTTTTAAAAGCGAATATAATCTTGTGTTATGTTTCATTTGAGCTCAAATATGTAATGCATGGATGGAACAGAAGGGAGAAAGGGAAATAAAATTAGTTAGACATTCTCCTCCAACTGTATTTAATGTTGTAATGATTTTTAAATTTTTTCACAGTATTGTTTCATTTTAGTCACATACTGGTATACCTATAGACATGGTCAGTAACATTACAGTTCCTCCAAAATTGCCTATTTGGTCACTCTATTTTTCATTTTTTCCAAATCCTAAAATTGGACTCGAAGTGAAGCAAAGATGGAACACCGTGCATGTCATATGAATGGAATTTGAAGCAGAGAGATGTCAAAAGGAGAAGGTATTGTGTTTGAATTTGCATAACTGATTCCAGCTATTACTGCTACTAAACCTTAAAATAAGAATAGATACTCATACCCTACATAGACTAAGCAGTCACTAAATCTTGAAGATGTGAAAAGCCGTGTAATAAAAACCGGGTACAGTATGTCATTGGGGCAAAACATGCACAAGGGCCTAGACAACTTAATAACAAGGGATAGACAGATACCCCATTTTTTTGCCTTTTCTATATTTAAGGAGCCAGGGAGTCAATAACGGAAATTGAATCTTACCTGGAGTGATCGGGAAGTGGCTGAGGCTGGCATCGCTGTGCCCAGAGGCATATACTGCTGGCCCCTACAGGAATGCCCCCACCCGGCCGCAGCTGAGAAGACCCACATTTGAAATCACAGACACACCTTACAGGAGACACTGATTTCAAACTTGAAGTGACTGAGTTATATAAAATTCTTGTAAAAAACATGAACAAAATCAACCAAGCTGTATTGTTTTAACTGCAAGTATTTATTGATGAATCAGAGAATACAGTTTTAATGGAACAATAAGGCACAACCGTGGATTAAAACAGTTTGCTATACAGCCAAAATGAGGAAAAAGCCATTAATTTTAGGAACTTTAAATATGCAAGTCAAAGAGCCTTGAAGTACCTCTCTAACAGATCAGTGTCAGACAAATCTTCCCTTTTATGATTCCTATACTACCTCACTCGATTACAAAGTCAGACTGATACTTCACCAAGAATTTTTCAGTCATTTATATTTGAATCTTCCAGTCTGGCCAGTCCTCTCTTCTCCACTGTTCCTAATCCCTTGTAGTGGTATTTCTTTCTTTCCTTCTTCTTCTTTTTTCTCCTTTAGCAATTCCCTTCCTAAAGTATTGTATATACATCTTGGACAGCCTTCCAAAGCAAGGAAACATGCAAGCAAGCAATAAGGCAGACAAAATCAGCCAAGGGCAGTTATAAGGATGGACAGACTCATAAAGACAGATGTTAGAATGACAACAGCCTGATTCAATGAGGTCCACACTAAACTGACTTAGGCAGAAAATTTGCTCTGGCTCATGCAAAGGCCTGTAACGCCACCTCAAATTGTGCCACCAGGGCCAGACCCTTTGTTTCAAAGGGATTAGCAGTGGTCAAAGAGAGGAGCTAGGAAATCAGTGTAACCAGGCTACTAAAGATACAATACATGCAAAGCTCTGGACCTGTCTTAGGGGAGCTGACTATGGCTTCCAGCATTAACATTTGCCAAGTGTAAAATCCATAAAGTATTTTGTACAAAACTTCAAGACACTGAGGACAATCTTTAAATCTTTTGGACTGGGACAAGTAGGCACTTCTATAACACTAATCTTTCTATTTGGAAATGTGAAGTGAAAAATATGCCAGGGCACATAACACTGAGGCATAAACCATGCTGCAGATGTGGGAATACATGAGGCTTAGGGTGTCCAGCCTCACTGTTCAAACAGCCATGAGAAAGTCCCAGCATATTGTCAGAGCAGCCATTCCGGTGGTAACAGTCTCCCAAACTAGGCAAATCTGTCGGCATATGGCTCTTTTCTGAAAAGTCAACACTGTACTAGTAAGAGCAGCCATGTAGGTTACACACCTACGTTGAGGATTAGAGGCCAGAGGTAGAGCTACCTGGGCAAGTCAGCTGAAAGGCTATGCTCTACCCCTCTCACTAAGGCCACCACCTTTCAAGAACATCTTCAACCCACAGCCCTTTGATGACAAAGCTGAGTGCAGGAGACCAAGAGACAATCAAAGTTTTCTGACAGAAGTGTTGGTTATTGAAAAGCTCCTGGAGAGGCAACATCCCAGAGATCTACTTAAGAGTAAAGGTAGTTCAAAACTGCCAGACCACTGAACTATCCTGCCAAGTCAGAAGTACACTGAACAGGCATAGCTTGGGGTGCTAAGTAGAACAGAGGAGACTGAAGCTTAATAAAAAGCAGGGAGACTGAAAGGCTCAGTGAAGGATGTACTGAGTAAAAGAGAAGCAGACAGCAAACGACACATAAAAAGGATAGAGGAGCATGCCAAAGCCTTGCTGGAGGGAAGGCAGTGTGGCCATAGTCTACATCCAATGAAAGAGCTATGCTGGCTGGTTCTTGACCTGATTCAGTTTCTCGTGTTCTCAGATGAGATGCACATGGAGCATTCAGCAGCGGAACTGGGGTGGGGCTGGGGTCAGGAAGATATTTAGAAATGGAGATAACCGGCGAATGATACGGAACAGATGCAGACCAGGTGTACCATTCTGTGATGCCCTGTTTATACACCAAAGGCAAGTTTGTGTTGGCAGAACATACTGGGGGTTGTCATGCAACAGCAGTAGTACTTTGGGAGAAGGTGAATGATGGGGCGGAGGTGGGGTGGTGGACAGGAGGACTCCCAAGTTCCAGTTCTTAAATACTAGACAGCAAGGAATAGTTTGGTCTCAGTCCTTTAGTGAAGAAATCGGATGCTCATTTTCTGTTCTACGTCCACCTTCTCCAAAACCTGGGGGGTGGGGAAAAAAACAATTACAGAAACTGTCCCATGCTCTTATCTGAATGTTTTTTTTCCTCCCTCCTGTGCAGAGCTTAACTTTTCAAACCACCAGATGACTGACTGACCTTAACAAATTCTGTGAAAGATATGGCGCTGTCCCCATCTTGATCAGCCTCTTGGATGGTCCTGTCTGCAATGCTGCCCAGCTGTTCATCTGAGATGTTCACTCCGACCATCATGCGTAGCACCTGCCAGTCCAAGAACCAGGATTACAGGAGACTAAGGTCAGGGGGACTCTTACTAAGATTAATGATAAAGCCCAAACCTCTTTTCCTTCAATGCCCTCAAATACAATAGCCAGAAAGCTGACACTCTTATCTTCTCATGTAGACCATTCTAGACAATGACATGAACAGAATTCTCTGGCAAAGTCACTGACTAGGAAAGCAAGTCTCATTGGGCAGAGTCCTCTGCATTTTGCTTTCCCCTATTCTTCCTGCCTGGAATATAGATATAATTCCTGGTGGTACAGCAGCCATCCTGGGACCTTGAGGTGAAAAGTCATGTGTGCTATGGATGTCGAGCAAGAATACAGAAGTTTGGTTCCTGGACCTCATTTAGGTACTGTATGAACCTGGACAATCTATGCCCAGACTTGTTGCATGAGGCAAACTAGTTTGTTTTCTTTCATTCATTCATTCATTCATTCACAGTGAAGGAAGAAACTTTATTTGGTGCAGAAAAGCTCAGTTGTGACTCAGCACCACTGTAAAAACAGCAGGGCTTTGAGGCAGCCCTGTGGCCAGGCTCCTCTGGCTAGATAGCTCTGCTCTGTTCCTCTGTGATCTACTGGCTTGGCTTGGCTCCATGCTGGTCTGTTTTACGTTGTGGTGTGCTGCTCTGTGCTGCTCTGCTCTGGCATGACATCTTCAGTGTTTTAGCTCAGCCAGGGAGCAAACTAGCTTCTCACTCATTTATAAGTTTGGCCATCCTTAAAGCATGGCCAAGGAACATAAAGATCCTTGAAGGGTTAAATACTAAATCCTCCATTTTAGAAAAATAACATTCTAAGTAATATCATACATTTGAAATAAGATTTAAAGGGCTGTGAGAACTGCAGTAAAGAGAAAACACTGTTTCACCAAATTTGTCTCAAATATAACAAATGCGCCCCCTCCCAATTCTGCTAACATCTTTATGGTGTAAATATACTTTGAAAATTGCTACCTTAAGCAAAATAAACAACTTTAACCATATGATTCTAAGACAACATGAAATGGGGGAAAGGGTGCTTTTGTGACGCCTCACATCACTGCGATCAACCGCCTCTGTCTTCGAAAGGGCAGACACTTTCCACAGGGAAAAAGTCCTCCTCACCCAGCTGTTCACAAGCTTTCCACTCCCCCACTCCTTTATAGCCTTCTCCAATCTTATGAAATGATTTTTAAAAAGTAAATTATGTATTTTTCTGAAAAGAAAAGAAGAGCTGAAATATTGACATGTCAATGCTGACCATTTTTTTCACAACTCAGTTCTTGAAAATTGGAAGTTGTACATTTTGGGCACAAATGTATACAAATTGAAGGATTAATAAAAAGAGACAATGCTAGTGAAAATAAAAAATAGCCAAGACATTTGCCATCTTTCCTGATTGTGTGTGGCCAACTAGACAAATCACTCTATCCTCAAACCTCTTTAGCAAATCAGATCTCAGCCTAATTTTTTTTTTAAGACTTTATTTATTTTAGACAGAGGGGAAGAGAGGGAGAAAGGGGGAGAGAAACATCAATGTGTGGTTGCCTCTTGCAAGTCCCCCACTGGGGACCCAGCCTGCAACCCAGGTATGTGCCCTGGCCGGGAATTGAACCAGTGAACCTTTGGTTTGCAGGCCAGTGCACAATCCACTGAGCTACATCCAGGGCCAGCCTAATTATTCTTTAAAGCATTTTATTTTAAGAATTATGAAACTGAATCGTGCATGTGTGCTGTGTGTATATAGGAGGTGGGGTCAGGAGTGGTGGTGTTTTCAAAATCAATCCACCAGTCCATCAGTGAGGACATGAGGAAGTGGCTTGACACAGGTCCTAGCAATCAGGGCCCTAAGCTGTCCACCCAGGGGTTCCATGGCCAGCTGGTGTGCTTTCCATCTCTCCACGTGTCACTCTCGGTTCCAGTCAGAAGTGTTTATTAGCAGATGGGACTCTTATTATTACTATTTTTAATGGCTGATGATGTTTTTTGTATATAGCCTTTACCAGTGAAGGAAAGCTCTCTTCTGTTTTCCTAAGACTTCTTTTAAAAAAATCACGAGTGAATGATGAATTTTACCAAATGCCCTTTTTTCTATGGAAAAGGCTATTCAGTATTTCTTTTGTAATCTATTAATGTGCAAAATACACTGATTTTCTCATTTTAAACCAATTTTGAACTCCTCGTATAAAACCCACCTCGGCTATAACATAGTGTCCTTTTTATATATTGCGGGATTCAGTGTGTTAATATTTTATTTAGGATTTTTACATCTATGTGAATGAAAGAGAACGTGCTGTAATATTCTTTTTTTGTACAGTGTTTACAAGGTTCCCATATCAAAGTTATGCCAGCCTCATAAAATGATTACAGCAACTACCTTTATTAAAATATAACTGAGCCACAATAAACTATATATATTTAAAATGTATATATTTAAATGTACACTAGGATAAGTTTTGACATATGTGTCCACGTGTAAAATCATCACCACAATCAAAATAATGTATATATCCATCCCCCCCAAAAAGCAAAACCAAGACTTTTACAAAAATCATATCAAGAACTCAGCCTTTCCTTATGGTACACTGACCACAAACTTTTTAGCATCCACTGAACAGTTAAGAACTGCATGTCGCCAAACGTTTAGAAATGGTAGTGTCTGAAAGGTAGGTTTTGTTCCTTTCTCACTTTGGTAAACTGTCCGTACCCTCTTTTGGCTAGGATAAACCTAGTTCTCTGCTCAACAGACCGTGAGCACTTGTGTCCAAAAGTCATTTCAGGCCTGAGGAACATTCTAGTGGCACTGACTGCCATTCTGGCACCACCCCCTGCTTCAGGTTTTTCAAATCTTAATCATAGAAAATAAATCAACCCTCCACTCCAAAAAAAAAAAAAAAAATCTTCCGGCAGCCGGATCTGGGACGGAGGACGAAGACACGCACCGGTAGGTGACTGCCTCTGCTTCTTCTCTTCAGAACTTACACGCAGCAATTTTAAATAAATTCTCCTCACTGTAGAAAGGTATCCAACTAAAAAGCAAAGGACGCTAATACTGACCTGTAGACCATTTCAGTTTTTGCTCAGACACAGAAGTATAGGAATACCTTGAGATGGAGCTTAATCTGACCTGAGCTATCTGCAATTTAAAAGATTTCTGAAGATACTCAACTCACTGAATGAGTTCAGATTTACTTTGGGTGAATAAAAACCACTTTACTTTTTAGGCATATCTTGAAATAGACAAATTTCCCTACATAAAGTCCTGAAAGTATTAGCCTCCTAGGGTCCTCCAGATTTACAAATATTTAAAAAAGAAAAGAGGAGAATTTTCTCCCCTCCTAAACTTGTATTTTGGAGAGGGAGGAGAGGAAAAATAGAAGGGAATGGCTAACAAGATGAAATGTCAGTCACTGCCTATAGAGGACAGGGAACTTATCCACGGGAGCAACAAAGGACAATGAGCCAACGGGCCAGCAACAGTTCCTTGTGTCCTATGTCAAACCCCCAAATAGACGATACAGCGGTAATTACCTAAGTGCCATCAGAATGACCTGGCTGCCAATAAACTGACTGGACAATAACAAAAGATTTTAATCTAAATCATCTCACATATTTCAGTTGTGCTAGTGAGCACCTAAAAGACATTTAAAGTTACGTTTTAAATAGTGAAGACATCTGTCTGTGAGAACTCAATGAGCCATTTCAAATTTCCCCAGCTTATTTGCTTTACCTTATATCTAGGATAAAACTCTGCGCACAGCCGGCGTTAAATAAATGCTTCCTCCAAATAAGGAACAATTCCTGTCCACAAGAATAAGCAGGCAGGCCCTGGCTGGTGTAGCTCAGTGGACTGAACACTGGACTTTGATGCAAAGGGTCTCTGGTTTGATTCCCGGTCAGGGCACATGCCTGGGTTGAGGGCCAGGTCCCCAGTAGGGGGCGCATGAGAGGCAACCACACATTGATGTTTCTTTCCCTCTCTTTCTCCCTCCTTTCCTCTCTCTAAAGATAAATAAATAAAATCTTAAAAGAAGCAGCAGCAGCAGCAGAAGCAGTCAGGGCCCAAACACAAGTTATCTGCATATCTTCGTTATGGGAGCTTTCCCACATACCTGTAACAGCTCATCGCGGGAGATCTTGTCATCTTTATCCAAATCATACAGTCGAAAAGCAACTGGTAGAGAAAAACATGAAGTTAGTGGAAATTCAGTAGTGTTTTGCCCCTTCTCAAGGAACTAAAATGTGAAGGACACTAGACAGAAAACAAAGCCAATTAAGTTTTTCCCAGAGCAATTTCTATTCCTCGTAGAGCTTTCAAAAGCTTTGTAACATTTAAGAAATTGAGATATATCTCATAATTGATGGCATCTTACATTTGATAAAATAGAGGACCCTTGTGGAACAAACCAGAAAACAACAAAAAGAAAAAGTCAGCCCTGGCCGTCCTGACTTAGTTGGTTGGGCATCATCCCACAAAGAGAAAGTTCCTGGGTTCAATTCCTGGTCAGGGCAGATGCCTGAGTTGCAGGCTGGTTCCTCATTGGGGACATGTGAGAGGCAACTGATTAATGTTTCTCTCACACATCAATGTTCCTCTCCCTCTTTTTCCCTCCCTTCCTCCTCTCTAAAAATAAATAAATAAAATCTTAAGAAAGAAAAAGTCAAATGTCCTTTTTCTTAGAATTTTAACAAAGACCCCATAAAGGTGGTTCTGTAAATTAGGCCATCTCACACAAGCCATCGAGTCCACCGTGCACCACTCAGGGGAGCCAATGATCAGAGCCATACAGGTACCAAATGGCTGACTACACCAAGTGTTGCTCTGGGGATGTGTCCACTTTGGCAAATTTGAGCCAATTTTCAAATAATGCTCTACCACTTGGGAGTCCTGTAGGTAAAGAACTTCAGTTTCAAATAAAAATGCCAAGAATCTGATGGTCTTCTGACCTCATGTTTCTTTCTCTTTAACAACAGATAAGGCTTGTAGAAAGTAGGATAGATATATGAGAGAGAGAACTGAGAAGAGCAAAAATCATCCAGTCATGTTGCCGAAGGGCTACCACACGAAGTGTGATAATGGATGACTTAATAGGCAGTCACACTGAGGAAGTGACTGCCTTGTAATCAATCACAACTAAATTTAGTGTGGTTTTGAGGCTTGGGACCACTTCAAGTATGCCACGAAGACTTCTGGCTTTCAGTAGAGTGCTGTGAATACTGAAAGGCCAAAGTCCACTGCTCTACAGTTATTATAAAACACAGACACAGACCTGGTCCTCAGGAACTCACGCTCTAGGGGAGGAGAGGAGAGCAGTGCACACTACTCACTTTAACACATCCAAAGTGCCATCACACAAATGAAATTCAGGGTGACAAAGGGAGATGTGCCTTTCTGGTTCAAGTAACATTGGAGCAAGTCTGACAAGCAGTGGCACTCCGGCCCAGCTACACTAGGTACAAAGGCATGAGAACGTGGGTGAGTATCTACAAGGTTAAACATCACGCCCTTCCTAAAGAAGGAGTGTATCCTCTAAAAGAGAAAGTAAATTTAAAAAAAAAATCTAATTTACTCTTCATAAGGTACATATTAGAATTCTTGAGTGGGAAGTAATGGGAAAGATTTTTCCCTGATGTTTGTCTGTTCTTAACTTGGTTAGCTGAGTAACTACCAAATTTGAGAATTTATATGCTTAAGCAGGTGAGCCTAAGAGGGGAACAGGAGATGAGGATTCCTAAAGGAATATGTGTTTAATATATTCCCTAAATTAAATAGACACACTTCTGCTTATGCTGTTGGCTTTCTGAAGTAAGTATAAAATGTGTTATCTACTAAGCTATCTTCAGGATGATTTTGGGATGGAAAACTGTTTGCTATGTAACCCATAAATATCTATTTCTGGATTTCTTTTTTAAAATTTCTGAATTTTAATTAGGCAACTGGAATGAACACTTACATCTCTTCCTGCCAAACTATTTACAGAAGCCCGAACTACTAATTTTTTAAAAATTGAATTTATTGCGGCGACGTTAGTTAACATTCTATAAGTTCCATGTGTACAATTCTGTAGTACATCATCTATATATTGCATTGTGAGCTCACTACCCAAAGTCTCATCTCTTCTGCCACCACTTACCTGACCCTCTTTACCCTCTTCATCCTTCCCGAACCCGCTCCTCCTCTGGTAGCTGCCATACTGTTGCCTGTGTTTACGAGTTGTTTGTCTTGTTTGCTTATTGCTTTGTTTTATATTCCATATGAGAGAAATCATATGGTTCTTGCTATTATCTCTCTGACTTATTTAGCTTAGCTTGATACTCTCAAGATCCATCCACGTTTTTGCGCATGGCAGTGTTTCATCCTTTCTCACAGCTGAAGAGTATTCCAGCGCATATATGACCACATCTTTACCTAATCATTCATCAAAGGACACAGGCTGTTTCCATGTCTTGGCTACCATGAGTACCGCTGCAATGAGCATGGGGGTACATACACCTTAACACAGAAATGATTTCAAATTTTTCAGGCAGATGCTCAGAAGACAGATTGCTGATTCATATGGTCGATGCTTAATTTTTTTGAGGAACTTCATACTGTTTTCCATAGTGGCTGTACCAGTTTACATTCCCACCGGCAGTGTATGATGGTTCCTTTTTCTCCACATCCTCTCCAACACTCACTATTTCTTGTCTTATTCATAACAGCCATTCTAATAGGTATGAGGTGGTACTCACTGTGGTGTTTTTAAGATTTTATTTATTTTTAGAGAGAGGAGAAGGGAGGAAGAGAGGCAGAGAAACACCGATATCTGTGAGATACGTGGATCAGTTGGTTGCCTCTCGAGAGACCCCAACTGGGGTCCTGGCCCACAGCCCAGGCATGTGCCCTGACTGGGAATCAAACCAGCGACCTCTCAGTTTCCAAGCGGCCGCTCAATCCACTGACCAACACCAGCCAGGGCTCTGGTTTTGATTTGCATTTCCCTTATAGCTAGTGAAGCTGAGTATCTTTTCATGTATCTGTTGGCCATTTGTATTGAACTGCTTATTCTTGAAACTCAGCTGCCATGGACTGAATGTTTATGTCCCCCTGAAATTCATGTTGGAACCCTCACCCCCAATGTGATGCTATTAGGAGGTAGAGTCTTTGGGGTTAACTAGGGTTACATTATGTCGTGAGGGTAGGGCCCCAATGATGGGAGAAGGGAGATCTCTTTCTCTCCCTCCCTACGTGAGGACACAGTAAAAAGATGACTGTCATCTTGGCTGGTGTGGCTCAGTGGACTGAGTGCCAACCTGCCAAACAAAGGGTTGCTGGTTCGATTCCCAGTCAGGGCACGTGCCTGGGTTGCAGGCCAGGACCCTGGTAGGGGTATGTGAGAGGCAACCACACATTGATGTTTCTCTCCCTCTCTTTCTCCCCCACTTCCCTCTCTCTAAAAATAAATAAGTAAAATCTTAAAAAAAAAATGACCGTGAACCAGTACAGGGTCTTCACCAAGAACCTGACCATGCGGCACCCTGATCTCAGACTTCCCAGCCTCCAAAGCTACGAGAAATGTCTGTTGTTGAAGCCACCCAGCTATGGTATTGTGTTATAGCGGCCTGAGCAGAATAAAACACCAGCAGATGAGTAACTAGAGAGATCATCACTTGATAGGGCCTTTAAAAAAAAACAAAAACAAAAACTGCAGCAACAGTAGTTACTTTTCAACTGACTGGGATTCCTGTCAGTCTGCTCTGGCCGTGAACCAGCAGAAACATTTTCCCTAAGGGCCATATGAACAAATGACTGAGCCCCTACGTTAGGTTCTCTCCCTTTCCTGATTCTTGGTCCTGTGACTTGGATTCTCCTATCTCCAGAGCTGCCTTCTCAAATCACCAGTTCCATGGCTTCAAATGTCACCTAATTCTGACCACCTCCACACGTGCAGCTCCAGTTCGGACCCCTTGCCTGAGCTCCTCAGAGTGATATAGTACAGTGGTCGAGATACTGGCTCTGCTGAACCCTGTCTCTGACACATACCGGCAAAGTAACTCAGTTTCCTGAGGGCTGCAAATGAGTAACAGAATCCACCTCACAGGGTTCTGGGCGCTGGATGAGTTGGTACATGAAAGGTACTTTAAACTGTGCCTGGCACACAATAAGAGCCCAATCAATGTAGTCTACCTGCCATCACCTCTCTACCATCCTCCTCTATCACTCACTTCTTTCTTGATAATGCTTGTTTGTTCTCTAAGTACTCTTTTCTACCTAAGGGCCTTTATACCACCAGTTGGTCTCTCTGCCTAGAGCTCTCTTCTGTTCTTCACATGATGGGCTCATTCTTAGCTCAAATTTCAATTCCTCAAAGAGTTTACTCACCACTAAAGTTGTGACAGCCCTTATCACTTTCTAATCTCACCTTATTCATTTCCTTCATAGGACTCGCCACAATGTTAATCTTATTCATTTGCCTTTTTCCATATAGACTGTCTCCCTTATTAAATCATAAACTCTATGAAAGCAAAGACCTTCTCTGATTTATAAATCATTATATCCTGGGCCTGAAATAGTGCCTTACACTTAGTAATTGCTCATACATTTGCTTAATGAAAGACCAATGAATGGTCTCAGTCAAACCTTTACTTTTTAATCACTGTTCTTTAAAAAAAATTATAGTAAAACATACATAAAATTTACCATTTTGATCCTTTTTAAATGTATAAACATTTTAGCATTATGTTGTAACTATTATCACCATTCATCTCTAGAATCTTTTCATCTCTTCCAACTGAAACTCTGATTAAACTCCTATCCGCCCTGGTCCCAAGCCCTGGCAACTTTCTCTGTGACTTTGACTACACTAGGGACTTCATAAAAGAGTAATTAAATAATATTTATCCTCTGGTGTTTGGCTTATTTAGCATAAGTAGATTCATCCATATTGTAGCATGTGGAAGAATTTCCTTTTTTAAGGCTGAATAATATTCCATGGCACACATAGGACACATTTTGCATATCTAGTTATCTGTCAATGGACATCTGGGTTGTTTCTACCTTTTGGCTATTGTGAATAATGCTGCTCACTACTTCTTCTTGGCTACTCTCCCAAACTTAACTTCACCAATATTCCCCACCATCCCAATAAAACACCTCCGTGTACACTCTTTATTTCACGTCATTCATTATGTGTTACAAAAAAACATTTAAGAGGACAATTAGAACATTAAAAGGGAGGCTTATAGACCTCTCCCAAAGCATTCTAAGATGGGTTGTATTTTCCACATAAGACATTAAAATCTCTCTGACCTGAAGAGGAGAGCAATAAGGAAACATTCCTGGGAGACAAACGTAGCTGTAGTATTATGTGTGCCTGGGCAGGTGTCTACATAGGTACAGTTAAGCCTGACTTTCATTCATAAAAAAGAATTAGACAAAGTGTGCTCTCAGAGTTCCTGGAGAGACTATTCTATGCAAAAGATGCACCATAGACAAATTTGGTTCCAGAAGTCCACAGTTTTAAGTAACATATCCCATGCAGGGAAGGTAAATGCGCCACACCGGCAAATGTGTCGCTAGGTGTATGATGTTCAATTGCTCTCAGTTTACAAGAGATGCCCACCTCGCTGCTTCCATAGCTCTGCAGGATATTCAAAGAGAACCAATATATAGACAAGGAAGCAGACATCTAGGACTGCTCCTGTATGTAGCTTTGGTTTTACTTTTGGTCTAATTTTATGAATATGATCCCTACAAATAGGCTGGACCAGAATTTTAATTCATTTTCAGCTTCTGTAAAAGTCGATGGGAAAGCCAAGGCTACAGTAATGGTAAAAACCATGCATAACTTATGCAGCTCTTTGTTATATTCTACCTTATCCGAGAGTTTGCCCTTCAAAGTGGCACTCAGTCCTAACAGAACCCTTCCTAACAGAATCTCACCCACAGCTTCAGGAGGGGATTTGGTTTCTCTGTCTCTGTTTTTCTTTCCCCCAGTCAGATGTAGGCAGGGAAGCACACAGCCCAACTGTCACTGAAAGCCATCAGGAGAACGTGACCATGAAAAGCTATGCCTTTGGATGAAGCAGACCCTAAGGATGGCAAAGCAGAGGAACAGAAAGGCATCTGGACCCTTAACACAATCAACCCTGACAGTGTCACATGACTTGTAAAGTGAGATAATACATGTCCTTGCTGTTGAAGCCAGATGAGTCAGTGAAGGCATCATGACACACCGGGTACCACCAAGGACACTGGTGCTGTTTGGAAAAGTTCTTTTAGGGTCAGCGTGAATTAAGACATTGAGGCCACAGTGATTTAGAAAGGAAACTATGAAGAAAGGACTGTGTAGATGTTTCATAAAATATCTGAATCAAATCATGGGAATACAAAGTTAAGTATTTTTTTCTTACTATTAACTGCTTACTGATTCAGAGGTCTACAATGTAGAAACCTTTAAAAACCACAAAGAGTTCAATTCACTTTACCTACTACTTTTTCTTTTCTTTTTAATATTTTTCTTTTTTATTTATTAAAGAGAGATAGAGAAACATCAATGTATGAGAGAAGCATTGATGGGTTGCCTTTCAGCCTACAATCTAGGCATGTGCCCTGATGGGGAATCAAACCGGTGTCCCTTTGGTTTGCATTGGTTCGCAGGCTGGTGCTCAACCCAGTGAGCCACACCAGCCAGGGTGCTTTTTTTTAATTGTGGTAAAATACACATAAAACACTTACCATCTTAACTATTTTTAATGTGTACAGTTCAGTGGCATGAAATAATTTGCACTATTGTGCAATCATCACAAACATCTATCACAGCTCTTTTCATCTCGTA
The DNA here is from genome assembly GCA_004024845.1 of Tonatia bakeri. Taxonomy (NCBI): domain Eukaryota; kingdom Metazoa; phylum Chordata; class Mammalia; order Chiroptera; family Phyllostomidae; genus Tonatia; species Tonatia bakeri. The sequence continues at coordinate 241,300 of PVIA01001201.1, forward strand.
AAACTGAAACTCTATACTTATTAACAGTAACTCTTCATTTGGCCCCTTTCCTCCACCAACTGCTGCCAATCCCTGGTAACCACCACCATTACTTCCTGTCTTTATGGTTTTGAGCACTTTAAGTACCTGATGTTAAGTGGAATCATACAGTATTTGTCTTTTTGTAACTGGAATAGTGTCCTCAAGGTTCATCCACGTTATAGCCTACATCAGAATTTCCTTCCTTTTTAAGACTAAATAATATTCCTATGTATGTATACACCATATTTGCCTATCCATTCATCCACTGACAGACATGTGAGTTGATTTCTTGTTTTAGCCACTATGAATAATGCTACTATAAACAGGGGTGTGCAAACATCTCTTGGAGACCCTGCTTTCAATTGTTTTGGGTATATACCCAGAATTGGAATTGCTGGGTCATATGGTGATTCTATTTTTAATTTTTTGAGAAACTGCCATATTGCTGGATCACAGAACTATCATGATTTTGAACTACTGTTAAACACAAATAACAAATTGAGATATTTATCTGCAACTAAATGTGAAATAGTTATGTCTGGTTTCTATTGGGGTCAGAGCCGCAGGTGCTGCTATTACTGCTGTGGTTTGTTGCCAACATTCATAAAAGGAGGAAATAACGAATTTTAATAGAGGTTGGGAGAAAAAGACATACTATTTTTCCTTCCCACATTCACAGACTCCTCTGTTTGTGGACCCTGGGTTACGAAGCAGTGTTCTACAAGGTGCTCTTTTTTTCTTGAACAGGGGAATCACTACCTTTTTTGAGGCAGCACTATTCATACACAAGTATCTCTCTTAAAAATTCTTCCTTTTGTTGAACTAAAATATCTCCATAATCCACACTGCATATATTCTTTTCCACATGACAGACTTTTATGTATTTGAAGATAAATCTCTAACTCAGTGTTTCCTTCTGCTGACTTTATGCCCAGTTCTTTCAAAACCTTCCTTCTTAGGGGGGAAAGGGGACTTGAGTAAGTATGGAGTTTCAGATTGCAAGATGAAAAAGTTCTGGGGATCTGTTTCACAACCATGTGAGTATACTTAACACTACTAAACTGTACACTTAAAAATGTTTAAGATGTGAATTTTATGTTATGTGTTTTTTTTTACCACAATAAAAGAACTCCTCCTTATGAAAATGATTTATATGGTCTTTGATGCCTTCAAATTTCTAGTTGCTTTCTTATAAATATGCTCTGGTATATCTCTGGAATCCAAACTGAAATATGGTTCCTAAGGTGTGTTCTCCTTAGCACAGGGTGGGATTACCACTATTCTCATTATGATACATTTCTCTTCTCACAGCCTGATAGTGCACTGCTTTGGGGGAGGGGTGCTGTAGGCTGGGCGGCCACAGTGTATGGTGGCTTCACTTTACGTCTGCCCTTAGATCTTGTTTATAGGTGTTGCTGGACCCAAGTGCAGCACTCTAGTTGATCCCTTATAATATTCATTTTGTAAGACTAAGTCCGGATTTTTTCAGCTTATCAAGATGTCTTTTGATTTTGATTCTGTGACTTCCTGTATTAACTATGCCTCCAAGTTTATAGTCAACCTGAAACTCAATATACAAGGGAGGATCCCAAAATCCCCGGAATTTATTTATAAAACATCGTGTATTCATTGCTGCATGTTCAAACTGAGGTCACCTTCAACATACTCTCCATTTGACGTAACACACCTACCAAGATGTTTTCTGCTGCGCAAAACAGTGTTTGAACTCGTTTATTTCAATGTCTTTTAGTGCTTCTGCCACTTTTCGTTTCACTTCTTCCACATTCGCAAAACATTTCCCTTGGAGGACTTTATTTATCCGATGAAACAAAAAGAGTTGCTCGGGGAGAGATCTGGTGAATAGGGAGGGTGGAGCATGGAGGTCATGCTGGTTTGGTCAAAAACCATTGAACACTCAGTGTGGTGTGGGCAGTGAGCTTGTAAATCACCCGTGATGAAATGGGCAAAGGCGTTGATAGAATGAATCTTCAAAAAAAAATTTCACTGAGGCCAAATGCAACCTCTCACAACAATGCCAGCTGGTACACTGACACAGCTGGGTTCCTAGAACATTCACCAAGCAGGGGAAACCCCGCCCTCCAGAAGATAATCCCTTTTTTTGGCACACACCCCATATTTGCTTACTCTAACTTTAGCCAAAAGTTACTGAGGAAAAGACAACAAAAAGCTGAAAGAGCCCTGCAGCATACCACTGGGAACCTTTTTCTGGTGTAATACAGATTTGTAACTGTTAAGTATTCTAACCTATCACTCCCTTGCAAATTTATCACCTGAGTAGCTTTGTGTCAACACTACCACATTTGAAGTACAGAGCTGTTTCAAAGCCTTAAGGCTCCAATGTTACATCCTGTTATTTAACGTATAATAAAGAAGCACATCTATCACTATATCACAAAGTTGTGATATCTTGTTAACTGTATTTCAATATAATTGGTTTCCTTTATAATGCTGTGTATTTTATTTTATGATTCGAAACATTCTGAGATGAGGTCAACAGGACTCACCAACTTCCAAGTCATGAAAGTCAGCAACTCTCACGACTTGGAGTAAGTAGAGCCCATGCTGTAGATGGAGCTCAGGTAACAGGTTTGTGTTAGACCTGATGACCTTTGAAAAGTTTCCGCTCATCCTGGATTAGAAAACAAGCATAGTTTTATAGCGCAAAGAATGTCTCTTATTATCTTCTCCTCAACTAACTCGCTGGACCCGCGGGTGCTCTCCTGCCCTCTACAAACTGCTCTGACCGATGCGGCGGCACCCCGGAACCCGCAGCAGGCGGGCTCTGCACGCGTCCCCTCCACCTGTTTCCCAGGGCTGCTTACCGAGTCGGGGAATGTTGGCAGTCCTAAAACCATTGGTACTATTTATACTTTCAACAGAACTGTGTAATTTAATAAAACCCAAAACACATGTGAAAAGTTATTGCTTTTAAGAAAATGAGACTATTTCTAAAAGACTTAAAATTATTAAGTCAATGAAAAAAACCTTGTTAAAGTAAGTATGGCAGAACAACTATAAAATATTGAGGGGAAAAAACACCTAAGAAGATTCTATTCTCAGAATGCTTTAATGAGTATCTTTAAGTTCTCTTTCTCCTTAAACTGCAACTGGAACCCTTGGGCTATACATTATAGATGTGCTCCACAAAAGTCACACCGTCCCCATCAGAGACTTACACGACAAAACAACACAGCTCGGTCCTGCATCAAAAGGTTGGCCAGTAAACGTGTTCTTAACTATATTAGGCAAAATAAAATGTTTAACCATGTATCCTTTTCTATAATTCTATGCTACAGCTTACTTTTTCAATTATTGATCAATTCCTCATCTGACAAAAATGAGTAAGAAAATTTCTACTACACCAATGTCAGAATCAGGCAAACACATACTAAATGTATGCTAAAATTCTTACAATGCAAGACAAAAGACTTTGTCTCAAACAGTATTTAGTCTTGAAGAAACAACCAGAATTCACTATTACAGTATACAGTAAATTTGAGCACAATTCATTAGAGTTCTATTTTCTTTTACATCTAGTTTTGTTTATATTTAAGTGTTCTGCTCTTTATTAAGTACATGATCTTATAATAAAGAGCAGTATTTTATTATTTTGGTTCAAAAATCTTCCCTATCTTATATAACAATACTTACTTCAGTGCTTCTTAAACTCTTTTCCTGAACAAAGCAGTGAACTCATACTCCAACCAAACCTATAGACAGGCAGACTGGGGATATGGCCCAAGGGCCACAAATCAAAAGTTTATTTTAAGTCTTCTGCACCACTTTCCAAAATGAACGTAAATTATGCCTGATAGTCTATAAATATATATCTGTATTTGTTTCAATATTAAAAAGCCTTTTCAAAGACCTCTCTGTATACCATTGTGTACCCTTAACGAGAAGCTTGGATTCAATCAATTCAATACAATTTCAATTCCAATTCTGATTCGTGTTAAATGAAAAAAGAAATGAAATTGCAATTTCTTAGAGAAGTGTTGTAAGCGACTGGGCAATATCACATAAGCCAACAAGAGCAGAGGGAAATCTAACAAACATCCAAGGGAAGGAGGCAAAAGGCATGGGGACAAAAATGAAATCTTACACTAACCTAGCTGTCCACCCCTACTTTGATCCAATATCTAACAAATTCTCTCTAAGGCGGGCTGAGGACTATCATTATTTCTTACAGGTGGATGGATCTTTTTCACTGTTGTCACCCTAGTACTTACCACGGTGCCTGGCATACAGTAGGCCTACTTGCCCAAAGTCACATGGTCAAAAAGTGGCAGAGCTGGGATTCAAACCTAGCCAGTTTAGCTTTGGGGTCTGAGCTCTTAAACACTATGCTCTTATAAATGTTTGTTGAATACATGAATGAGTAAATAATTTGTAAGAAATGAAAGGCAAATATTTTACATCAGAAGACTTTAGCTTACAGTGCAGTTTATTGCTTCGGCTGTTGAGGGGTTCTGGTCCATTCACATCTTTACTCTTTTCATTATCTTCAATGGGTCGGAAATGAGCCAAAGTTCTCATGAATCCACGGAAGTTTACCTGGTCCTCTCTGATTGGGAAACAACAAACAACACTGTGTCAACCAATGTGATCATCTCTTATGCATTCAATATATTGGCAATAATTTAACAAAGTCTCTTTCCATATGCACAGTACAATACTTTAGTGCTCATAAAAATATCTTCATTGAAGTCTCACCCAAGCCTTGTGAGGCAGGCAGTGTTATTACCATTTTATAGGTGATTAACCAGGGCCAGAGTAACCTATTGAATATACTTCTCTCTTTTCCCAAAGAGGATTTTGAGTAACTGCAGGGTCATGGTATCAGGCAAGCCAGGATTCAAACTCACTGCTTTAGACTCTGCAGCAAGCAGTAAGGTGGTCATTTCAAACCAATGACTCCCAACCACCTCCCATGTCTCCCCTGCAGTCACATATACCTAGTGATATTTTAAGTAAGGCATACTATGAAAAAGCTATTTTAAAATAAAGTTTAGCACTGGCTGGTGTGGCTCAGTGGATTGAGCGCCACCCTGTGAAACAAAAGGTTGTTGGTTCAATTCCCAGTCAGGGCACACGCCTACACTGCAGGCCAGGTCCCTGGTTGGGAGTGTGCAAGAGGCAACAGATCAATGTATCTCTCACACACTGATGTTTCTTTCCTTCTCTTTCTCCCTGCCTTTCCCTTGCTCTAAAAGTAAATAAAATCTTTAAAAAAATAATAAGTTTATTTTGGGAAAAAGTAGAAAGAAAAAAAACATTCCTTTTCTAAAAATTAATTATAACTATCATTAATATTATTTTCCTCCAGCAATTTTTCTATGCTGTTTGGATAATTGCGAACATATTGCATATATGACTTTGTATCTTGGTTTTACTTATTTATTTTTAAATTTAAATTTTTCAATTACAGTTTACATTCAATATTATTTTATATTGTTTGAAGTGTACAGCACAGGGGTTAGATAATCATATACTTTACAAAGTGTTCCCCTCAATATTTTCAGTACCCACCTGGCACCATACATACAGAGTGGGGCAAACGTAGGTTTACAGTTGTTCACATGGAAAATAATACAATCATTAATAAATAAACAATACAAAATAAACTCTGTTTTCACGTATTCACAACTATAAATTTACTTTTCCACACCCCATAGTTATTATAATATTATTGACTATATTCCCTAAGCTGTGCAATTCATCCCTGTGACTATTTTGTAACTACCATTTCATACTTTTTTCTTCAAGATTTTATTTATTTATTTTTAGAGAGAGGAGAAGGGAATGATAATGAGAGGGAGAGAAACAGCAATGTGTGGTTGCCCCTCACACGCCGACTACTGGGGACCTGGCCCACCACCCAGGCATGTGCCCTGACTGGGAATCCAACCAGCAACCCTTTGTTTCGCAGGTTGGCACTCAAACAATCCACTGAAGCCACACCAGCCAGGGCCATTTCCTACTTCTTTATCCCTTCACCTATTTCACCCATCCCCCAACACCCTTCCTCAGTGTCAACCATCAGTCTGTTCTCTGTATGTATGAGTCTGTTCCTATTGCCTCTTGCTTTTTAAAACTTTTAAGCATGTCTCCAATCAATATAAACACTTTGAAATACTTTAAATGCCTGCATAACTATGTATCTGTATCATGATTCTATTATTCCCCTCATAACTGGATACATTTCCCCTACCACCACCATTTTTTATGATTACAATGTTTTGAAAGACCTTTTTATGTATAAAGCTTTTTGGTATTTAAGAGAAAAGTGTTTTATCATGCCACAGGCTATTCAATAATCCTTTAAGAAATAATTCCAAAATCTGAATAAATGAAGAATGTTTTTTAATATTAAAAAGGAATGTCCCAATACAGAAGGATGGCCACGTGAAGGCAATGGGTGGAAACAGCTTTCTAAAAGCCAAGGAGAGAGTCTGTAGGAGAAGCTGACCCTCCTGACACCTTGATTGCTTACACTTAGGTGTAAAGTGAGAAGGGTGGTAACAGAGTTTGACAAAATCACACATGGGATGGGAACTAGCAAATGAATCCCTTTAAAAATGACCAGATGACCTGACTGGTGTGGATCAGTGATTGAGTGCTGGCCTGTGAACCAAAGGGTCGCTGGTTTGATTCCCGACCGGGGTTGCAGGCCTCGTGCCCAGGATAGGGGATGCATGAGAGGCAGCTACACATTGCCGTTTCTCTCCCTGTCTTTCTCCGTTCTTTCCTCTCTCTCTAAAAGTAAATAAATAAAATCTTAAAAAAAAAAAAAAAAAAAAGAAAGACCAGAGCCCTGGCATGTGTGGCTCAGTGGGCTGTGTGTTATCCTACAAAACAAAAGGTCACTGTTTAGATTCCCTGTCAGGGCACATGCCTGGGTTGCAGGCATGCAAGAGGCAACTGATCAATGTTTCTCTCCCTCTTTCTCCTTCTTTTCCCCTCTCTCTAAAAATAAATAAATAAAAATCTTTTAAAATGACCAGAAAACCATTAAATGATGATAAAAAGGATTTAGTAAAATATAGTGGAAAACCATCATAGGAAAAATGTTAATACTCTCCAAGATGAGACTGTAAAATAAACCATAATAAGTTACCCTAGTATAAAAATTATAAGAAAAAATAAAGAAAAGAAAGAGTGTCCCATGTGACAGCTATTTATCTAGGGAAGTCAGAGAAAGAACAGTTAGTTGCCTGGTTCTTATGGCTCCCTAAGAATAAGCCCCAGCCTCTGTGTGCCCCACTGAACAGGTGCAAGATGTTAGGTCTCTCAAGTGCCAGGTAGACACACACAGATCAGAGACCTTCTAAAGGTAGAGTTCAAAGCTCATGAGGCCACTGTACTCAAAAGAATGACCTTCACTTCCTCAAGGTACTACTAATGGAGTGGTATCTTATAAAAAATGTAGGATCTGAAGAATCAAGTAATGTGAAATAAGATTTGAGTTATATGCCACAAAACAGATTGAGTACATATTTTACTGCCATAACATCTCTGAGTGAAAGTGCACCAATGTTCCACTTTCAAATCTCATTCTTAAAAAAAAAAAAAAAAAAATCCACCTGCACAAGATTACAGAAAAAACAAAGAACCCGGAAGCCAAATATCTATAACTGATTAGACAGAGGTGCAGCTTGCTAAGAGCTTAGCCGTGTAGCCCAGTGTTGGCCTCAGCATCCTCACATACACCTACCTATTTAGCAGTAGATACCTGGGTAGGATGGCAGGTAAGGTGATACTATAGTCACAACAAAGGTGATTTGGAAAGATAAACAGCTTTCCACCAGCTGCTTCTTCAAATAATCAAGCATGACTGTGGAACTCTGAAAAAAGTTTGCAAAATGACTCTACTGTGTTTACTTTTCATGGCAAAAGATCTGAATACAAAGCATACCCGTGAAAGCTGTCTCTGCAGAAGGTTCAGTGCTCTCTAACTGCTAAAAGGGGGAATGGAAAAAACACATCTGAAACAAATCACAGTTCAGGGACAGAAACGGGAAATAAGGGTAGGATAGTTCCCATGGTCAACAGTAATCTGAAAAAGGGCGGTTCTCAGTCTTCATATTCCTGTCTTCATATAAACTGGCTGCTGCCAGTGTTCCTCCTCTGGCCACCACTCAGATTTGTGGAGAACCCACCTTCTGAACTTGCAAATCCCTTTGCTCTCAAATTCAGAGAAAATTTCCTGTCCAGGCATTTTATCAGACAGTGTCCACACTGATACTTAGTCTCATTATTAAGAACTGGAAACCATGTAACTTCTTAAAGGTCTCTGGGTCATACAGGCAAGCCACAAGGAATCAGGAAGAGATTGTTAAAGAGAATACTTAAAACAAGATTATATGATTAACTTTATTCATGAAAAGGCACCTAATCGAATCAATAAATATTTACTCAGTGCTCTAAAGGCAGTACATTAAGCAGTGAAGCATATCAAAAGCCTAGTTTTACATTAGACAAACCCAACTCTATTTGGGAAAGTAAGTGTGTGTTGGGGATGACTGTATCCTTAGTCAATGTCATTAAAAAAAAAAAAAAAAAAAAAGGCTGCGCAAATGTTCCAGATTAAAGGGGGCTAAGGACACACGACAAGTGACCGGACAACAGCAGACGGGATCTTGTATTGGAGCAGGGGAGTGGGGAGTGCTATGAAGAAGATTATTGGTTAAACAGATAAAACTGGAATACGAATACTGTATCAGAATAAAATAGATACTGGGAGAGAGGGGTAAAAGTGGCCGAAGGGTAAAATTTCCAGTTAAAAGATGAATTAAGTTTTGGGGATGTAATGTACAACATGGTCACTAAACAGTACTGTGTACATATTCGAAAGTTAAGACAGTAGATTGTACAAGTTCTTACCATACACAAAATAGTTAACTATATGAGGTGATGGATATAACCTCAATAACATTACTGTGGTATTCATTTTGCAATATATACATCTATAAAATCACTATGTTGTATACCTTAAACTCACACAATTTTCTTTATTCTTTATTTTATTGATTATGCTATTGCAGTTGTCCCATTTTCCCCCTTCATTCCCCTCCACCCTGCCCACCCCCTCTCACCCACATTCCTCCCTTTAGTTCATGTCCATGTGTCATAAATTCTTTAGTGTCTACATTTCCCATACTATTCCTGCCCTCCCCCTATTTTCTACCTATTGTCTATGCTACTTATTCTCTATATCTTTTCCCCCTCTCTCCTCCTCCCACTTCCCCGCTGCTAACCTTCCATTTGATGACTTTTTTTTTACTGTTCATATTTTTAATCTTTTTCTTAGGTAAGTCCCTTTAACATTTCATATAATAAGGGCCTGGTGATGATGAACTCCTTTAACTTGACCTTATCTGAGAAGCACTTTATCTGCCCTTCCATTCTAAATGAAAGCTTTGCTGGATAGAGCAATCTGGGATGTAGGTCCTTGCCTTTCAGGACTTGGAATACTCCTTTCCAGCCACTTCTTGCCTGTAAAGTCTCTTTTGAGAAATCAGCTGACAGTCTGATGGGAACTCCTTTGTAGGTGACTGTCTCCTTGTCTCTTGCTGCTTCTAGGATTCTCTCCTTCATTTTTACCTTGGCTAATGTAATTATGATGTGCCTTGGCGTGTCCCTCCTTGGGTCCAACTTCTTTGGGACTCTGTGAGCTTCCTAGACTTCCTGGAAGTCTATTTCCCTTGCCAGAATGGTAAAGTTCTCCTCTATTATCTGTTCAAATAACTTTTCTACTTGTTGCTCTTCCTCTTCCCTTTTGGTACCCCTATAATTCGGATGTTGGAACGTTTAAAGGTGTCCTGGAAGTCCCTAAGCCTCTCCTCATTTTTTTAAATTCTTGTTTTTTCATTCTTCTGTTTGGTTGTTCCTTTCTTCCTTCTGGTCCACTCCATTGATTTGAGTCCCAGTTTTCTTCCCATCACTATTAGTTCCCTGCGCGTTTTCCTTCATTTCTCTTACTGTAGCCTGCATTTGTTCATCTAATTTATGACCAAAGTCAACCAATTCTGTGAGCATCCTGATTACCAGTGCTTTGAACTGTGTATCTGATAGGTTAGCTATCTCTTGGTCACTTAAAAAAATTTGCTGCGGGGCTTTCAATTCTGTTTGAGCCAACCTTTTTTTTTTTTTTTTAAGATTTTATTTATTTATTTTTTAGAGAGGGAAGGGAGGGAGAAAGAGAGAGAGAGAGAGAGAAACAGCAATGAGCGGTTGCTGGGGGACATGGCCTGCAACCTAGGCATGTGCCCTGACTGGGAATCGAACCTGTGATGCCTGGTTTGCAGCCCACGCTCAATCCACTGGGCTACACCAGCCAGGGCTGTTTGAGCCATCTTTTTTATTTTTTATTTTCCTTTGATCTGGTTGCGGCTGTTACATAAGGGCGGCTGAGCCTTAGGTGTTCACCAGGGCGGGGCATCCCAGTCACTGGGTTGTGACGTTGTATGTGGGGGCGGGGTCTGAGAAGGAACAATGGCGCCTGCTCCGCTCTCTCCAGGACCTCAGTCCCCTTTGCCACTTCCCACAAACTGGGCGCCCCTGGTGCTGGCTCCCGGGTGGGTGGGCCTGTGCACTTTCTCAGACTCTGTGGGTTTCCCCGAGGAGCCTCCTGCGAGGCTGAGAGAATCTCCCGGCCTCAGCCCCCACAGGTGTTTTCAGGCGGTGCTCTTAGGCTTTGTTTCCTGGCACTGGGGCTCTGGGCTGTGCGATCTGTGTTGCTGCCCGTTTTTGCCTGTCTGCGCACGAATGTGTGGCTGCGGACAGCCAGCCGCCTTGCGCGCCTCACTGGGTCTGCTCGTTGCCTCCCGCGCCCGGGGTCTGCCACTGGCCCGTCAGCTGCCATCTGCACTCTGCGCGCCCACATCTGCCAGCCACCGCTCCTTCCTGCTGGGACCCCTCGACCTCTCTCCGCAGGCCTCCGACTCCGCCGCTCCTTACCGGTCTGGATGTACGGTAGTCAGACTTCCGTTTAGTTAATTTCTCTCTGTTCCGGTTGTTTTTTGTTTTTCAATTTTTGTTGTCCTTAGTTTTGGTAGCACGAGGAGGCACAGTGTGACTACCTATGCCTCCATCTTGGCTGGAAGCCAAACTTACACAATTTTATATGTAAATCATATCTCAATAAAGCTGGAAAAAAAAGAATACCTAATATTTTGTCTTATTATTACAGCATACTGGATGAAAGGCATTTGAAAAAATAATGTTAAGATATATTAATAATTTAAAAATAGTGGATACATATTAAATGATACTTTGAATATATTGGGTTAAATAAAATATATCTTGCTAAAGTTAATTTATCTTTATTCATTTATGAATTAATTTTGTTCACTGTTACTTTTTAAATGTAGCTACTAGAAAATTATAATTATATATGTGTCTTGATTATAGTTTCATTGGCTCGGTCTGAGAGGTGTAAAGCATATGCAAATGAGGCAACGCTTTACCAAAAGATGTTCCTGGGTAAAAGATACACACTTGTTCTTTGTACTATTCTCAATTTTTACAATTTTTTTGTAAACTTGAAATAATTTCCAAACAGGTTTTTTAAAAGATTTTATTTATTTTTAGAGAGAGCAGAAGGGAGGGAGAGAGGGACAGTGAGAGAAACATCGATCAGTTAGTTGCCCCTGCACACCTCCAGCTGGGGACCTGGCCTGCAACCCAGGCATGTGCCCTGACTGGGAATCAAACCAGTGACCTGTTTGTTTGCAGGAGGATGATGTCCAATGCCCTGAACAACACCAGTAAGGGCGAAATACAGTTTTTAAAGAGTTTAGTTTTACATCAAAGATAAAGTTATTAAAAACAGACTTTTGAAGATGGGCTTATATACCTACCTGAAGTTTAAAATGGGAGGAAGGTGGGAGAAAAAATATATTCTAGATATGACCAAGTCAGGGATGTCCAATCTAGTCAGGAGGATCACGGTCTGAGCTGACCCAACCAATGTCACTATTCCAGACCAGCCTCAGAAAGAAGCCCAATAACCACAGGGACTCACCCCTCTGGAAAAAAGGCATTGATGATCCGGTCTCCCAGTGGGTTGATGGCAAGTTCTGGAATCCGCTGGAAGTCTTCCCGGCTGACAAGAGAATCACTTTGAGTTAGAGATCATTGGCCTTTAGCATGAACTCCTTCAGTCATGCAAGAATACAACCTAGCAAGGATTTTACCTCCTAGAATTTACTTCTGTGGAAAATTATACCAAATAACTGCAAAGAATAGCGATTTAATAGCTGCCAAGTGTTTCCTGGACCAAGTCCAGAGTGGAGGAAGCCAGATTTAACTATGCCACGTTCCAGTGAATCAGCTCACAGGTTACATCAATAAACCACTGACGAGTGAATATTTAGTTGTCCCTGTAAACGATTCCTTGAACATTACCATTTTTTACTTAGTTATTAAGTTTGGAGAATAAATAGCACATGTAAAGTATCAAATACCACAGAGCTTGAATATGACAGCAAAAATTTAGAAGGGCCTCTGTGCCCTTGGTAGGAAGATCTATAGCACTATGACATGCAATGTGTAAGTCCAAGGAAAGAATAAAATGTGACAACTAACTGATTTCCAGACTTTCTTACTTCGAGTCTGACTTTTTCTCAACTATCTTCTACAGATTAGAGTCAGAGAAGTATTTAATCTTCGACCAGGGCAAGGGCAGTTATCGGTTTACAAGCTGGAAGTTATATTGAAGTGAGTACTAGTTACCATTCACTGTGCACGCATTATGTGCTGCTCTGTTTACATACATTACCTCATTTGTTTTTTTTTAAAGATTTTATTTATTTACTTTCAGAGAGAGGGGAAGGGAGGAAGAACAACACTGATGTGTGAGAGATGCATCAGTCGGTTGCCTCTCACATGCCCTCAACCGGGGACCTAGCCTGCCACCCAGGCACATGCCCTGACTGGGAAATGAATCAGCAGACTTTTGGTTTTTAGGCTGGCACTCAATCCACTGAGCCACACCAGCCAGGACACCATATCTCATTTCTTAATGCCAGCATTTTACCTGTATCAGTGTCAAACTCATTTTCACCGGGGGCCACATCATCCTCGCGGTTGTCTTCAAAGGGCTGAATGTAATTTTAGGACTGTATAACTGTAACTACTCCTTAACTAGGGGCAAGGAGCTGGGTGCTACCAGCAGGTAGAAACAAGGTGCCGGGCAGGATAAAACAAGGTGGAGGGCTGGATTAGGTCTGTGGGCCTCGTGTGTGTCGCTTGTGACCTATGCCCTTTCAGAGCTGAGGAAATTGAGAGTGAGTGAGACAAAGTAGCCTGCCCCATGCCATAAAGCTAGTTAAGTGGCAGAACTGTGATTTAAATCAAAGTCTGTAAGTCAAAGCACATGTTTTTTTTCCCTAAAAACCACGTTTCTTTCCCATGTTAAACGTTTTGAAAGAAAGGTGTCCTTCCAAAAATATTCAGTAAGTATTTTTTTTTTTAAACTTGACTGAGACCTGGCCGGTGTGGCTTGGTTGGTTGAAGCATGGTCCCATAAACTGAACGGACACGGGTTTGATTCCTGGTTAGGGCCAAGGTTGCAGATTTGGTCCCCAGTTGGGGCACATATAATAGGCATCTGATCAATATTTCTCTTTCACATTAATGTCCCCCCCCCCACTCCATTCCCCTCTCTCTAAAATCAATAAGCATGTTCTCAGTGAAGATAAAAAAAACTTCATTGATATTCTGTGCCAATATAAAGCTGTCTATAACATAACTATGCTGTACTCTTCAAAAATACCAATGTTCTGAAGGGCAGAGAAAGGCAGAGGATTGTTTCAAATCAAAAGGGACTATAGAGACATGCAGCTAAACGCAATGATCCTAGACTAGGAGAAAAACTGTTATGAAAAAATTAATGAGCCAACAGGTAAAAATGAAATATGAACCATAAAGAATATGAAATATTATGTAATAGTACTATATCAAAATGCTAAGTTTCTTGATTTTGATATGAGCGTGTCCTTCTTATAGGAAATACACAATAAAATATGTGGCAAAATGTTAACAATTGGTAAATCTGGGTATCAAGTATGTGCAGGAATATAAACTTAGTAAATCTGATCCCTGCCTTTAAGATGTTTATAACGGAAGAGATAAAACTCCTCCAAACTCTTCACATGAAATGTTAATGTTCTGTTTAGCCAGGAGCCTTCAATACTCTGTTCTTCTTGTGGTTTAATATTTATATAGTGCTTAATTTAATAAATTCATCGCCACCACATCTGGTGGTGACACAAGCAGAAACTGACCTAGGAGACTGAGGACAAAGCTCTGGAACAGTAACTCTGGATTGTAATCTTCCTTGATCACATAGAATAATAATCTTCATAGCAATGAAATGAACCAGAAGTCATTCATAAGATAAACGGGTTCCTTAAGATGACAAAAGATAAGTGAAATTACTGAGGTCCTGATTATTTAATTCAACAAATATGTACTACGCTCTTATTACGTAATTCGTACTATAATACGAAGTCCACATTGTCACCAGTATGTTCTCCTGTTGTTTAACAGAGGTTAAGAAACAGTAACTATTACCTCTTAAATGAAGATTAAGGCTGATTTGAATTGCATGGCAACATACCTCAGTTTAATGTCTAACAAACTTAAGTAATTTTGGCCAAGAGCACAGTTTAAATACCAGGTCTAGGATCAAGTGGTGAATGCACAACCTAGCCTGAAGGCCATCGGTCTCAATAAGGGATCCAGTCTGGAACTTCCAATGTTAATAAGGACCTACACCCTGTCCTTTAACACTTTTAATCTCTACTCTTAAAATTTATATTGTAAATACAATGCCATTCTGTAAGACCAATAGGAACACTGTTGAAAGTATCAAAATGAAAGTAAAAGAGTATTATAAAATAGTTTTTAAACTGTTAAACAAATAAAATCATCTGGGAAATTTCTCTAAACTTAGCATTTCAAATTTGTCCACCAATACAAACTTAATAAAAAACACTCCGGTCCTGGCCAGTGTGACTCAGTTGGTAGGGTGTCTTCCCACAAGGCGAAAGGTCGTGGCCCTATTCGCAGTCGGGCACGTGCCTGCGCTGTGGGTTCATCCCGGTCAGGGCGTGTATGAGAGGCAACCAATGGATGTTCTTCTCTCACATCGACGTTTCCCTCTCTCAATGATAGAAAAATACCCCAAGGAGTCCACACCACAAGTGTACTTGAAATGCAGATTTGTATGTGCTCATACAAGAGCATACTAATATTATATTCTACCTCATAGTATACCTAGGAAAATCTTCCTTGAAGACTTTCAAAGAAAAAACATTATTACTGGTAGGAGGCAAGTCTTTGTGGCCAAAAAATTCCCAGTGAAGAGTGGTTTTCCAGATACTCGAGGCACAGGGGTGCTCTGGAACACCAGACTTTGAGAGACCGTTAGTAACCAGAAGTGCCAGCCCTCTACACTGAACTTTACTGAGCAAGTCCCTTCTCTTACTCAGAGAACTGGCCTTACAGTTAACAGCTTATATTTCAAGGACCCAGGACTGATGCTTAGATGGTATACATATGAAGACATTAAAATCTGTTAACAGGACATACCCCTGAGAACACATTCAGTTAGGAAAAGTTTCTCATATTTAGTATAATGGAGACAAATAATTTATTATTTATAATTTTGTATTTGTTATATATTATATATAAATACATGTTTATAATTATTTATATTTATTAACATTGAAATAACATTAATTTCTATTATTTAAAGCATTTGATTATATTTTAAATTAAATTGATAAAATAATTTTATTGTTTTGATAATAGAATTGTTTTTTTTAAATATTTTATTTACTTTTAAAGAGGGGGAAGGGAGGAAGAGCAGGAGAGAAACATCAGTCAGTTGCCTCTCGCACACCCTCAGTCGGAGACCCAGACTGCAACCCAGGCAGGTGCCCTGACCAGGAATTGAACCAGTGACCCCCTGGCTTGCAGGCCGGTGCTCAGCTCACTAAGCCACTACAGCCAGGGCAGATAATAGAATTTTCTTAATATACAGTGTCAATAAGTGCTGAACCCAGTCTTTGCTAGTTTAAGTTTTCAAGGGCCAGACTGGCTTACTGAACACTGCATCTGACTTTTAGTTGAGGATAGTGGGCACATACATGTTTTCCTCCTCTCGTTTTCTAGAACTCCCTGAAACGTCAGCAAAAAATTTACACATGGGAATATATCTGGGACATAAACAATGAGGGTGGGAGAAATGTATTAATAAATAAGGGATTTCGACAAATTCTGGAAGTCAGAAAATAGATGCAAATGTATTAATAGGTAAAAGTGCCCATGAAAGGCTATAGCAGAGCAGAGAGCCATTCTGACCTGCAGAGTCTCAGCAAGGTGCCATGCTCCAAGCTGCCAGGTAAAGGAAGCAGCATTCAGGGTAATTAATTAAAGAAACAAAGAATGGTCCGGCTGCCTACTGTTGCCAGTGCCCATCCCCACAATATAAAACTATTCGTCCCCAGTTTAAAAACGGAGCACTGCTATGGAAAGAAACTGAAAGACCTACCTGGGCAGAACTTCAACCAAGTGTGGGAGGTTAGCCACCCAGGAACACTGTCCTTTTATTCGGAGTAGGGGGATGCAAATCTGTCCTCTTGCTCCCTGACACATACCCTAAAGTGATGCCTACCAACTTAATGGTCCTTCGCAGAGTATAGGAGGGAAAGACCTATGGAGAAACCAACCACAAGCCAACCCATGTCAGTTTTCTACAGTAATCCAACCAGGCCTTTTCTCAAATATGAGTGGACAACCAAGGCTCATGAGGTATTTTGGGAAAATTAATAGAGGGATAGAAATACTCAAAAACATAATGGAAGAAAACTTCCCAGTTAAAGGATATCTGTTTAGATTGAGAAGGGCCTCCTAAGGCTAAGCAATTAATAACAGAAAATAACCCACAAAAAGGTACATCACTGTGAATTTCAGAACATCAAGAGGAGATATTTGAAGCTTTGAGAGAAGAAATAATGGCCATCATAAACAAATCAACAAACAAGTGTTGGTGAGTTTGTGGAGAAAAGGGAACCCTAGTACATTGTTGGTGGGAATGCAGACTAGTGCAGCCACTGTGGAAAACAGTATAGAATTTCCTCAAAAAATGAAAAATGCAACTGCCTTTTGATCCAGTGATTCCATTGCTGGGAATATACCCTAAGAATTCTGAAACATGAATTCAAAAGAACACAGGCACCCCAATGTTAATAGCAGCATTTTTTTAGAATAGGCAAGTGCTGGAAACAGCCTAGGTGCCCATCAGTAAATGAATGGATCAAAAAACTGTGGTACATTTACACAATAGAAGACGACATAGCAGAAAGAAAGAAGGAGCTCCTACCCTTCATGACAGCATGGATAGAACTGGAGAGCATTATGCTAAGTGAAATAAGCCAGGTGGTGAAAGACAAATATCATATGATCTCTTCTATAAGTGGAACCTAATGAACAAAACAATTGAGCAAAAAAGAATCAGAGACATGGAAATAAAGACTAAACTGACAGTAACCAGAGGGGAATGGGGGGGAATGGGGGAAAGATGGGGAACATGTACACAAGACCTATGGACAAGGACAATGGGGTGGGGATTATCTTTGGGAGCAGGGACTGGACGGGGCAGAGAAGAGCAACAGGGGGAAAAACTGGGGACAAATTAACTGAATAACAATGAAAATAAATTAAAAAAATAGAATGAGAATTAGATTGGCATCATGGTTCTCATCTGTGAAACTCCATTCTGGAATAACTGTTACCACTGTTTACAGAGCGAGTGCTTGTCCAGAATACTGAAATCACCTGTCCTCGATAAAATCAAACAAGGAAATGAATCTCAAAAACACTTAGTGTTTAAGGAGAAAAATGGCTACCACTCAGGACACAGTCTCCTAACATTTACAGGTAATCATTAAGTGCTATCAAACAACACAGCCAACCAGCAATTCTCAGTAATAACTTCATTACAGAGTTTAGCTGGTCTGTACTGTCCCCTATAGTCAACCTAACCTACAGAATTTAATATCCAGAAATATTTTTCATTAAGGTTTTATGTGAGAAAAATAATTATCTGACAAAGACCCAATATTAAAATTGTTCAAGGCAGAGGACCTTTTTAAAGTAAACTTTTACTGAAGTATAACATACACATAGAAAAGAGGACAAGCCAGAAGCATTTAGCATTATGAATTTTGCTGGTGAAGATTGTAACTGGTACCCAAGTCAAGAAAATTATCAGTACCCAAATGTTCCCTTTGTCTCTATCTGTTCCCGTCCCCGATGGGTAATCATATTTTGACTTCCAAGACCATGGATTAGATCAGCATAGATTATACTTAAAGGCTCCCATTTTGATCTGCCCTGCAACGGACCATTTCAGGATCCCTTACAGGATCCCTTACAGAAAGACAGATTTCAATGGCAGTGGTACATTTCACCCAACATAACAGCATCTGGAGAAAGTAAGATTTGTGAACAATTGAGTATTCTATGAAACACCAATTTGAAGACGTAGTCCATGTAAAAGGGATTCTGCATAGAAATAACTAATCAATTTGGCAAACGTTGTTTACAATACTGCCCTCTTGAAGATGCCCAATTCACTTGTGCATATTAAAGATGCTGGGAAACCCCATAATAAAGAGGCCAGGTTAGCCATGTTTATTACTAAGCTTTCACAAAGTTTAGTGGATAACTTTTGTCCGTCTTCTTTTCAACACAACACTTAGTTGGAAGACCAAGGAACTAGTGTTATATAAAACGTACTTTGCGCCAATCTCTGAGAGCACTTTGCACGAGTTCCATTTCTAACCAAAGCTATGCACAGTTTCTGCCTCATGTTCCCACTGGGACTGATGCTACAAAGGAATGCAGAATGCTTTGGGTGGTATGCCACAGCCTCTCACTCTGCAGAATCTGCCTTTAGACACTGAGCATCTTAGAAGAGGAAAGTGAAGAAAATGTAGAAGATAAAATATTTCTCCTAAAAGTGGAGTCTGTTCCAGGTAGCAAAATATGGGAGGTCGTCTGCAATCGGCTGAGTGCCCCGATAGGTTCTGGAAAGGTCGAGATAGGCTTTGACCTGAGTTTGGCAGTGGGAGATTGGAGACACTAAATTGCTCTGTACTGACAGAAGAATTTAGAGTATACCAGGTAATCTTTAAGGCTAGAGGGAGTAGAACAAAAGACAGGGTTGGGAGAAAGGGGAAGACAATTTAATAAGATGGCCAGAGGCTGAGAAGGCCACTGTCAGGAGGCACAGCCAACATGAACTCACTGATAGCTAGTGGGTCCAACAAAATGACTTACATAGACATTCTAGTTGTTTACTACATAGTACAAGGGGGTCATTTCTTCTTGCACTCAAGGTGGCTTGGGGCTTCCCCCATATTTTAATGCATACCGTGATGGAAACTAAAGAACAGATTTAAGACCTAGTACTTTATAAAGCTAGGTACAAAAAAATCAGTTAGATCCAGGTAACCAGGAAACCAAGAATTACCCTGTCACTTCCTGGTACCTCTTCTCCCACCAAGAATCTGTAGAAGTCAGCACTGAGAGCAGTGGTACTCAATAAATACCTGTCAAATGAGTGAGTTAATTCACTGGCTTTCCAGTGTGAAATAGTGTTTTAAGGGTTGAGCAAGTATTACCTAGATTTTAAGGAGCAGGTAACATTAGCTGACATCTGGAATGTTTTCACCCCTTTCTAAGGAGAAAGAGTTCCTTTGACAAAAGCTTTTCCACTGTTCCCTAGCAAATAGTGAGAGTGATTAAAACATACACATTTATAAATCACTCACTTTATATAAAGAAGAAAAGGAATCAGAATTTGAATCTATATATTTCCTTAATGGTTAAATCTGAATTTATGAGGAAGATGTAATCCCAAACTCAAGCAAATTATTCACGTATTGGAGCTGAAGATTTGGAGTCCTGGAGCTGTATAGATTTCTAACCTGGTTTATTTTTCAAATGCAAATTTACATAGTCTCTTCAACAAATGTGCTGGGGCAGGTGGATATCCACATGCAAAAAACAAAAAAGTTTGACTCTTACCTCACACTCACACTCTATCTATCTATCTATCTATCTATCTATCTATCTATCTATCTATCTATCTATCTATATCACACACATATATGTGATATACATAGCATGTATATAAACACATTTTTGTGTATATATATAAAATACATAACTCAAAATGAATCAAAGACTTAAATATAAGAGATGAAACTACGAAATTCTTAGAAGACAGCATAGGGGTAAATCTTCGTGACCTTGCATATGGCAATGATTTCTTAGATATGGCACCAAAAAAGCACACGCACCAAAAGTCAGATAAATTGGATTTTATCAAAATTAAAACTTCTGTGCTTCAAAGAATACTATAAAGAGTGAAAAGACAATCCAAAGAATTGGAGAAAATATTTGCAAATCATGTGTCTGAAAAGGGTCTAATATCTAGAATACAGAAGAACTCCCACAACTCAGCAACAAAAAGACAAACAAACCAATTAAACAACAGGTAAAAGACATGAACAGGCATTTCTCCAAAGAAGATATACAAATGACCAACCAGCACATGAAAAAATGCTCCACAAGATTAGTCACTAGGGAAATACAAATCAAAACCACAATGATATACTACTCACACCCACTTACATAGAATCAAAAGAGAGATAATAAGTATTGGTGAGGATGTGGAGAAGTTTGAACCTTCCTACACTGCTGGTGGGAATGGAAAATGAAACAGTACAGCTGCTTGGGAAAATAGGTTGGTGGTTCCTCAGTAAATTAAACATAAAATTACCATAGACTCAAATTCTACTCTTAGGTACTTGCCCAAAAGAATGAAAACACATGCCCACACAAAAAATGTTCACAATAGCACATTCATAATAGCCTAAAGGCGTACACAACCCACCTGATGAATGAATAAATAAAATGTGGAATATACATACAAGACAATATTATTCAGCCATAACAAGGAATGAAGTATTAATCTTATTATAATGCAAGAACCTTGGAAACATCATGTTAAATAAAAAAGCCAGTCACAAAAGGCCACTTACTGTATGATTCCACTTACATAAAATGTCCAAAGAGAGAAAGTAAGTAGATTAGTGGTTTCCAGAGGAAGGGCAAATAGACTGCTTAATGGGTAAGGGTCTCCATCTGTGATGAAAATGTTCTAGAACTAGAGAGTGGTTATGGTTACACAATATTGTGAATACACTTAATGCCACTGATTGTACACTCTAAAATGGTAAATGTTATATGTGTTTTGCCTCAATTTAAAAAAGAATAAGAAAAAGCACCTAGCGTGGTCTTTGCACATGGTAGGCATTCCATATTTTAATGACTGTGCAGTATGGTTTTGGTTAATTCCAGCTTCTAGCAACAGCAGATTTTGCCCTGAACAAAACACAGCTCTATGGATTTGCCAGCATTGTCCAGCTCTTCTGCTTCAGGATACGTATAAAAGCTTAGCAACTATATTCCTTCCCCCTTTATGCTACATCCCACACACGTACTAGAAGCCTTCCAAAGAATTAAACTGCTTTCTGCCAGCCGCCAGAAAGGCAGGCGGTTTCATTCTATACCAGTCAATCAAAGCTGAGGAATAACAGTAACAAAATTACTGAGAGTTAGGTTGGGAGGTGGTGGTAAGGAGGTATTTTTTCATTTGACTTTGATAAGACAATTACGAATATGAAATGATACAGCATTACGTTACTCTGAAATCATGTACTTACTCTAGACCAGCGGCACTTTTGACATTTAGGGCAGAACAAGTCTTTGTTGTGGGAGGGTGTCCTGTGCATCGTAAGATGTCTAACAGCACTCCTGGCCTCTACCCACTAGACAAGAGTAGCATTCCTCAGTCATGACAATTGAAAATGTCTCCAGACATTTTGCCACCCAGGCGCAAAGCAGCTGTCAGTTGAGCACGACTGGTCTGGATTAAAATATTGAACATCTTATCTAACATTAATACTATAAAGTGATGTACCCCAGCATTGTGGGTTGTGCTGGGAAATAGGAGAGAGGACAAAACGACCTGACTCCGTCTTGGATTATGATGGGTCAACCCTCTAAAAGCTAATATTCTTGGGAAAGGGCTATGGGAAAACTCAAGCAGAGAGAACTGAAATTCTCAAAAGTACATTCTTAGGATCAGAACAGTGGCCACCCAAACTATGGGGAGCTGGAGTACAGCAACGAGCACCTAGTGATAAATGTAATATTGATGTTCTGCTTATTTAACTCCCTTTTGGATCAAAGACAGTCAAAGAAAGACAAGTGAAGAAATGGTCCCTGCTCACTGCATGCTAGGTGCCTATAGTGTCCGCCTTTGGGATAAAGGCAGCCAGCTATTCAGACGTCGACGGAAAATAACGGAACTGCCTACCTGAGAGTCCCATTCTCTCCTTTGTCCAGGCTGGTGAAGCGGCTGTAGAGGCGGGTGATCTGACTGTGGGAAACTGAAGAACACAGAATTAGTCTCGGATGGAGAAGACGCCCTGTGCTCACACTGAACCCCTGTGGCCCTCTGGAAGCTGGCTGTCGTTTTGGACCGAGCCCATCATTAATTGCTTCAAAGTGAGCAAAACAGGGAAATGACTCATCTAACACATCCCTAGAGTGACAAAGGAGAAAAATTTAAAGCCAAAGAATGAAAGGAATTAGAAAATAAACTAAATCAGGAACAACTAAAATTAATTCTCAGGAATGAAGTCTAGGCTTAATTGAGACTAGGTGTCACGGTAAATGTCGGGTGGTTAAGATTTAACAACACAAAGCCAATTTTTGTTTAAAAGGAAATTGTGAGAATTTCACCGTTCAGTCCCCCCACTTAGAGGCTATGAAAATGAGTGCTTTGTTTAAAAACACATACTTATTCATCAGTTTGAGGTTTCAGGTTGGCATTGCTGGGTAGGGAGCTTGTACTGAATTTAAGACTGGGGCACTCAGGTTCTATTTTAAAATCCGGTTTATCCCTGCACCAAGCATTAGTGGCTTCATCTTTTCCCTCAGTACTGACCTTTCCCTCAGTAAAAGATCCCACAGCCTTGGGTCAGCCTCTTCCCTGTGACTGCAAGAGCTCTGCTGAGCTCCCAGTAAAGGAACGGGCTCCAAGAAAATAAACGAGGCAATCCGTAAAACTGTCCTGTTATCGTCATACGACATCTACAAAGAACCTATTTTGCTCCTCATTTTGGATTAACTCAGGCACAAGCTGACAATTAAAATGAGGTAATAACTGCACAATAAAACTCTGAAAAAATGCAAAAAGGCATTTCTGGGAAATAGTTTAGTCTTCTGACACACTGGAGGTAGGAGGAGAAAAAAGTTATCAAAGGAGAAAAGACAACAGCCAAAGAGGGTGTGGCAAATGTGGACTTTGTCCCAGTTGTACCTTCAGGCGGAAAGAGTTCTTATGGTTGTCTCTCCCTCCCCAGCTCCTGAAAGGAAAATGTACTTGCGGTCTGAGGAACAATAGGACAAAGTAAACAGGGGCAGAGCAGGAAAAGCAGGAAGTCAGTGGCCCAAAGCCAGGCTGAGCCGGCACACCAGGTGCAGCTGTGGCTGCTTCAGCATCGGGAGCAGGGAGCAGGGAGCAGGGAGCAGAGAAGGCGGCCCAACCATGCCCAGCCGGCGCAAAGCCAGCGCGGGTCCAGGCACTGAGGCGGCTCTGGACCTTTCTGCCTGCCGGGCAGGTGTAAAGAGTACACTCTGGGGAGGGTCAGGTTGACAGAATGTTTCCATGCACCGGGCCAGGCTTACCAGTGAGGACTGCGTGATCAGGGCCTTGGAGAGAACTAACGGAGTACATGTGAGGACGGTGCTTGCCAAAGTAGCACATGGTAATAAGCACTCCAGGTTAGTTATTACCATCATGAGGTAAGGATTTACATCACAAGCCTGAAGGTACAGTTGTACGACTGCACTAACTGCTCTCCACCTTTCTCCTGACTCTGCCAGCCACAGCCATTTTCTTCAGGAACCTGATGAGTTCAGCCCAGCATCGGCCTGGGGCCTCAAAGGCTTCTCTCAGGCTCGAATCCCTTTTAGTTTAACAAAATTAATTAGTTAATGAATTACTAACGTTCCCAAAAGTTTTTTTTTTTTAAAGATTTTATTTATTTTTAGAGAGGGAAGGGAGAGGGGGGGAGAGAGAGAGAGAGAGAGAAACATCAGTGTGCGGTTGCTAGGGGACATGGCCTGCAACCTAGGCATGTGCCCTGACTGGGAATCGAACCTGCGATGCCTGGTTCGCAGCCCGCGCTCAATCCACTGAGCTACACCAGCCAGGGCCAAAAGATTTTTTGAAAAAGCAAAATTCGTTCATAATCTCAACAGCACTGTTTTCATTTTTTCATATACCATCTAATATCAGTCACTTATCTACACAGGTGTGATAGCTTACTTTTAATGTATTAATTCACAAGTTTTCTATATTTCTCTGCAGACCTTTTTTAATAACTGTATAATATTTAGTCCACTGGATCGGTTTTTAGTAGACTAGTATATATTTCAGATTACTTTAACAAGGAAATCATTCAAATTGAAGTCTCTGCAGCAACTGAGTTTCCCAGTCTCTCTTGCCAGAGGCAAACACTATTACCAGTTTTTTGTGAGTCCTACTAAAAATTCCACATGTGTATAAATAATCACATATAGTGATTTATACAGTTTTAAAATTAGAAGGAATGTTGTCATCTAGTCCAATCCCTTCAACTTATAAATGAACCATAGCTACCTTTCTAATCTAGATCACCATCTGAAAGAACTGGGCACTGAAACCCGTTATAGTCTGATTTTTTAAATTCCCTTAGTAAGTACTGGTATGGCATTTACACCCCATATTTCAGAATAAAAGATCAGTTTCTGGCTGCTTGAGTTCATAATTTACCAATAAGTTAAAAGTAAGTATGTAAATAAGTAGCCAAACAACCATAAAACTGCTATCTTCTAGGACAAACTGGGCTATATGTCAACTTTTATCACAACTGAATAGTCACATCTCAATCTATTTCCTAAATTTCATAACCATTGTTATAATGATACTGTTAAAAAGAACTTTGTTAACAGAAGGAGGAGGAGAAGAAAAAAAGACAGAACAGGAAAAAGAAGAAAACAGAGGTGGGAGGAGGGAAGGAGAGAGGAAGGAAGGAAGCAAGCAAGGAAGGGAGGGAGGGAGGGAAAGTTTTAAAGCTTTAATTTTGGTGCTAAATTCACTGTGACCAAGAATATAAAGCAACCTTCACAGCATAGTATTCAGAGCAACTTCAAGAAGCAGAAAGGTATTGCAACTGCCACAAACTGAAGGCAGGACAAGTTTCCAGGGAAACATTCTCACCAGAAAGCACTAGGCTAGGCGGCAAGGCAGGTGCCCCAAAGCTGCACAAATCTTGGTAACTCAGAGAAAGTCTCAGGACTTGACAATTACTCTCAGAAGTCTGTGCACATGGACATGTCTTGAATGAAGTTGTATTTTTTTTCTACTGATGGGCAAATAATTATTTTATATTGTTGAAAGATTACTTAGAAGGCCCTGATAATCTTTCTATCATCTTTGCCTTGAGCTCAGAGGAGGAAGGCATTTCAGACAAGTACCAAACACTAATGAGGAATAGCAGAGGGAAAAATAAAAATGAAAAGGGAGGAACAAAAAAAAGTTATTTTGCCCTCACTTTTATTTTAAATCTTAATGCAGGAAAACAGACTGATAGGTAAAGCATACAACTGCAACCAAAGGTAACTTTAGATAAAAGACTGAGGTGTTAAACCCTGTACCCCTAATTATTCTGAATACTTCACACCCCAGCATTTCCCCTGACAAGAGAACTTCAAGAGCTGACCTACTCTCTTAGGGAATCTAAAAAATAGAAGAGACTTAAAAGACATTAAAAAAACCACAAAAACCCAAACAACCTTTTTACAATTGGAGGAAATTTGAATACGGACTGAATGGTGGACAGTATAATAGAGTTATTGTCAACTTCCTCAGGTGTGATAATAGAGTTGTAGTTATGTAGGAAAAAATCCTATTCATGCAGAAGTATTTAGGGATGAAGAGTTCTGATATCTGACTTTCAACTGATTCATTAAAAAATATGTGTAATATGTAAAGTAAATACAGCATAATGTTAATAACTGTTGAATTAAGGTGGAAGGTGTATATAGACCATTATACTATTTCAACTTTTTTTTTCTATTTGAAAATTTTCATTATAATAAGTTGGGGGGGAGTACAGAGATGTATAAATCACTTAACCCCAAACCAACTACAGGTGTTAAGTTATATTATGTGCATTTCTAGTTCAGTTAAAGCCAGAAGACAGAAGGGTCTTCCGTAGTGACAGAAACTTCACGGACTACGGCATGGCAGGTGAGAGCCAGAAACAGATCCTGCATTAGGAGGTAGTAGCAGCCGCAGCCTGAAGTTGAACTTCCACTTATATTCTAGCCCAGGAAATTATTCTCAATTGCCTTTGCCAGCCTTGTGTTCTTTGTTGCAACTGTCCAGAAGTCCATACTGGTTCTATCATCACTATACCCATAAAACATACACAAACCTCATCAGGAAGTAAAATTTATTTCCTAAACCAATTTAACACCCTCCCCAAACCCAATGACAAACACCAGAAACTACAGTCTAAAAATAAGCGAATCTGTATTCATTGCTAATCAGTTGGCATAAATTAATTCTCAGATTAAATGGCTATTTTTTTCTTGTGGATATATATATATTCTGATATTTATTCAGGCATTGTATTAATATGTTTTACTTCTTATTTACACAATTTGTCTCAAGTGATATTGTGGAACTCAATTTTTTTCCTTACTTGAATCTAATTGTTTTTTCTTTATTTTTCAATTACAGTTGACATTCACTATTATTTTGTATTGGTTTCAGGTGTACAGCATAATGGTTAGGCAATCATATACTTTACAAAGTGTTCCCCCTGATATTTCAAGTACCCACCTGGCACCGTACCTAGTTATTACAATATTATTGACTATATTCCCTATGCTGTACTTTATATCCCCATGACTATTTCATAGTTACAACCAATTTGTAGGTCTTAATCCCTTCACCTTTTTAAAAAATATATTTTATTTCTTTATTTTTACAGAGAGGGGACGGGGAGGAGAAAAAGAGGGAGAGAAACATCAATGTGTGGTTGCCTCTCACATGGCCTCCACTGGGGACCTGGCCCACAACCCAGGCATATGCCCTGACTGGGAATCGAACCAGTGACCCTTTGGTTCACAGCTCGCGCTCAATCCACTGAGCTACACCAGCCAGGGTGTCCTTTCATCTTTTTCACCCAGCCTCCTATCCCCCTTCCCATCAGTCTATTTTCTTTATCTATGAGTCTGTTTCTATTTATTTTGCTCTTTTTTAAAAAAAAAATAAACATCCAGCATTTTTAAAAAAGATTTTATTTATTTTTAGAGAGAAGTGAAAGGAGGGACAAAGAGAGGGAGAGAAACATCAGCGTGTGGTTGCCAACTCTCACATGGCCCCCTACTGGGGACCTGGCCTGCAACTGAAGCATGTGCCCTGACTGGGAATCAAACCGGCAACCATTTGGTTCGCAGGTCTGTACTCAATCCACTGAGCTACACCAGCCAGGGCTATTTTGCTCTTTAGATTCCACATATAAGTGAAACCATATGGTATTTGTCTTTCTCTACCTTATTTCACTTAGCACAACACCCTCTAGGTTCATTCATGCTGTCCCAAATGTTAAGATTTTTCTTTTTCATGCCCAAGTAACATTCCATTGTATATATGTATACACACACATATCACCATTTTTTTATCCACTTATCTATTCATGGGCACTTGGGTTGCTTCCATATCTTGGCTATTGTAAATAACGCTGCAGTGAACATGTGCATATATTCTAAATGGCTATTTTTTTAAAAAGTGTTTTTGATTTATTGATTTTAGAGAGAGAGAGAGAGAGGAAGGCATAGAGGGAGGGAGAGACAAATACTGATTTGTTGTTTCACTTATTCATTCATTGGTTTATTCTTGTATGGGAAATGACTCAAATAACTCATTACTAGAGTGTCAAAGGAGAAAATTTAAAAGCTAAAGAATGAAAGGAAATAGAAAATAAACTAAATCAAGAACACCAAAATTAACTCTCAGGAATGCAGTCTAGGCTTAATTAAGACTAGGTGTTACCAGTAATTCTTACCTAGAATTACGTTCCTAGAATCTCTTAGATTAAATTTCAAATGCTAACTAAACTAGTGATACATGAATTTAGAATTCATGCTAAATTTTTCCTTATAAATGAAAAATTGTTTACATTTTTTATTGATTATAATTTAAAGTCAATTTTCCTCAATTATGCTACATTTTCTTACAGGCAAAGGGAACAGTGAAATGTCTTACACTTGTGTTTAACTTGAAGTGTTTCTGACAGTTGCCCAAACTAAGAAGCAGATAAAATCAGGGCAAATTCCATCTCTCTCCCTCACCCCATTATTTTTATTCTTCTAAGCCTTTGATATCATGCTAAAACTACTGCTTTAAAAATTAACTGTGCAATAATATTCTAATAACTATGTATGGTGTCAGGTGGATACCACACTTATTGGGGTGATCACTTCGTAAGTTATATAACTATCTCGTCACTATACTGTACACCAGAAGCTAATATATGGTATGTCAACTGTAACTGAAAACTTTTAAACTTACTTAAAAAATAAAGTAAAATAAAATAAATTCTGCTGATGGACACTAACTAGATCAACTGATGGCTCAACTCCCAGGGAGGAGGAATAACTGTGTAGCAGGCTGGGTGGTAATGCTCTCAAAAGCCACCAAAATGCCCTAATTTATCCAAATGTAACCTGTTCATGCATGAGTCAAAGCCCAGTGCCTATCCTCCACAAGGCCAGCCCACACAGCTTCCCTGAATTCTGCAGGTGGGTATCACACAATTTCAGTAACCTTATGTCTTGATGCTAATCCTAACTCTTATGGGTTCATCTCTACCACCAAGTTGTGGGCATCTGTCATCACCATTTGCTTGGGGTACCTAGTGCGGTACTGAATACGGACACTGCAGAAATTTAGTAAGTACTTGTTTCTTTAGGCTTTCTGGCTCAGTACATACATTTGCACTGGTTGTGGTTAAGACTCTCCGTGAGGCTTGACTCACTTTTTGATAACGAAGAAAACAGCTCTTCCAGGAGTACTTAGTTCTGTGTTTCCACAAGCCATACAGTAAAATAACCCAGAGTCCTACAGCACCCAGGCCCCTTTCACTTGGTCAAATGTAAATATGTCAGAATGGGATTACTGCTCCATTATCTTGAGGCAAAAAACAGCTTTTTCCCATCTTCACGTTTTACATTTCCTCATTAATGTGATTTTTTATTTTAAGCGCAAATGCTTTACCTCTGGTGTCACCTTAGACCTAACATAGTTCTTATACTTTCAAGAAAGGCCAGGGATCATCACCGTAAAACGTAATAAAATGCTTGACCAGAAAGTCAAGTAGCCAAACAAACAGTGCATGTTAAACAGCTAACTACTTCCTGTCATTACCCAAAACCATGAAAAGGGCAGCAACGGCACACAGTGAGCTCATCATTGTTAGTCTTTATGAGAAGCATAACAGTCACATGTTAGGGATGCTGAAAGCAGTATCCACTCTGACAAGAACTGAGGCTAAATAACAGCCCTTTCAACTTTAAGGTTCTAGAAAGTTTAATTTGTCAGAAGGCACGGGGCAGCATTTAATTTATCTCAGGCCACACTGCCTGCGTAATTCTGTAGTTCTCTCAGTATATCCCAATATTCCCTGCACACAGTCTACTGAGTTACTTACTGGTCACCTCACTGTTGAAGACAGGTATCATGAAGAGACAAATCTCAGATGACTCGTGTAAAATACGAGAGGCATAATAGATTATTGAGAATAGAAAGTATCATATGCATTATCAAGGGCTATACCAATGTGGGTGATGGTGTTCTACAGAGATTTGAATTTCCAAAGCCCTGTTGCTCCTTTGCTCAGGTTAATGAAGAGGAGACTGGACTATTAAAAAAATCAGTTCCTAGTCCAAATTCACGCTGAGATTTTTGGAGCATATCCAATTTCCATGGTGACTGCATAAAGTACAATAGCACGGTAGAAATCAATATAGCTGAAATCGGGACAGAAAGCATCCTCAGAGTAAGTAAAAACCGGCGGTCACAGTATCCATGCTTTTTCTCCACAAGTGTAGAAGTCTTACACTGTCAGGTCCTTGATTCTTTCAAGGTCTCCCGTCACCGAGTCACGTCTTTCAAAGTCTTACTATACGACTGACTTTCTGTGGGTGTTTTTTTTCCAGCTGTGGCAAGAATTTGTTTGGATTTCCCACAGATGTCAGTGGTTGTAAGTCCTTGCCCAGAAAGCGATTTTGTTTTCTACAGGGTCCATCTAGAATTCCTGAATTTCAGGTTGGTGAGAAGATAAAAGGGATCGGGGGCTTCCCTTAGCTGGGAGAGGAGAAATGAGCAGTGTCTGTGCCCTACAAGTAATCTACACGCCTGCATTTGAGCCAAAGGACAGCCCCCGCAAGAGCCAGAACCTCGCTCTGGGTAGACGTAGCTGGAAGAACAGGTTCTCCAGCTCTCAGACCCGAAGTCCCCGTGCTAAAGGCTGACCAGTACCCCCGCAACCTCCAGGTACCCCAGCTCCAGATCTCAGCGGCAGCAGCCCTGGGTCCTGAAGCCCGCGGGAGGCGCGTAGTCGCGTTCTCACCCCCTACCCGAACTCACAGCCAGTTTCCTTCTTGATCTCTTCAAGCTCTTCGTCCCGCAGTAACGTGGAGGCCCGAGACCCCATCACCGAGTTGGGAGCTCCTCCGGGAGCAGGCGCGCCAGAA
Organism: Tonatia bakeri; assembly: GCA_004024845.1. Taxonomy (NCBI): domain Eukaryota; kingdom Metazoa; phylum Chordata; class Mammalia; order Chiroptera; family Phyllostomidae; genus Tonatia; species Tonatia bakeri. Next base: position 272,302 of record PVIA01001201.1, read on the forward strand.
AGGACTGCGGTAGTCGGAAGGAAGGAGGGGACAGAGGAAGGGCCAGGGATCAAGAAGGCAGAGGGCAGCGTATCCACCGAGGACTGGGGAGGGTATCCGAGGGTGTTGTGCGGCCGGGGGCGGCCCCGAGGGTGGCCAATCAGGAGCGAGGCTGAGCCCGGCGCAGGAGACGACGTCGGCGATCCCAGCTCTGGCCTCAGAATGAATCACCGGAGCGCCAAGCCGGTAGCCCTACCGGTAAGCCCCGCCCCCGGAATTGTGATGCAACCGTCCTTAAAAGAGCAATGCCACTCTGGCTCTAGCGACTGCAATTAAAGGGGCAATGCTATTGATTCGCTTTACAACGAGCTAGCCTGCGACAGGCAGCCCGTAACAAAGCAGTGTTTCACAGAACTCTAACACAGAAATCCCACCCTATGGGTAGCATTCGGCGCAGAAAAACAATAAAAATAGACAAAACCTCGCTTGTGCGACCTCTAGGGTGTGTCTCCTGGGAACGGCATGCTGGGAGTTGCATTTCCTCATTTTTCTGAGAAGCCCTCTCTTCCTCCTGGCCGCTGGGGGCGCTAGGGAGTCTGTCTCGGGGCTGCGCGCTGATTGGCTCTTCAGGAAACAGCTGGACCTCGGGTTGGGCGCGTCGCTGAGTCCAGCGGATTCCCAATGCTCCCTACGTTTCGCTGGTCCTTAGATAACCGCCGCCGCGAGCTTGGAGCTCGCCCAGAGTTCTTCTTCAACAGCAGTTCACTTTTAGAGTTGTAAAGACTGACGCCGGAGAAACTCACCGTTTGGCGAAAAGTGGGACAGGATTTCCCAAACTTCCTTCGGATAAACCCCAGACAGCAGAGCGAATTCCTAGCGTATGGCTTGCCTTTTATTTTATTATTCTGCCTTAAAAATGAGGAATCTTGCATTTCGTTCTTATGACATACTTTATTTTCTTGAAGACAACCCTACCTGTTAAATTAGTACACCCTCTCAGGTGAACTACCGGTAGGTCTTTTCCTGTGGCTTCAATGCCTTTTAAGAACCGCCCCCCCCCCCCCCCCGCACGCACACACAAACACACACCCCCCCCTCAAGTGGGGTTTTTTTCTTTTTAAATTTTTAAAATTTTATTTTGACAGACACACACACATCCATTTGCTGTTCCACTTATTGATGCATTCATTGGTTGATTCTTGTATGTGCCCTGACCTGGGATCAAGCCCACAGCCTTCCCACCTTGGCCTAACTGAGCTGCTGGGCCAGGGCTTGAGTTGTTTTGTACGGATTAGGTTTGAGATATGATTAGAAGCAGATTCTGATCGCTATCACTTAATACCTACACACAGGGGGGCTCTTGGCAAGCTGCCCAATTTAACTTAGATTGTTAAAGCCTTCGCCTAAGGCTTTGATGGCTTAGCATGAGACCTAGGTTCTAGACTCACTGAGTTGTTTCCATTACTGATTTGCTCTTGATGGACCCAGTGATGTCTGCTTCCATATGTCCAGAGTGTGATGGTTTTGCTATGCCTGTCTAGAAGCTCTAGGAGCTTTTTAATCTTGCGAGTGTGGGTATGGTACAAAAATCTTGATGTCAGCCACCAGAATGTCCCTGTTGTGAGTCTGTCTTGAAGCCCATCTCTAGATCTTGACCTTAGTTTTTCCTTCCTAATCTTGAATCTTCTATTTGCAGGTGTCCTGAGTCAAAGCTTTCTTTGCTTTGTGTTAATGTTTTTGTTTTCTCTGACTTTAACATTTCTTAAGTTTCCTTACTTTGCAAGCATTTCACAAACTTTTATTATCTTTTAAAAATATAAATGAATTTTTGGTTTGGTTTTTCCACTTTTATGTCCTATTGTTTCTGTGAAAATTCCCTTTTTGCCTATTGGATTGACTTAAAAAAAGGAGAATGATTTTCTTAGACGCTTTGGTGACAACATTCTCTGGATGTTTAACACTTGGTCTTGCCCTAGACTACACATGCCCTCCCCTAGGTGCCTGGTTTTAGTTCAGGTTCCGTTAGCTTCTAAGTGTGTGACTTTGGGCAGGTGTCTTAAATCTTTAAGCCTCAATTTTGCATGTGTAAATTAGGCAGTGGTTGTTGTAGGCAACAAATAACATTTGTGAAATCACTCTTCCAGGGGTGTCCAATCCAGGGTCGTGGACCTTTGTGGCCCAGGGTGGCTGTGAATGTGGCCCAACACAAAATTGTAAATTCACTTAAAACATTATGAGATTTTTTTTGTGTGTGATTACATGTTGCAATGTATTTAATTTGTGGCCCAAGACAACTCTTCTTCTTTCAGTGTAGCCTTGAGACACCAAAAGTTTGGACACCCCTGCTAGACCTTAAAATATAAAAATATAGGTTATGTATCTAGCTTAAATTACAATGTATCTTTTTGCCTTCTTCCTAGTTGAATTATGCCTTGATTATTCCACCAATGTTTCATTTTAAAGTAAATTGCAAAGTCAGTGGTTGACTATTCGTAGGTGGCAAAGGCAAGCAGCTTTTAAATTTAAACAACCATAGAAGAAAACTTATCTGGGGTTCTATATACAAGAACATCCAAATAACAGGATTCTAAAAGATACTTAAAAAAAGACTCATCTTTTAATATACTGTATTACACTAAAAATATGAGTGTCTACTATGAATGACACTTATGTCTATGAGATAGTTTTTTTCTTTGTACATTTCTGCATTATCATTCTTTATAATAAGCACGCATCATTTACACAAAACGGTCGGATTTACAAATCTCGTGTATGGCATGTGGCAGTTTAATCTGTCAGGTGATGACTTGTTGGTGACACTACAGCAGCCCAGTGCCTGAGCTGTGGCCAGGGTGGGATGGAATGGCCCTGGCCGTGACATGGCAGCTGGAATGGTAATGGATAAATTGTGAGAGTTCTAGGTCACTTATGATTTGATTGGTAAAAATGCCAAACTCTGGAAATGTTACTAATCTAGAAGGGGCTAGATCCAGAAGAGGGTAGAGAGATCACAGACATTCCGGGGTAAACAGCTTATTGCAGCATGTGTCACAAATGTTAGTATCCATTTTTGTTCATTTGTTCTTTTCTGTCTTGGGTTGGTACTAAGAAGGCATAAGTGTGTGCCATTTAAAAGACTCTAAGTGTGCTATTCACTTAGCCAAGGAAGGAAAGGTGGTATTACTGCATTTTATAGACAAAGAAGCCAAGCCTGCCTTGCCTTAGGTCCTATGGTTCTCCGTTTCCCATGTAAATATTAGAGTTGGTGCTTAAAGGGATCTTTTTCTCATTATCATTCTAAAAAGTTGAAAAAACTGAGTTACTCTCATAGTTTTAATTTTTTTGTCCCTTCCAGGTATGGGAAAGAGGAAAAAACCCCACTCTCCCCCAAATATTTTAAAAATCATAGATCTCTTTTATTTTCAAATGCTTAGATACTCAGTGAAGATTATGTGAAGACTGCTTTTGGAATCAAAAGGCATGGATCTCAGCAGTGACTACCATTTCCTCAATCAGATTTTGTGGAGAAGGGTGAAACTCACATTGGTCTGTGGCATCTTTGAGGGAGTGCTCCAGCATGTGGACCCTAACAAGATTGTTGTCCTCAAGAAAGGTCTCTTGTTATTTCTCATACTCTTCTGCCATTTAAGAGATTGATAACTGAGTTTGAATGATGACTCTGGGCTCCACAGGGATCATTAGTAGGCATTATTCCTATTTTAGGCAAGGAGTAAGAGGAAGATTAGAATGCTGTTTTCCCTAGCAGAGCAACATAGCTGCATATGCTAATTTGTTTCCGTTTCTATACTTTTATTGACATGATAGTGGACAATTTCAATATAGAGAGTTTTTTAATTGGGTAGTTCTTTTCATTTTTCTCCATATACATCTTGAAATTATAAATAACATTTCCATTAGTTAGAATTGCTTTTGGCTTCAATAGACAAATTCACAAAGACATTTATTTTTCTCATGCAAAAAGAAGTCCATAAGTAGGTAGGCTGCTTAGGAATAGTGCAGATGCCAGGATGGATGTGACATCTTGTGCTCCTGCTCTGCCACCTCAGTGATTGTCTATTGGGTTGGCCAAAAAGTCCATTTAGTGTTTCTTGTAAAAAAAACCATGCATTTTTCATTTTCACCAATAACTTTCTTGATTTGGATATTTGGAATATGTCAGCTATCTTCTGATATTGGCTTCTAGTGGGTGGAGGCCAGGGGTGCTGCTAAACATCTTCCAGTGTGTAAGACTGCCCCACAGCAAAGAATTATTTGGCCAAAGTGTCAATAGTACTGAGAAACTTCACGAACGACTTTTGACACATTTGATCAGTCACAGCACCTTCTCCATACACTGCACGAACCTTTTTTTGCATTTCCGTTGTGTTTTTACCTTTCTTGAAATAAAGCATACTATGCCAAATATGTTGCATATCTTCTTCCATCTTCAATATTAAAATGGCTACACAAAAATCCACCAATTTTGGTAAGTTGTTTTTTTTTTTAAGTGCACACTGATATGACAACTGTCACACTCAATCTAACAAAATTGTTTCAAGTGAAGTTAAAACAATGAAACATTACTACAGCCATCATATAGAAAAAACTAAACGAATTATTTGGCCATCCTAATATTATTCTCATGGTAATAAAATAACCTACACCTGCCAGCTTCCCAGTTTGATTTCTGGTTTATTATGAAGGATACAACTCAGGAACAGCCAAATGGAAGAGATGCATAGGGCAAGGTATGTGGGAAGGGACTCAAAGAAGTTTTCATGCCCTCTCTGGGTGTGTCAATCTCCTGGATCCTCCATGTGTTCACCTTGAAGCTACAATATGTAGTTTTTTATTCAGCTAGAGTATTGGCTTGCTAGGGTAGTTGTTTTCCTGGCATGGTAAGTTCCAAGTTCACTATTAAAATATGCATAAAGGGCATTTGAGAGATTAGTGTTATTGTTTAGCCATATTAAGACTTCTGTGGGGTAGGATTAATGTACTTGGTAGCTATTTATTGATAGTTTTATATCCCAGGACTGTGTTAGGTACTAGGGATGTAGATAAAAATAACACTGTCCCATGTCCCTGCCCTGGCTGGTGTGGCTCAGTGGATTGAGTGCCGACCTGCGAACCAAAGGGTCGCTGGTTTGATTGCCAGTCAGGGCTCATGCCTGGGTTGCAGGCACGAGAGACAACTGAGCATTGATGTTACTGTCTCTCTTTTTCTTCCTCCCTTCCCCTCTCTTAAATAAATAAAATCTTTAAAAAGAAAAAAAAAACTAACACTGTCCCTGTACTCAGAAAACTTAGTCTAGTAAGGAGACATAAGTAAGTATCAATATAGTACTACAGTGTGATATTCTCTCTGATAAAGGGACGCACAAGATGTTATGGAAACACAAAGAGTCAGCTGCCGGTAATTTAGATCTGAGCATGATAGGGTTAGTACAATGGGGAAGGCTTCCCTCAAGGAGGAATTGATGGCAGAACTTTATTCAGGTGAATAGGAATTAACTGGCTGGGGAGAAAGGGAAGGCTGTTTTAAGTGAGTGGTTCTCAAACTTTGTGCATCAGAATAACCTGGAGACTTGTTTTTTTAAGGTCTTGGATAGGGATAAAAAATTTGTATTTCTGACAAGTTTCCAGGTATTACTGATGCTGTGCTGGGGAGCACTTTGAGAGAACTATTGTTTTAAACAGAAGTTGCAGCATGTACAAAAATACAGGGACATGAAAATGTGCTGCATTTAGAAAACCTAAGTAAATTTTAGTGTTGAAGATGTGACAAATAAGGCTGGAGAAGTAGGCATGGATAATTTAGAAGGACCTTACATGTTATAGCATTTTGATACTTCTGAAATCAACGTGGAACAATCTGAAAGATTTTTAAGTGGGAAGAATAAGAGTTTTCAAGTTAGTTACTTGAATTTTTTAATGCAGCGTCATTAGGAACTGTGCTCAGATGCTAGGAACAGATTTGCTTCCAGGGGCTTAAATAAATTAGGACTTTATTCTCCCTTATAAGGCAGACATCCCAGGCCTATTGTGACAGTCCCCAAAGTTGTCAGGGATCTGGGATTTTTCATCTTTCTGCTCTTCCATCTTTAGCACATGGCTTCAAACCTCGGAGTTCCAGACAAGAGGAAGAGGAAGTACAGCGAAAAGGGTATTCCACCCAGCTGACTCAGTCCCCTAAAAGAGATGTTCTGGAAGTTCAGTAGGACACCCCTGTCTACGGGGAAGCTGAGCAAGTTTCTAGCCTGAATAAATGGTACTGAGTAGACAACAATCAGTAAATGCCTCATGCTTGTTCAGCAAAGCATTCAGTCCAGATGAAATATTTTGGTAAATTTCTCTTTAGTCTTTAATGACATGGATTTATGTAATGAACATAATACAAGTCTGGTATGTCATATATACAGCTGTTTTAGTTATCATTATTACAAGCATTTTCTCATGTAACAGCTGCCATGAGCATTTCCATCTAGATAAATAACACCACACTGTACACATGACATCTAAACTGCTAATTCCCTTTTCTGCTATGAGGAAGTGGATTGTTGTCCCTGCCAATGAATATTTTTAGCATGTAGCATGACATGAGTGTGGACCCTAGAAATAGTTAGCTGCTTTAAAATTCTTCTGGAGTTAGGTGGAATAAAAATCGATGAAAATATAGTAAGTATATATAGTGCTTAGCCCCACAGGCCTTAGCATATTCTTGGAAGAAGTTGAAATTTTTATTTATTATTGATTTTTAGAGAGAGAGAAACATTAGTTTGTTGTTTCACTTATCTGTGCCTTCACTGGTTGATTCTTTTAAGTGCCTTGACCGGAGAGTCAAACCCGCAACCTTGGTGCATTGGGATGATGATGCTCTAACCAGCTGAGCTACCCAGGCTTTGCTTCTTCGGAGTAGTTCGAATTCAGTGTACTACCGATGTCCTTTTAATTTCTCTGAGGTTCCCTCTGTTTCTTCTTCTTTTTTCAATCCTTACTCAAGGACATGCTTACTGATTTTACAGAAAGGGGAAGGGAAGGGGAAGAGAGGGAGAGAAACATCAATGTGAGAGAAACATCCATTTCTTGCCTCTTGCACATGCCCTGAGCAGGGACTAAACCTGCAGGGACTAAACCCTAAGCATGTTCCTTGATCAGATATCGAACCTGCTGTCCTTTTGGATTATGGGAAAATGCTCTAACCAATTGAACCACACTGGCCAGGGAGGTTCCTTCTGTTTTTTATTCTACTTGTTTCAAAACTATAGCTTTAATTTTTGGTTGACTCTTCATTCCTTGGGGAAAATAATTTGGGAATTTTTTATAAAACTCAGATTGGGCACTTTTGAGAGACATCATATTTTCTTATAGTTTTAGGGAATATTATTTTTTTATTAACCAACTGAATTGTTTTCTATAACAGTGAAGAATGTGGAGACTGGTCGAAGTATCCCAGGAGTGAAGATGTTTTTTGGGCATGAGATTGTTAATGGTGAGAGCTTCATATTCCTGGAATTCTGATATTGGGATTTTCATTGGTAACAAACTCACTGCACTGCCTCACTGCACTGCCTCATCTGTTTTTCAATATTTGAAAAAAAAGTATTGTCATGCCTTTAGTATTGCATTTATGAACTCTGAAAGTTGGTATTTGAGAACTGACCCTTAACTGTTTTGATGAATGTTATGAGCAGGATAGTCTTCAGTCATCTTGGTTTTACAATGTGAGGGTTTCTGGTGCTCATTACTAGAACTCAGCCAGCAGGCAGAGTTAGGAATCTGAACAGAAAGGAATTGCCTTGCTCAGCAAGCAAGTTTAACACTACTAGTTCATAGTGCATTCACAGTCCCTTATCTGAAACCTTGAGGTTGAATGTTTCAGAGTCCAGAATGGTTCTGGACTTTTGGAAAACCTAACACAGGATATGCACTGTTCATATTACATAATACCTCAAGTGGATCTGGGCAGCACTCTGTAATGAAAAACATTTCTACAGAGCAATGGGTGGATAATCATACTAAGTGGAATAACATAGCACTATAAATAGTATGTCAGTTTGGGTTTGCTACTAAAAGAGTTACCAAAACTTTTCTTGGTTTTCCGAGCTTTTTGGGTTTTGGAATCACAGGAAACAGCCCTGTTCTTTATTTCTGCCGACCAAAGCCATTTGGTAAGAATAGGTACAGTTGTTTGCCTGGAAGAGTGTAGAAGCTCAGCTGGTCCTTGTGCTTCAGACAAGCCAAATGGGCTAAGAAAATGGCTAGGAGCAGGAACTGTTGTTGCTTTCAAGAGCTCAAAAGCAGAAAGCCCGCCAAGGAGAAATAAGGATCAGTGCAGTGTGGAGAGAGTGATAGAGTGGGAGATCTAGGACTGCAGAAGGTTCTGCAATAGTTTCTGTCTTCTTACCATTTGGGCAAATGTGAGGAAAGGAAAGGACTGCTGTAAATGAGATTACTGCTGTTGGAAAGATTACTTTGTTTTGTGAGAGAAGTAAGGTTTAGGGAGAGACGACAATCTCACCAAATTAATGATTGCCAATCCCGACCCACTTCTAGCCAACTATCCAACTGTCCTTTGTCACTGAAGATGCTTCTGTAAGCACTCTGTCCCTCTGAACAGCTTTTTATAATGTGGCAGTGAGAGTGGTGGCAGTAGTGGGATTTTTAATTGTGTTTTAAGTATAAGCCTTCGCAGAGGAGCAGAGCTCTGGACTGGCCCAAAGCTAGGCTGTGGATGGGCTCATAACAAGAAGTGAAGGGCTCAGTACTACCATCTCCCTAACTCAGGAGAGTACTAACCATTGACTAGCTTTGTGGTCTGTACACATGGATTTCATCTCCTCCTAAATTCTTTCTCAAAGCTTAGTGTTTGTTCATAATTTTTCAGCTCAAAAAATGACCTCCTCCTTCTTTGCCCTGTGGCTCAATCAGGGATGGAGGGGTCTCTCTGAAAAGCACCTTGAATAAGAATTATCAAGATGAAGAATAATAATGGACTAATCATTGTTTTTAGTGAATTTCACCTTCTCTGCCCCTGATTCAACACTTGTAGGTAGTGCTGGGGAAAGAGGCATTTGAGAGCAGCCCTTGAGATCCTTTCCCCCTGAAAAGTAACTAAACGTACTTAATTGAATCAAGATGCCATTAATTGTAACATACACTATTACTTTTCCCACCCTAAGAAGGAAAAAAAAGCTGCCAATTGAATTGTCATGTGCAGTTACTGTAAATCATATACAATTTCAGAGCTGTTTAAAATGTGCATCATCGAATCAATGATATATATTTCCTACATTCCCTGTACTGCTAAGTCAAAAATAAATAGTTTCTGAATCTCATGGAATGTTTTCTTGCATTTATCTTTTGTGATTTCCAGTCTATTTTTATTACGTTTCCTGTCACTGAACTACTAATGTAGCAGTCTATGAGAGTTTTGAAGGGGACAGTTCTGTAAATGATTTTATAGAAAACCCCCAAACAGTACATAGTGTGAGGGAAAGTGCTTTAGGATAGGAATGAATAGAAGAGAAAAGATATCTCTAGAACCAATTTGTATTACCACAAAGGTGCCTTGGAGCACAAAGGGTAAAGGGCACATGTAAAGAGTTTCCTAATCCTGCTGAATGGCTGTGGAAGCTACATAGGGACATAGTGATAAACATTTGGATAAAGAAGAAGTGCTACATATCTACAATGGAATATTACTTGGCTATAAAAAGCATGAAATCTTACCATTTGCAACAACATGGGTGGACCTAGGGGGTATTATGCTTAGTGAAAAAAATTAGAGAAAGACAAATATGATTTTACTTCTACATGGAATCTAAAAAACAAAATAAATGAACAACAAAACAGAAACAAATTCATAGATACAGAGAACCAGCTGATGGTTGCCAGATGGGATGGGGGTTGGGAGACTGGGTGAAAAAAGGTGAGGGGATTAAGAACTGCAAATTGACAGTTACAAAATAGTCATGGGGATGTAAAGTACAGCACACGGAATGTAGTCGATAATATTGCAATAACTATGCATGGTGCCAAGGGAGTACTAGATGTATCTGGGTGATCACTTAGTAAGTTACATAAATGTCTAATCACTATGCTGTACACCTGAAACTAATATAATACTGAATGTCAAGTATAATTGAAAAGTATAAATAAATATTAGGAGTCTTTAGTGCTTTGGATAGTCTTTTCTACTCTCTTTTACAGATAGCATATAAAGTCCTCTAGGGACCAACATTTTATTTCTAATTACTGTCTGTGGTATACAGCCACACATGCACAGTCCATCTGAGGATAGATGGGGTGTTAATTGCTTTCAGATTGGAAACTGTTGGAAGCCATTTGTTTATTTTACAGTGGAGCTAGTGGATGAAGCAGAACAAACTGCATTGGGAGAAAAGACATCCTCTGTTAGGTATGATGGAATAATTTTCTTAATTATGATGTTACCCAAATGTATATGTCAGGGTAGAATGTCTTAACTCTAACTCACTAGCTAGGTAATTCCTAAAATGGCCTGAGGTAATAAAATAAGAAAAAAATAGATGGGTATTTTTCCCATCTTTAGATGGTGTATCCAAGTCAGGTAAGCAGTGGATGAATGGGCCATCTACGAAATAGAGGTCTAGGGTTCTTATTATTGACGTATGGCAAAATCTGTGTATGGCATTAGCAACAAAGAACAATTCACCTGAGTGTTGCTTTTTTGTAAGTACAGTCCAAATACAGAGAGCACCAGGATGGATAAAATGAAAAATGAAGACCTAAGTGTATGTGAGCTTCATTCTCCTGCTTTTGAGGTACCAACCACCTCTTTCCTGAATGACCTGAAGTGCAACCTGTCAGGTGAGTGCTGGGCCTCTCTTTATTGTGGTTCATAACTCTTCATAGTTGGCATAACCCTGAGTCATTGTTCCATGTGGAATGCTCAGCTAAGTCATTGCTTCTCGCTCCTGGATTGAGATAACATGTCATGATTAATTGATTTATTTAGTATTTGAGTGCACACTATATCTGGACATCTGGTATACCGAGGTGTGGTATCTGTGCCCTCATTGAGCTCTGGTTTAGGAAACACACATTAAATAATTAAATAAGATAAATGGCTATAATATATAGTATGCTAGTGCCAGATGCTGTGGAGAGAAAAGAAGGAAGAAAGAGCAGATGTCTGTGGAGAGGGTGGTTTTACAATTGAGGGTGTCCAGGATTCACTTTATTGAAATGGCAACATTTGAGTAATGGCCTGGAGGAGGTGAGGGATGGAGCTGTATGGATATCTGTGGGAAATATTTGGGGGCAGGAAACAAACAGACAAACAAACACAAAGGCCCTGAGAGGAATATGCAGGATCTTGACCTATAGCGAGGAGATCAGTGTGCTGGAGCAGGGAGAGCAGGAGGAGATGAGGTGGGTCCGTGGGTCGTGGGACATGTGATCATTGAAGGGGCTTTTACTCTGAAGTGAGAAAAGAAGCCATGAAGGAATTTTGGGATTTATCATCTCCCTAATGACTCAGGATTTTGAAGATCTTTTTATGTGTTTACTTGCCATTGAATGAATATCTTTGGTCAAATGTCTGTTCATATCTTTTGCTCATTTTTCTTATTGAAGTATTATTATTCAATGTTAGGAGTTCTTTATATATTCTGGATACAAGTCTTTTCTCATAAATGCTTTGTAAATATTTTCTCTAAATCTGTGGTCTGGCTTTTCATTCTCTTAAAGTATCAAAGGACAGACTTTTTAAATTTTGATGAACTACAATTTATCTATATTTTCTTTCATGAATAATGCTTTCGATGTTATATCTAAGATATTTTTTCATAAACCAAAGTCACAAAGATTTTCTCCATATTTTTTTCTAGCTGTTTCATAAGTTTTACATTTACATTTAGGTCTATGATCCATTTTCAGTTAATTTTTATATAGATATGAGGTATGGATCAAAGTTTCTTTTTTGCATATGAATAACCAGTAGTTCCAGCACCATTTGTTTAAAAGACTATATATTCTTCACTCAATTACGTTTACACCTTTGTCAAAAATCCATTCTCTGTAAATGTGTAGGTTTATTTCTCAACATTCTATTCTGTGACATTGATCTATTTCTCTATCTTTACACCAACAGTAAACTGTTTGTTTACAATTGATTTATGCTCGAAGTTGGGTGATGTTCTTTTTCAAAGTTGTTCTGGCTATTCTGTTTTGTAAATTTCCCTCTGAACTTTAGAATTAGCCTGTTAATTTCTACCAAAAAAAAAAAAAAAAGAAAGAAACTTTACTGGAATTTTTGTTGAGATTGCATTGAATTGATAGATAGGGGAATATTAGCATCTTAACAATATTGAGTATCCCAATCCACTTACCTAGTATATCTTTCCATTTGTTTAGATTTAATTTCTCAGCAATGTTTTGTAGTCCCCAGCATGTGTTATATATTTTTTGCCTTATTTATCCCTAAGAATTTCATATTATACTATTGTATACTACTTTAAAATTTTATTTCCCATTGGAAAGTTTTGAGCAGTAAAGTAACGTGATCTGACTTCTGTTTTAACAAGCCTCTCTAAAGGCTGTATAGAGAAATGCTGAAAAGAGGGCAAGGATGAAAGCATGTACAGGAGGCTATTGAAATATTTTGAGATGAGTGGGTATTTGCCAGCCAGGGCAAAATAAATTGTTTTCAATTAAAAAAAATTAGTCCTGCAGACAGGCCAATGTCCACCCTTTTGGAATTCTCTGAGTTCTGAAAACTAATTATTCTTTAATTATGTAATTGAAAGATTACAATTGTGGTCTAACATGGGGCTTGGACCCCAGCAGTAGCTGTGTGAATGGTAAGAAGTGGCAGCTTTGACCAGAGTGGCCCAGTTGGTGGGGCGTCATTCCACAAAGCAAAAGGTCACTTGTTCAGTTCCTGGTTAGGTAATATGCCCGGTTTCAGGTTCTGTCACTCTGTCGGGGCATGTACAAGAGGCAACCGGTCCATAGTTCTCTCTCACATCGATGTTTCTCCCTCCCTTGCCCTCTCTCTAGAAATAAATCAAATCTTTAAAAGAAAGAGAGAAGTGGTGGAACTCTGGATGTACTCTGAGGTGGAGCACACAGGGCGTGCTGATGGATCAGATGTGGATGTGACAGAGGAGAAGAGTCAAGGATGACTCCGGGGGTTGAGCCTGAGCTGTTAAACTGAGATGGAAAAGACTGTGGGTGGAACAGGTTTTGGGGAGATAATTAGGATTTTAGTTTCTGTCGACCTAAGTTTGAATGTAAGTCTAGAGATGAGGAAAATGGTCTCAGGTGAGCTGTAAGTTCAAGAGTCAGCCTGTAAGCGATATTTAAAACCTTGAGACTAGAAGGCATAGGTCACCCAGAGAGTGAGTATGGTTAGAAGAAAGAAAGAGGTACCTGGACTGTGTCCTGTGCCACTCCAAAGTTTCAGAGGTCGGGAGATGAAGAAGAACGACATGTTAGACCACAATTGTAATCTTTCAATTACATAATTAAAGAATAATTAGTTTTCAGAACTCAGAGAATTCCAAAAGGGTGGACATTGGCCTGTCTGCAGGACTAATTTTTTTTAATTGAAAACAATTTATTTTGCCCTGGCTGGCATAGCTCAATGGATTGAGTGCGGGCTGCGAACCAGGCATCACAGGTTCGATTCCCAGTCAGGGCACATGCCTAGGTTGCAGGCCATGTCCCCCAGCAACTGCACATTAATGTTTCTCTCTCTCTCTCCCCCTCTCCCTTCCCTCTCTAAAAATAAATAAATAAAATCTTTAAAAAAATTTATTTTAAACTGTAATTTTTTTGTTATGAATACACTTTTGCAACAGCATGGATGGACCTGGAGATTATTTTGCTAAGTGAAATAAGCCAGCCAGAGGGAAAAAAATACCATATGATCTCACTTATATGTGGGTTCTAATAAACCAAATTAACTGCTAAACAAAAAAAATCCCCAGAGGTATGGATACATGGAACAGACTGGGGAGGGAGGGTGGAGAGAGAGACTAGATGAAAGAAGGGGAAGGAGTCAGCCAAAGAACATGTATGCATAACCTGCAGACACAGGCAACAGTGTGGTGATGGCCAGAGGGAAGGAGGGTGAGGGCTGGGCGAAGGCAAGCAAGGGGGTGGGATGAAATGGGGACATCTGTAATAGCATCAACAATAAAAATAAAGTTTAAAAAAGTGCATATCTTGAAGTATTTTAAGACACAAACCTATGAGGAGGGAAACATTCCTGGATTATCACAGGAAATGACTAAGTAGTTCAATTCATAAAATTATCAATGGTGGGGCTTTTGTTTATTCTCAGATGACAAACAGGATGCTAACAGTGTTCACTGTGTGATGGGCTGATGCAGGTGATAATGAAGTAGCATTGGATGTTTGAGTTGCAATAGAGTAGGAGTTTATTAATATGGCTAAAATTAGTGGGAGGGCTACTCTATTTCCAAGGAAGACGAATATATCTAACACCATCCTTCCCTTGTAGAGGAAGAAGAGGTGACATACACAGTCATTGATCAGTTCCAGCAGAAGTTTGGTGCCGCAGTAAGTATTACCTCAGTCGTTCCCAGTATTGTCTGCATGTGAATATTATGTCTACCCCTCACGAATTTTTCTCTTACTATAAGATCATTGATGTTTTCTCTAATAATTTAACAAAATATTTGAGTACCTACTGTATGCCAGACATTTTTCTGATGTCTGGGGTAGAACAATAGTCAGTTTCCAGCCCTCAAGGAGCTTACATTTTAGTGCAAGAAGATAAATAATGATATATCATCTGGTGATAAGATTTATGAAAAAAAATAATAAAGTGCGATGTGGTGAATAGAGTGACAGAGAGTTCCTGTTTTTAGACAGAGAAAACCTCTGTGAAGAGATGACTTTGGAACACAGACCTGAAAGAAGAGAGCCAAGGATGTGGCTACCTAGGTAAAGAAATTAAGGTGTAATTAGCAAGTACCAAGGCCCTGAAACTAAAGCACACTTGGCTTGTGTGAAGGAACAGCGGGGAGGTCAGTGTGGCAGGACCACAGTGAAGAGCAACAGAAAATGAGAAACAGGAGGTAGATCAGGTAGAGCTTTCTTAGACATTATAAGGATTTTGAATTTGGCTTGAGTGAGATGGACAACCATTGGCACTTTTAGGGGAAAGTCGGAAATTCGTTTTTACTTATATTTTAAAGAGATTAATTCTAGATGCTCTGTTTGGGCAGTTTCTCTGTAACCATTATTATTTTGAGGCATGGCAGCCTAGGATACAGTTCACAGTTGGACTTCTGGGGAGTCATTGTGCTTTCTGTTTAGGTGCAAGCTTATCCTTGTGTCTGCATGGGTCCATTTTTAAAAAATGTTTTAAAGATTTTACTTATTTGTTTCTAGAGAGAGAGGAAGGGAAGGAGAAAGAGAGGGAGAGGAACATCAATGTGTGATTTGCCTTTCGCATGCCCCAACTTGGGACCTGGCCCTCACCTAGGCATGTGCCCTGACTGGGAATCGAACCCAGTGACCCTTTGGTTCACAGGCCAGCACTCAATCCACTGAGCCACACCAGTGTGGGTGTTTTTTTTAATTTTTAAATTCTACTTTATTGATTGTGCTGTTACAGTTGTCCTGATATTTCCCCCATTGCCCCACTCCACCCAGCGCCCCTACTCCCTCAGGCAGTGCCCCCACCATTGTTCGTGTCCAGGAGAACTCATGTGTATGAGTTCTTTAGCTACTCCATTTTCCTATGCTGTAGTTTACATCCCCACGCCTATTCTGTAACTACCTATTTGTACTTCTTAATCCCCAAACCCCTCACCACTTCACCTATTCCCCACCTCCCCTCTCCCATGTGGCAACTTTCTGGTAACTTCTCTTGCTGTTAAGGGTCTCTCTGTATCTTTAACCATTGGCTTTTTAATAATGATGTATCTTGGATTGGACCTCTTTGCATCCATCATAATTGGGACTCTGCATTTCCTGGACTTACATGTCTCTTTCCTTCACCAAATTAGGGAAGTTTTCTTTCACTATATTTTCAGAAAGGTTTCCAATTTCTGGTTCTTTCTCTTCTCTTTCTGGCACCCCTATGAAGCAAATGTTGGACCTATTAAAGTTGTCCCAGAGGCTGTTTATACTACCCTCATTTTTTGGATTCATTTTTCTTCTTGTTGTTCTGTGTGGTTGTTTTTTTGCTTCCTTATGTTCCAAATCATTGATTTGATTCTTGGCTTTATCCACTCCACTTTTATTTCCCTGTAAAGTGTTCTTTATTGCAGCTAGTGTATCCTTCATTTCTGACTGGGTCTTTTTTATGCTGCCGATGTCCTCCTTAAGGTCCTTGAACATCCTTATAACCACTGTTTTGAACTCTGCATGTGGTGGATTGCTCATCTCCATTTCATTTAGCTCTTTTTCTGGAGTTTTGATCCGTTCTTTCATTTGGGCCATGTTTCTTTGTCTCCTCATTTTGTCAATCTCCCTGTGTTTGTTTCTATGTGTTAGGTAGAAATACATAGTCTGCTTTGACTCTGTGTCATGCTAGTGTGGCCTAGTGTAGTAGTTGTCCTATAGGGTCCAGTGGCGTAGCCTCCCCTGTCACTCAAGCTGGGTACTCAAGTGCATCCTCTGTGTGGGCAGAGTACTCACTCTAGTAGTTGAGCCTTGGTTGCTGTTGGCAGATCAATGGGAAGGATTTACCCAGGCCAGTGATCTGCAAGGACTGGCTGTGACCACTGACCACCAACCTGCACCTTCTATGGAGGATCAGCTGTTGTAAGGGCAGGGTGGTGGTGCTCCGACGTGGTCTGTAGCTGTCCACTGGGTGTTTGGCTCTGGGGTTTCCCCGGGTGGTGCAGACCAAGGTCAGCCCACCTATGTTTTGCCCAGGGCACCCTGCCTGAGCTGTAAAGCATTCTGAGATGGCTGCTACTTGTGTTGGGCTTGGAGATTCCCGGGTGAAACCAAGTTGTGGCTCTAATCTGGCTGCCACTAGGCCTCACTGAGGCCAGCTGTGGCTTGTTGGATAGGATTTAGGAGCTAAGACCAGCCATTCTTATGGAGAAGCAGCTTGGGTGGACCCATAAATTGGGTGACTTAGAGCCTCTGTAAATCTCTGTAGTGGGTCACACAGCGTTAGCCTGGTTGATGGAGCCTCAGATATGGTACCACTCTACCAGCTCTTATGGCGAAAGCTCAGCAAAGGGACAATGACCTCTGCTCACCCCAGTGCCATACACTTCAGTCTCTCCCTGTGTACCACTAGTGCCTTTCAAGCTGCCACCCTGGTGCTGAAGCACAGAGGGAACGAGTCTGAGTAGGTGAGTCTGTGTGTGGCTTCCCCAAGAGGAACCGCTTAGGGCTCCAGCAGCCTCCTTCACCGACTCATTCCCTGTTGGTTTTTGCAGCCAGAAGTTGTGGGGACTTATCTTCCTGGCACTGGAATCCTGGTTTGGGGACTTGGTATGGGTCTAGGACTCCTTATTCCCCAGACATCCCTCTCAAATTTTTATCCACGTGGGTGTGGGGCCAGCATGTTCCCTGTCCGCCCTCCTCCTATCAGTCTGGATGAATGTGGTTTCTTCGATTCCATTGTTGTCAGACTTTCATTCAACTGGATTTCTGATGTTCCTGGGTGATGGTGGTTCTGTCTTTTAGTTGTTAAGTTTGATGTAGTTGTGCCAAGAGGCGAGCCATGTCTATCTACATTTCCATCTTGACCAGAAGCCTCATGGGTACATTTTTTGAGAGAGTATTAGCTTCCAACAGAGTCTTTTTTTTCTAAACAGCTTTGTTGAGATATAATGCACATGCCATAAACTCACTGATTTAAAACGTACAGTTCTCTAACTTTTAATGTATTCAAAGAGTTGTGTACATCTATCACCAAAGTAATTTTTAGGACATTCAAATACTCCCATAAAGAAACCCTATACTCCTTAGCCATCACCTCTGACCCCTCCCTAGCCCCAGACAGTCACTAATCTATTTCTGGCCTCTATGGATTTGAGTGTTTAATACATTTCAATCAGACTTCCGCCTAAGATGGAGGCATAGGTGGATGCACTGTGCCTCCTCGCACAACCAAGATAGGGACAACAACAATTTAGAAACAGAATAACAACCATAACTGACAGAAAATTGATCTGAATGGAAGTCAGACAACCAAGAAGTTTAAATTGACCCCTTCATCCAAACCGGTAGGAGGGGTGGAGTCCAGCAGCCGGACGTGGTCACGTAGGGACCAGGCGCATAAGGCATCAAGGGGCACGTAAGGCATCGGAAGTGTGCAAGACCGCAGTGGGTGGACCCTGAGTGCACAAGCAGTAGCTGGCAGACCCCAGCCGAGGGGTGGCAACTGGCAGACCCAGTGAGTCAGCGATTGTGAAGCAAGGCACTGCATGCAACCCAGGATCCCAGTGCTGGGAAATAGAGCCTCAGGACACTGATTGAGGACACCTGTGGGGTTGAGGCACAAGGAGAGACACCCAGCCTCGCAGGAGAGGTCCTTGGAGGGTCCCACAGCGTGCACAAGCCCACCCACACGGGAATTGGCACCAGAGGGGACCAGTTTGCTCAGGGAAAGCAGCAGAAGGGACTGAGGTCCCTCAGAGAATGGAGCAAGTGCCATTGTTCCCTCTCGACCCCGCCCCCACATACAAAGTCACAACCCAGTGACTGGGGTGCCCAGCCCTGGTGAACACCTAAGGCTCCACCCCTCACCAAAACAGGTGAGACCAGACAAAAAAAAAAAAAAAGGAGAGAGAGAGAGATGGCTCAAAAGAAGACCAAATAAAAGCCTCAGAACACATCCTTTTAAGCAACTGAGAGATAGCCGACCTATCAGATGCACAGTTCAAAACACTGGTGATCAGGAAGCTCACAGAATTAGTTGATTTTGGTCACAAATTAGGTGAAAAAATGAAGGCTACAATAAGTGAAATGAAGAAAAATACACAGGGAACCAATAGTGATGGAAAGAAAGCTGGGTCTCACATCAATAGAGTGGACCAGAAGGAAGAAAGAAACAACCACACAGAAAAGAACGAACAAATAAGAATTCAAAAAAATGAGGAGAGGCTTAGGAACCTCTGGGACATTTTTAAACATTCCAACATCTGAATTATAGGGGTACCAGAAGGAGAAGAGGAAGAGCAACAAGTAGAAAAGTTATTTGAACAAATAATAAAAGAGAACTTCCCCATTCTGGCAAAGGAAATGAACTTCCAGGAAGTCCAGGAAGCGCAGAGTCCCAAAGAAGTTGGATCCAAGGAGGAACACACCAAGGCACATCATAACTACATTAGCCAAGGTAAAAATTAAGGTGAGAATCCTAGAAGCAGCAAGAGATAAGAAGACAGTAACCTACAAAGGAGTTCCCATCAGACTGTCAGCTGATTTCTCAAAAGAGACCTTACAGGCAAGAAGGGGCTGGAAAGAAGTATTCCAAGTCATGAAAGGCAGGGACCTACATCCCAGATTACTCTATCCAGCAAAGCTTTCATTTAGAATGGAAGGGCAGATAAAGTGCTTCTCAGATAAGGTCCAGTTAAAGGAGTTCATCATCACCAAGCCCTTATTTTATGAAATGTTAAAGGGACTTATCTAAGAAAAAGAAGATAAAAAATACATGTACAGTAAAATGACAGCAAACTCACAATTATTAACAACTACACCTAAAACAAAACCAAAAGAAACTAAGCAAACAACTAGAACAGGAACAGAACCACAGAAATGGAGATCACATAGAGGGATAGCAACAGGGGAGTGGGAGGAGGAAAGAGGGAGAAAAGGTATGGAGAATAAGTAGCATAGATGGTAGGTAGAAGATGGACAGGGGGAGGGCAAGAATAGTACGGGAAATGTAGACACTAAAGAACTTATGATCCATGGACATGAACTGAAGGGGGGGAATCTGGGTGGGAGAGGGTGTGCAGGGTGGAGGGCAATGAAGGGGGGAAATGGGACAACTGTAATAGCATAATCAATAAAATATATTTAAAAAAAGACATTTCATACAAATGGGACCATACAATATATTTTCATTTGTAGCTGACTTCTTTTGCTTAGCATAACATTTTAAAGGTTCATCTATGCAACAGCTTATACCAGTATCTCACTTATTTTTATTGCCAAATATTCCTCTGTATGGATATACCACATTTCATTTGTCCTTTTGCCATTTGAGGGACATTTGGGTTGTTTCTACTTTTTGGCTATTACAAGCAGTGCTGCTGTGAACATTCATGTGCAGGTTTTTGTGTGGACATATGTTTTCATTTCTTTTGGGTAGATACCTGGGAGTAGAATTGCTGTTGAATTTTTTAAGGATTGGTCACACTGTTTTGCAAAGCTGCTGTACCATGACACTCCCACCAGTAGGATGTGAGGATTCTGATTTCTCCACATTCTTACCTGAAGTGTGGAGTTGCTATTAAACTGAGATGGGAAAGAGTATGGGTGGAAAAGGTTTGGGGAAGATAATTAGGACTTTAGTTTCTGTCTACCTAAGTTTGAATGTAAGTCTAGAGATGAGGAAAATGGTCTCAGGTGGAGATGTAAATCCAAGAGTTAGCCTCTAATGATATTTAAAGCCTTGAGACTATGTTGCCTGTCATTTTGATTGTGGTCATTCTAGTGGTGTGAAATGGCATCTCACTGTGGATTTGCATTGCCCTGCTAGCTAATAATGTTGACTATTTTTTAATTTGGTTTTTGGCTATTTCAATACCTTCTTCAGAGAAATGTCTATTCTTTTGCCCATTTTTTGGAGACTTTTTAAAATTACTTTATTGTTGTTCAATTACAGTTGTCTGCATTTTCTCCCCACCCCTCTCCGCACCCCAGTCAAACCCGCCTCCCTCCCTTGCTTCCACCCTCCCTGTTGGTTTTGTCCGTGTGTCCTTTGTAGTAGTTTCTGACTTTTGCCCACTTTTAAATTAAGTTATAAGAATTCTTTCTATATCAACAGGTTGTTTAAAGGGTCCAGGAAAACAACAAAAATGGAATAAGAACTTTTGTTTTGGAAATTTGAAGAGGTAGTTGGAAATTCTTATCAATAGGGAAATCCAGCCTTTGTTCCCAGTTCTGCAGCCTTCTTGTTGATTGAGGATGGAACTAAACTTCATTCTCCTTTTTTCATTGGTGATAAAAGATACTCAAGATGTAGAACATTTTACTCTCTGAAGCACAGGTGGCAAACACAAGGCCCATGGGCTGAATTCGGCCCTCCACCTTGTTTTATCCAGCCGGCACCTTGTTCCTACCTGGCATCGGTGCTGAGCTCCTTGCCCCTAGTTAAGGAGCAGTTACATTTATACAGTCCTAAAACTCCGTTCTGCCCTTTGAAGGCAACTGCAAGGCTGATGTGGCCCCCGGTGAAAATCAGTTTGACACCCCTGCTTTAAGGAAGATACTGTGTTAGTGTAAATTACCACGCCCTTGAATTCTTGAGTAATTTACCTGCCTGTAAAATATGGAGTATCTTGTATCATACAGATATTTTTATAGATTGTGGATTAAGAATCCTAGAGTTAAATAATCTTTTGAAATACTAGTAGGATAAGAGTATAGATAATCAAAGGACCAATATATGTTCCTGGGTTACCACTATTTCAGTTTTGAGTAATTTAATGAATCCAAGACTTGAAGGGACCTGTTGAATCCTTGTTTTTCTGATTCTGAACAGTAGATACTGTGAAATTCAGCCACTACGTGAGTTCCCTTCAGGTACAATGAGTTGCCCTGTGTTAGGGTGCTATTCTTTAATGCATCTTTCTCTGTTGCAGCAGTGGTTACAAAAGATACCAAAGTTTTCAATTCTTACTAGCATTGGGGATATGAATGATTTATTTCCTAGTTGTGGAATAATTCTGTGAAAACTGAAAAAAGGATCACAAGTGTTTAGTGATGTGGCATAGTGGTGGTGGTGGGGGTGTGTGTATGAAGCAGACTTCTGTTTTGGATTAGTCAGATTTTGTGAGTTTAAAAAATATGATCTACTTTTTTTCATTTTACTTGTGTCATCAATGATACCATAATTGCAAAATTAATTACCTAGAGAATTATATTTTCTTCTTTTTCTTATTAGATGCTCCACATCAAGAAGCAGAGTGTCTTGGGTGTGGCTGCAGAAGGAGCAAATGTTTGTCGTCATGGGAAGCTATGTTGGCTTCAGGTAAAAAATAATTTTTAAAAAACTTTTTATTTTCAAATAATTGTAGACTCACTGGGTAAATTCATTTTAATTGTCTTCTGTGTGTCACCCAAGTATCACTGTACTGTAACTTATGTGGGACACCTTTCACTCTTTTACTACTGAGTTTATTCTTTTCAAAAGAAGAGTTTCTGTCCACAGATTCACTTTTATAATCGTTATTGCTGTCTCACAGACCCTGGTCTTCTTTCCGACTCTGTTCTCTTGCCTTAGATATATGAAGAGTTCCTCATCTTTCCTTTTGTTTGGTAGCTTTCCATAGCAGGTTTCTACCACATCCTTTTTATTTTCCTGGACCTGAGAGATGTCAGGTAAGGATCCCCATTATGTCAGAAGAACTTTGTAGTGAGCCTTGCATAGCTAGAGGCTGGGTAGCTACCTTAGCATCAAAGTGAGCAGCATCAGCATTTAAGGGGTCGAATACCCAAGCAATGTCTTCTATCCTTTGAGTCAAGACGTACCTCCACCTACTGAGATGATATTTTTTATTAGGATTGGCATTCTTCCCTTTTGACATTCTTCTTCTGGAATGTTCACCTTCTCGAAGGGAAATAAATGGAGGTATCAAGCCCAGTTTTGCTTAAGGATTAAATTGCCTCTCTCGTTCCTTGCACTGTCTAGGTAAACCTTAGCTTTTAGATGACTAGGTTTGTGTTAGCAGCACCAATGCAAATTACTTAAACCTCCACAAGCAACAAAAACAAAAATAAACAAACGAGACTACATCAAACTAAAAAGCTTATGCACAGCAAAAGAAAAGGTGAACAAAATGGCCCTGGCTGGTGGTTCAGTGGATTGAGGGTCGGCCTACAAAGCAAGGGGTCGCTGGTTTGATTCCCAGTCACAGAATGAGTACCTTAGTGGGGAATGGGTGAAAATGTGAAGGGATTAAGAAGTACAAATTGGTAGTTACAGGATAGTCATGGGAATGTAAAGCACAGCACAGGGAATATGGTCAAGTAATAACAATGAATGGTGTCAAATGGGTACCAATTTTATCGGGGTAATCACTTCATAAGTTATATAAATGTCTACTCACTGGATTGTATGTCTGAAACTAATGTAATGTATGTCAACTGTAATTGAAAAATACAAAATTATTTATAATTAAAAATAATAAGATGAAGCTAGCAAATATTTGTTGAGAGTTAAAGTTTTTTTTAATACCCTTTGGCTCATTTCTCAGGGCCACTTCTAGTAATCTATCCTAAATAATTCAAAATATGAAGAAAGAATATGTGACAGTCTATTTCACTTAGCATCATTTACAATGGTGAAAAATCAGAAACCATTTAAATAGTTAATAAGAGAAGTCATAGTACATTTTATAACTCCTTATGGATGCCGAAAAATGATGACAAGTGCAATATAGAAAAATATTTGAAAGTTCATTAATGGAAAAAACAGGGTATAGATTTGGATTCATATTATTGGAGCCAGTACATTTTTTGCATATGAAAAATAGAAGGGAATATTGCATGGCATGCATTGATCTGCTGAAAATGTGTAGCAGCCATCCACATGCCTGGTTCTGTTCTAGTTGCATGTGTGGTGGTAAATCCAACATAATCTTGTTTCATAGAATTTACAGTCTAGCAGAGAATTATTTTCCAAACTTTTAATGTCAATTCAATTTTTATAATTAAAAATGTAGGGAAAAATAGCAGGGATTGATTATTTAGGTGTCAAATTCTAGCAACTATCATGAAGGATCTAAGAACAGGTGCCAGGTAGGCCTGGCAATTGTAGCTATAACAACAGTTAGCTCCTGAAATGACACAGATGGCATCAGCCTGTCACATGGCTGGCTCCCTAGACCGATTTGCATCGTTTTTGCCTTACACTCTCTGACTCAGTAGACTATCTAACTACTGCTTCTATGACTTCTATGATTAGAAACAATCAAGAATTCTTATGATTGTATGAAATTGATCTATAAAGCAGTGTTTCACATCCTGCCAATGTACTTGTTGCCCTTTTTTTTTTTTCCTGCTAGGGGACTGGGATCTTCTCTTATGAGTAATTTCACGTAACACTTAACCCATTCATTCCCATTAGGTAACTCAGAAACATAAAAAAGCATTTTGTGTTGTTAACAAAATACTGTTTATTCCCCTTTAAACCTCTAATCCATGGGATATTAGAATGCCATAGGTGAGACTGGTAAAACACAGTTGGGACAGTGAAAAGTGAAAGGTTAAATTACCAACTTGTCTGTTTCTTTTCTTTCGAGAATTACAGTCATACTGTCTTTTTTTTAAACTTAAGATCACTGTAAATCCAATTTCTCTAAGAATATTGAATGCCCTGTTGTTTACTTTAAAAGTGAGGCTGTTAAATATTTTATCACGTCTCTCTTGGCCCTCAAATTTCCTTCCCTAGTTCTTTCTTATTCTATAATATGTGGGTCTGGGTGGTTTATTGTAGGTGGCTACAAATAGTCGTGTCTACTTATTTGACATTTTCCTGCTGGGAAGTCGTGCTTTCAACAATGGACTACAGATGGTATTAGAAGACAAGAGAATTTTGAAGGTGAGTGTGTAAGCAGATTCCTCTGCTAGTAAAATTTGCAGCCAGGTTCTAATTACGCTGTCTCTGTTATTTGATGCATTAGGTTATCCATGATTGCCGTTGGCTTTCTGATTGCCTCTCTCATCAGTATGGAATTTTGCTGAATAATGTCTTCGATACACAGGTACATGCAAGGAAACGCTGGATTCAATCTACTGCACGTAGCTCCTCTAGAAAATGGGCCTTGTCTGATGAGTGGACGAAAGTCTTTTTGTGTGTGTGTCCCATTCTCACTCATTTCTCATGTAAGATGTTTGTATAATATGTGAGATCATTTGATAAACTCTAAAATTACTGCAGAAAAGTTACATAAAAGTATTTAGGATTTTCCCCCTTATTTTGCTCCAGAATTTGTCAAATAAGGAGCAAGTTCCAGACTCTACAACATTTAGAAACTTGAACAATTTGGGGGTCGTTCAGAAGTCTGACATGGGACACTTAGTATGAGGCGAACAATCACATCTCTGCCTTTTCCGCATATGTATGAGTAAAGCTTGTGGCTAGTTGGCATCTAGCTCAAGGATGCAGACTGCCCTAGACATGCCCCGAAAGCCTATTTCGGCCCCCATATAGCCTGAAGATATGTGATTCTTCTCTGCTCCAAAGGGCCCTAGGGAAATGAGAAATTCTTATACTATACTATCTCTTAGAGCGTGATTTGCCTGAGAGAGCAGGAAAACCACTAGTTTTCATAAGGTTCTTCTAGGTTTATGCTAGTGGAAGAGAGATCTTGAATATATAAGCCCTAGAGCCTTTGGAAAGGGGTTAAACTAATGAGTTGCCAATTATTTTTGAGTAGAAATTCCTAAAAGTTCAATTTTTTAATTATTATATGTGATTCAATTTGCCCTTTATGTATCTGATCATTTACATGTTCCTTTGGGCCTTCTTTCAGGATCTTTCGCTCTATAGAGATTGCCTTTGTGCTTACTCCAAATGCAAGATAATTGTTCATTGTTCCCTTGACCCCATGTGTATTGTGTAATGAAGACACAGGCATATTTTTCCATATTTTTCTTTTCACATTTCCATAGAGCAAGAAACAGGAATTGAGAGTTTTCCCCAATTTGTTTTCCTGTAATACAATGTACTAGTTTTCTCTAGCCGTTGTAAAAAACCACAAATTTAGTGGCTTAAACAACATTAATTTACTCCCTTACAGTTGTGGAGGTCAGAAGGCTGAAATCATGCTCATTGGGTTGAAGTCAAAGTGTCAGCAGGGCTGGTTTCCTCTGGAGACTCCGATGGGGAAGAGTCTGTTTCCTTGCCTTTTCCGTTTCCATCTGCATTCTGTGGCTTGTGCTTCTCCCACCTTGACTGCGCACTGCTCCAGTCTCTCCTGCCATAGCAAAGTCTCCCTCAGCCTCCCTCTTGTAAGAATACTTGTGATACATTTAGCCCCTGCCCCCGGATAATTCACGATAATCTCCCCAACTCAAGATCCTTAATTACAGCTTCAAATTCCATTTTGCCACATAAAATCACGTTCATGGGTAGGATTAGATCTCCTTGGGGACCATTATTTAGCTTATCACACACAGATAAATAATTATTTCAATTCCTAATTTTATTAACTTTCCTTACCAAAACTTTACCAGATTTGTTGATAAAGTAATAAAAATAATTCTTAAATTTCATCTTTCCCTATTTTCCAGAGGCACCAAAAAGAAATAAATAGCTATAAAGCAGGCAAATAAAAAAGTGGAAAAGAAAGTAGACAAGGACACATTAAAATTGGTGATCTTTTTTCTTTTTTTTCCCTAATTTTTCAGAATAAGTTTACTGTACCACTTTGAATTTCCATGTGGATTCTTGGAGAAAATGGCATTTAAAGGCATTTCTCTAAATATATTTCTTCCAGAAGATGGCTCTGTGTATACATTCTATAGATTGGTCTGTTTGTCTTTTTTTTTTTATTGCCACAGGTGGCAGATGTCCTTCAATTTTCCATGGAAACAGGTGGCTTTCTTCCAAACTGCATCAGTACTTTACAGGAGAGTTTAATAAGACACCTTAAAGTAGCCCCTAAATATCTTTCCTTTTTGGAAGAGAGACAGAAACTGATTCAGGTGAGTATTAAAGGATATCCTTTATGACATTAATTTTTTCAAGGGTTTTCTGGGTGGGGTTATCTGCATATTCTACAGAGAAATGACAGCTGCTGTGTAAGCATGAGAACATTGCTAAAATGTTAGTTGTTCATAATGGGAACCGTTTGTTTGTGGTCTCAGGTGGATA
Organism: Tonatia bakeri; assembly: GCA_004024845.1. NCBI lineage: Eukaryota > Metazoa > Chordata > Mammalia > Chiroptera > Phyllostomidae > Tonatia > Tonatia bakeri. The sequence continues at coordinate 299,318 of PVIA01001201.1, forward strand.
AGAGCCAGGATCCAGATTTGTTGTTTATCAATTTAAAAGCAGTCTGAAATACATTTTAAAGCTGGGACAAGGGATGATTATTAGGTTGAGAATTTGGACTAAGCAATAGAACAAAAGTAATCCCAATTGTTTCTCTCAAAGTAAAGTAGATTTTATTTACCTCCTGATAGTCTTGTGTGCCAAACTGGGGTGTAGACCATATGGGCTATAATTTTGTCCACATAACCAAGTCTACTGCCTCCAGTTTTTTTTTTATTCAAGTGCAGTTGTCTCCATTTCCCCCCATCACTCTCCACTGCCCCACTGCCCCCCACTTGCACCCTCAATCCTACCCCACTTTGGCTTTGTCTGTGGGTCCTTTACACATGTTCCTTGACAGACTTTCCGCTTCTTTCCCCCATTATCCTCTCCCCTGCTATGGCTTCCATTTTTCAATAAGTTCTGATTTCTCTGTCTCTCTCCCCGACCCCATCTCCATCCCTCTCCTCCCTCCCCCTCTCTCTCCCTACCTCCCTTCCCCCTCCCTTCCTCTCCCTGTCTTTTCCTGTCTCCCTGAATCTTCCCCCCACATTACACACACAACACACATAAAGTGTGTGCATATTCTCCAAAGCCTAGCCACAGTGTGAAAGTAGAAGGTAACTGAGGAAAATGACAGTAATAGTGTTTTAAGTTAAACAACACTTAAATAAACAATTATTTTCTTTAAAGTTTTGCTTACTATTCAGAGAAAATTGTTTTGGTGTCTCTAGGAGAATACAGAAGTGTGGTTTACACGACCTCTTTCACCCTCCTTACTGAAAATTTTGGCTCTAGAAGCCACCTACCTGCTACCCCTTCGCCTGGTGCTTCTAGATGAGATGATGTCTGACCTAACCGCCCTAGTGGATGGGTACCTGAGCTCCTACCGAGAAGGGCCTGCCGACTGGCTGGGAGGCGCGGAGGTAGGTGCGGCTCTCTGTGGCTATGTCTTGAGAACTTCTGCTTCTGTCTTATTCTTCTTGGAGGGGGCAGTTATACCCGCTCCTCACAGCTGCAGCAAATTGCATGAGGCAGACTAGGTGACAAACGTATTTTTTTTTTTTTATTTAGATTTTTTAAACAGATTTTATTTATTTATTTTTAGACAGAAGGAAAGGGAGGGAGAAAGAGAGGGAGTGAAACATTAAAGTGTGAGAGAAACATCAATCGGTTGCCTCTCACACACACCCCAACTGGGGACTGGGCCTACAACCCAGGCATGTGCCCTAGCTGGGAATCAGACTGGTGACCTTTTGCTTTGTTGATTGATGCCCAACCAACTGAGTCACGCTGGTCAGGGTGTGATACATATTTTTGAAGGGGTTATAGCTTGGCTTTCATCTCCTTGAGCATTTTTTCACAATATTAAATTATATTTCCAATAAATATTTTTATCAAAGAATGGGTAAATTTAAGATTTCATTAGTTACCTTATGATGCCAGTATAATATAAGAAAACTGTACATCAGGAGTTGAGAAACTATTGCCTAAGGCTAAATCTGACCCATGGCCTATTTGGTATTGCTCACAAACTAGGGATGGTTTTTACCATTTTAAAGGATTAAAAAAATATATGCAACAGAGACAGTTTGTGGCTCACAAAAGCTAAAATACTTACTATTTGACTCCTTACATAAAAAATTTGAAGGTGGCTAGATTCTCACTTAGGAATTCTAATGCAGAATCCTAAATACAGCACTAGCATTTATGGCACAAACCCAGTTGGATTCTACTTGCAAGCATGGTTTAATCTTAGGAAATTTTTCATTTTACTAGAGCTAAGAAAGTCTTATGATTATTTCATAAATGCTGAAAAAATTATAACTTTTTGTATCTTGCTCTCATTGTTTATCAACAAATAAACAACAACATAAAAATTCTTGCATACCTTGTTTGGAGAGTTTTAAAGCTTTTTATTTATCATTGTAAAACCAAGGACAATTTAATAACTTTTTTTGTATTTTACTCCCACTGTTTAATGCTAGAAGCATTTATATTATTTTGAATACATTACTGATTGAAGTTGGAATACATATGCTAACATGATAAAATATATCTCAAGCAAGAAGACTACGTAGTGTTTGATTGGGAACACTAAAATCATTCCCATTAATATAAAGAAAAACATTTTAATGTTTACTATTACCACTACTATACTATTTTTTGAAGTTATTAACCAGTGCAATTTTTTTAAAAAACTATAATTTTTAAAAAATGAACTATAAAACTTGAATAGGAGGAGTCAGAACTATGACATGCCTATGGAACAACCAAAAACTGAAGAGAAGAAAATCAACTGAAAAAGATACCCCAAACAAAAAAAAAACAATTTAGTAAAGTGGGAACAAATGTAAAATAAAAATTCATAGCTTTCCTATACCCATATACACACCTAGAAAATATAATGAAAGAAAACATCAACTTATAGTTGTAACAAAAAAGGTAAGTCCATTTCTTGTTGGACTTAGTTATAACTGAGAAATAAGTCCAACAAGAAATGTGGAACGTAGAGATGAAGAAAATGTTAAAATATTACCGAATAGCATAAAAAAGAATTTGAGTGGAAGCACTAAGTATTTTTAGCTATCAGTTATTCCTAAATTAACTTTTGAATTTAACTCTATTCCAAGAAAAATATTAACACCAGCATTATTTTGGCAAACTGCGGTTATAGAGTTTATAGAGATCAATAAAAGTAAATAATTTCCGTCAGATATTGAAACATGTAAGTTGCCCTGGCTGGTGTGGCTCAGTGGATTGAGTGCTGGCCTGTGAACAGAAAGGTGGCCAATTTGATTCCCAGTCAGAGCACATGCCTGGGTGGTGGGCCAGGTCCCCAGTTGGAGTGGGGGTGTGAGAGGCAGCCGTCAGTGTATCTCTTGCATGTGGATGTTTCTCTTCCTCTCTTCTTTCTCTCTCTAAAAGTAAATAAATAAAATCTTTTGAAGAAATCTATATAAGTCTATACTACATAAAACAGTGTGCAACTGGTACATATATAGGCAGATCAATGGAACAGAGTAAAAAACCCAGAAATATGTCGAGTATCTGTCAATATGGTTGTGATAAAGGTAGGATTTCTGATCAATGAGGAAAAGATCATTATTCCATAAATGGCCTTACGTGTTGACTAACCATTGTGGGGGAGGAGAATTATAATCGGATTGCTCTCTCTCTCATTACACCAAAACAAACACCATGAATCAAGTATTTATGTAAAACATGGAATTATAAAATTATTGGAAAAAATTAAAAGAAAATGATCTCACAGGGGATGCTTTTCTTTCTTTCCCCTCAACTTTACTGAGGAATAATTGACAAAATTAATTGTATATATTTAAAGTGTAATATGCATTGGTGGAATGCTTTCAAGATCAAGATAATTAACATATCCTTTACCTCGCTCCCATAGTTAATTTTTTATGTGTGTGCTGAGAATTCTTAAGACTTACTCTCAGAAACTTTCGAGTATTCAATACTGAATTATTAACTGTAGTAATCATGCTGTCCATTAATTAGGTCCTCAGAACTACTACATTTGGTAACCGAAAGTTTGTACCCTTTGACCCACATCTCCCCATCTCCCCTAACTGCTGGCAACCACCCTTCTATTCTGTTTCTATAAAATAAGCTCTATTTTTTTTTGTATTTTTCTTTCTTTGCCTGGCTTATTTTACTTGTAATACCCTCCAGATTTATTCATGTTGTTGCAAATGGCAGGATTGCCTTCCTTTTATGGTGGAGTGATACTCTATTGTACGTACATGTAGGCCACATCTTTCGGGTTTGCAGGCTGGTACTCAATCCACTGAGCCATACTGCCCAGGGCCAGACCACATCTTTCTTTTTTCATTCAGTCCTTACCCCAGGATATGTTTTATTAATTTTAGAGAGGGAGAGAGAAAAAAAAAGCATTGATCAGTTGCCTTGCACACACACCGCAACCAGGGATCAAACTGCATCCTAGGTACGTGCCCTGAGCAGGAATTGAACCTGCAACCATTTAGTGCTTGGGATGATGTGCCAACAAACTGAGCCACCTGGCCAGGGCGTACCACAATTTCTTAATTCATTGATCCCTTGATGGACACTTAGGTTATTTCCATGCCTTGGCTATTGTGAATAATGCAATGCTGATATGTCCTCCAGACAGTGATTTCATTCTTTTCAGACACACACCCAGACGGGGATTTTGTTGGACCATTTGGTAGCTCTAAGTTTTTAGTTTTTTGAGAAATTGCCATACTGTTTTTCATAATGGCTAAACCACTTTACATTCCCATATACACTATGAGAGTTCCCTTTTTTCTGCATATCCCCGCTGCAAAATACTTGCTATCTCTTGTCTTTTTGATAATAGCCATTCTAACAGGTGTGAGTTGATATCTCATTGTGGTTTTGATTTGCATTTTCCTGACGATTAGTATCATCAGAGCATTTTTTTATATATTGATACCTATTGGCCATTTGAACGCCTTCGTAGGAAAATGTTTATTTAGGTTCTTTGTTCATTTTAATTAGATTATTTGCCCTTTTGCTATTGAGTTGTAAGAGTATGTGCTTTTCTATGCAACACAGAAATACTCAGAACTCTTAAAAATTAATAATTTGACTTAAAGTTTTGCATGACAAAAATACCTTGAACAAAGTCAAAGGTAAACAACCTGGGAAAAATTATATACCTCCTGTAACAAAGGTGACATTTATTTTTCTTTTTTAAATTATATTTTACTGATTATGCTATTACACTCATCCCAGTTTTTCCCCCGTTGTCCCCTCTACCTGGCCCCCACCCCCATGCCACTGTCCTTGTCTATGGGTCATGCATATATGTTCTTTGGCTACTCTATTTCCTATGCTGAATTTTACATCCCCATGGCTATTCTGTAACTGCTAAATTGTACTTCTTAATCCTTTCACCTTTTTCACCCATCCCTCTGACTCCCCTCCCATGTAGCACCATTGAAACATTCATTGCCATTTTATTGTTTATATTTTTTAATTTTCTTTTTCATCTTAAGACCTTTTAACATTTCATATAACATTGGTTTGGTGAAGATGAACTCCTTTAGCTTCTTCTTGTCTGGGAAGCTCTTTATCCATCCTTTGATTCTAAATGATAACTTCGCTGGGTAGAATATTCTTGGTTGTAGGTCCTTGCTTTTCATCTCTTTGAATATTTCTTGCCAATCCCTTCTAGCCTGCAAAGTTTCTTTTGAGAAATCAACTGAGAGTCTTAAGGGGGCTCCCTTGTTGGTAACTAACTGCTTTTCTTTTCTTTCTTTCTTTTTTTTGCCCTTGAACTTTTTTTAATGTATTTTATTGATTATGCTATTACAGTTGTCCCATTTTCCCCCCTTCACTCCCCTCCACCCTGCACACCCCCTCCCACCCATGTCCCCCCCACCCTTTAGTTGATGACTATGAGTCCTACACATGAGTTCTTTGGCTTGTACATTTCCTATACTATTCTTAACCTCCCCCTGTCTATTTTCTACCTACCATCTATGCTACTTATTCTCCATATCTTTACCCCCTCTCTCCCTTTCCCACTACCCTGTTGATAACCTTCCATGTGATCTCCATTTCTGTGGTTCTATTCCTGTTCTAGTTGTTTGCTTAGTTTGCTTTTGTTTTTGTTTTAGGTGTGGTTGTTAATAACTATGAGTTTGCTGTCATTTTACTGTTCATATTTTTTATCTTCTTTTTCTTAGATAAATCCTTTTAACATTTCATATAATAAGGGCTGGGTGATGATGAACTCCTTTAACTTGACCTTATCTGAGAAGCACTTTATCTGCCCTTCCATTCTAAATGAAAGCTTTGCTGGATAGAGCAATCTGGGATGTAGGTCCTTGCCTTTCATGACTTGGAATACTTCTTGCCAGCCCCTTCTTGCCTGTAAGGTCTCTTTTGAGAAATCAGCTGACAGTCTGATGGGAACTCCT